>CM024263.1:21967367-22472226 GCA_013621005.1 Aeschynomene evenia | reverse complement strand
GAGAAGTTATTTTCCTAGATCAGTGAGGGAAGCCAAGGAAAGAGAATTCTTGAATCTGACCCAAGGGCGGATGTCTATTGAAGAATATACTGCACGGTTCGAACATCTCATCAAATTTTCAGAAATGTTTCAGGGAAACCCGATGGAATCATGGAAATGTATGAAATACCGGAACGGGTTGTCACAGGAGATGCAGAGGACAATGAATCATCTTCGTTTTGATAATTACGCACAGTTAGTTGAGGCATGTAGAGTTCATGAGCAGGCATGCCATCTGGGAGAAATAGTTCTGCAGAGACTACCAGGAGGAGTTTAGCACCACAGGCTCCTCAGTTCAAGAGACAGCATCCCCCACCTCGCCAATTTCCGTCTCGTCAGTTTAGGGGCCCAAATTGTACACGGCCCCAACAGGGACCATCTCAATCTCGATCAGTAGTTCCTTCCAGAGTTCCAGAGGTACCTATCTGTACACAATGCAATAAAGCACATCGAGGGGTTTGTTATGCAGGGCAAAATGTGTGTTACAGATGTGGCAAGCCGGGACACATAGCACGGGATTGTCGTTCATCCTCTCAGTCACAGACTACAGCAGCTCCGACCCCCTCCAGGCCTCAGCACCAGGGAAGGGTCTTTACAGTAAATGCAGAAGATGCATCTCGATTTGATGATTTGATTAGGGGTAAGTGTAAGGTTAAAAATCAAAAGTTAGTTGTGCTTTTTGATTCTGGAGCTACCCATTCATTCATATCATATAAGCATGCTAGGGAATTGCATTTAGCCATGTGTGAATTACCATATGACCTATATGTTTCCACACCTACAGCCAAACACATAAAGACTTGCACTGTTTGTACTAAGTGTCAGTTCATGTTAGGGGATTGGTCGTTCACCTTCGATCTCATATGTTTACCTATGTCTGGGTTAGGAGTGATTCTGGGTATGGACTGGTTGTCAGCACATAAAATTTTGTTAGATTGCCATGCTAAGTCGGTTGTATTTCTTGACTCATATAGTATTCCTATACCTGAGCCCTCTGTTGTTTCGTTTAGTTTGTTGGTTCATCCTGTGGAAGTGGGACAAAGTGGGGTTACAGATAAAAGTCTTGTTTTTCTTGGCTCGAACAATATAGAGGCCACGCCAGGTTTGGTCGCTATACCAGTTGTAAGAGAGTGTCCTGAAGTTTTCCCTGATGACATACCAGAGTTTCTGTGACATCCGTATTTCTATAGCTACTTGTTTGTGGTAGATTTGATTATGATTAGCTATATGCTCATGTGAATGATTTAAAGATGTGTTCTTATTTGGATATATGCTTATGTGAATGATTTGGAGCTAGGTGCTTACGTGGATGTGTAATTGTGTGATTAAATGGTGGCTAGATAATTATGTGGATGAACTTAGAAGATTTCATGAGGATTTATGATACTAAGGTTGCATGGCTCATGATTTATTATATTTAAAAGGATTATTCTATTAGGTGCATGAAATTAGTATTTGAATATTTTACTACTATTTTACGTGTATGAAAAATGTGCATGTGCATGCAAGATCATAAGGCTTCTCTTAGATTAGTGAGTGATCTTTATATTTTCCTCCTAGGACCAATCATCTTTGAGGGCCCCACCTCTTATCTAGTAATCATTTCACCCACCATTCTACAAGAAATTATTATTCTATTCCGCCAATGACAACAATTCCTACTATGACCCACAACTAGTCTTTGATCGCCACTTGGCACCGTTTGACCATTCTACAAGTAACATGACTAAACCTTAGAGATCATATATTATTTAATTATCCTAGATGTACAAAATTTAAATAAAATACCTCCACATTTCCCTCTAGAAACCGTGACCATATATGCATACACATACACATACATTGATTCATTTTGTCTAGATTAGTCTATTATAATTTAAGTACATGATGGCACCTTTATCCACTTCATTAAGAAACCTACATGCAAGCCTCCACATCATCATCCTTCCCTTGATTCTTGCTGCCCCGGCCCCACCAATCCGCCACTTCATCCATTGCATGCAAGCCACCTCACCAAAAACTACTTCTCCAAGTCACCTCTTTGAACCATCATTGCACCATATGCACCAAGACTCCACAATGGATCTCTTAGACCTGACTTGAGACAATAATTTCCCTTAATTTCGTGCATATATCAGCCTCCCATAATATTGATACATATCAGCCCCAATTAGAGCCATACTACACTCCATAATCACCCTATGGTACCACCATTGCATCTAGATGTTTCTAATCACATTCCTACACCTCTAAACTAATTTAATCAAGTCAAACCACCTCTCCACTCCACAACTTCGTGCACATCATCCCTCTTACACATATCAGCACATCAAAATCCTCTTGCACACTCAACATCACCTCCATTTGTTGCATGCTTCAACATCATCATCACACTCTTTCTCCAACACTCCAAGACTCTCTTTAACCACTCAAGCCCTCTCATTTTCGTGGCTTCCTCTCCTCTGAACTCCTCTCTCATTTCCAGAAGTTCTAACTCATCTCTCAACACTCTCCCAAAAGCCCTCAAGTTCATACACACACTCAAGAACACAAAACACCACCCTAGACCACTCTTGCACCTCTAAACTCATCTCCATTGGTTCTGATATCACCTCCACATAACCAACAACACTCTCATAATCCTCTCTTGGTCATTCTCAAGTGGAGCAACTCGGCCTAGGAGCTCCAGAATCGAATCCACCATCAAAAGACCCGTAAAAGCTCAAGAACACCACTTTTGAGTGAGTTGTTTAACCATCTTTGTGCCTATCTTTTTGATCTGAGCATGTCATGTTTAAATATGTTTTTGCATGCATTATAATCTGTATTTCGTGATACATGAAGCCCTACATAAGAATCATTAACATGCATTTAAGAAAAATCACATTTTGAACACATGCATGAACATAATCTTTGCATGCAAGCATTTTGATGTTTTAAATACTATCTTAATACATTCCACCGATTAAAAATTCATATATATGTATATGAATGATTTTTGATGGAAAAGAATCGGTAAAAATTGATTAAAACAAGATTTGGAAGCTAAAAGACGATTCTGCAGAAACTTGGTTTCTGTCAGCATCTTCTCGCTAGCGGCTGATCTACACGCGCTAGCGACCAACCCGTCGCCAGCGGCCGTGAAGAACGCGCTAGCGGCCATATTCAGAAACTCCAGCATATTTTGCATGAAAATACCTCTCTTTGCATAGATCTCTTATTTTAACATGCATGGCCCGATTGAAATGTGTTTATTATGTTTTTATAAACTTGCATGTTCGATATTTACAACTTGTAACCTCTGTAAAATGGCTGGATGAAGCATTTTAAGTTCAGAATCTTGATCTGTTCTTGAAGCTTCTGAAGCACGCGCTAGCGGCCAGTACGCACGCGCTATCGAGTGAGCACGAATGGAGCAGGCGCTAGCGGCTGCATCATGCGCGCTAGCGGCCGTGCCCGAGAAATTTTAGGAAATGTTCTTGATTTTGATTTTGATGATTTTAATGGATTTTAATGATTTTAAGTTTCTGGAAAAATGAAAATAACTATATATACTGACCCTTTATGATTTATATTAATTATTTCACTCTTAGAATATTTTTCAATGAATATTGGATTTTTACGTGTTTAAAATTAATAAAAATTCAAGATATGGATTTTTATTAAAATGAGCATGATTCTGAGATATATGAATTAGTTACTGGAATAAGACATTAAAAATATATAAGTATGTAAATAAATGGTGATTTTATTAAAATACCCTTTTTAGCTATAACTTGAAATAATTACCATGTTATGACATACGAAAATAATGCAATGATTATGATTCTGATTGGTGGCTAATTTATACATGTGGATATGCATTTTGGGATGTTTTATACTTACTGGAATATAATGATTCACATGATATATTGAAAATTACCAAAATACCCTTTTGTGCTATAAAATGAGATAATGGTCATATTATAACATGTGATGGATTGTAATCTTTGTGGCCTTGAATATGGATGATATGTACATGTTATTATGCATTTTTGAGATAATTATTCTTGCTGTAATATGATGTTTCATGTGATATGTTATGATCAAATATTGTTGAGACTTGATAATAATAAGTGTAAACCATGCAAAGTGCTATTATGTGAAATTGGTGAATTTTGACGATGTGTATACTTGTGTGAATGTCTTGGATGATTATTAACCTATGAAATCAGAATGTATATTGAATGAAATGTTATTGATTTGATGTTTGAGAAGGTGTGACATAATGTTGATTATATCGTGTTGATTTTAATATAATGATGATGATACCATTGATGTGTTATTGATTGTGAGAAGTGTTGAAGTGGTGGGAAGTGATGAAGTGTTGAAATGATGAGAAGTGATGATGAAGGGGAGTAATGATTGAGATTTGTGCTTTATGATTGTTTTAATTGCATATTTATCCGTCAAACGAAACTATTGATTAGCCTAGATCCAGCCGTTCAAGGAGCCGAACGGTGGGCATTCTCACGGGATAGGGAGGCCTATGTGGTGAGATGCAGTTTTTGGCATTAGGACACATAGTCCTGCCGGATGGATACCTAGGTGAAGGGTGACACGGGTATCAAAAGCCGCCGGGTACCTAGATGTACGGGTGAATTTGGATACGGCCGGTGGGGTTTCTTATGATTTGGCTACCTAGAAGTAGAGTGTATTTGGGTTGGCCCGGAAGTGTTGTTGTTTGAACTTTTTGTTCATGAAAATGGAAAAAGGCTAATCTCTAGTAGCGGGAGACGAAGAGGCTCTGAAGTGCGAAGTGGACCGAGGTTCCTCATAGTACGGCCTATGGGAGTTTCGTCGAACGCGACGCACGTAGGTTGCTAGAATCGCGAGAGCATAGAAAAGACAACTAGGTTCCCCTAGATCGGACAAGTAAGATGTTTGACCATTCGAAACAATAGCTCGACCTTTTATGTTAAAGCTTGTTTTAGAAAACCTGAGATATTGGTTCGAATGGCTAGAATTGTCGCATGGGTACGTAGTCTGAGTGCCCGAAACAACTCGCTGAGATATTCGTATCTCATCCCTTTTCTCTTTATGCCTCAATTCTAGGAGACGATGGAGCAGCCGCCGCCGCCGCCTCCCCAGCACACATATGATGTGGCAGTGGTACGCTACACGCCAGCTAACGGAATGCTGCAACTGTCCACCGCCGTCCGAGGAGCCGTCGAGATCTCCATCCCTGACCTACAGGCACAGTATCCACCTCCCGAGCCAGCAGTTCCCCCGGTTGTTGATCCCGTTCACCCATGGCTCGCACAGCTCGACCAACTTTACGCAAACCACCTACCTTCTTCGACCCTGTACCGCCGGAGCCGGTAGTTCCACAAGAGCCAGCAGCTGAGCCAGAGCCCTACTTCATGGACAACCCCGAGCTTTGGATCGACCCGGCTCTTCTATCTGATGAGGAGATAGATGACATGTCTGTCTCAGACGATTCTTTCTCCATTAACAGCCGTGAGTCGATGGATTTCCGCATGGAGCAAGACCTGGATCCGTCAGTGACCCCACCACCACCTCCATCGAGTCCCGACACCCCCGTTCTGTACGAGGACGTGGACCCTGATGGAGAGCCGGATGAGGAATTGTCAGATGGATGGGACATGCAGGAGGATGAGGAGGAACTATTGGTGACCAAAGAGGAGGAGGACCCAGAGGAGGCAAAAACTTGATAGGGCTTCGGCAAGTGCACCGAATCGTACAAGTAATAAAGTCCACGGTGAGTGGGTATCGTTCCCACGAGGATTAAAGAACTGAGCAAAAATTTCGTGATGTGAGTTTCTAATTAGACGAATCGAATTACGAGTGATGAATGGATTGAAATCATAAATTCAAAAGAGTATTAAAAGTAAAAGACAGTAAACTATTTATGAAAAATCAAAGGATGCGAGGTTAGGGAATCGGGTTCACGTATCTTCTGAAATAATTAAAACAATTGCTCGCCTTCAAATTCTAAAACTTTAATTCAATGAACGAATCTTAAATTGTCAATTCCAATTCCTTGGTAATTTAACACTTTTTCTACAAACAATCAGTCAATCCCTTGATCAAATCGTTTCACAGAAAAGAAAATATGTTTGATTCAAAGTTCATAAAAATCTTGACTCTATTCCTATATATCAATCTTTCCGGCAATTTCCCTTGAGCTAAATCACACACTTATTTTCCCAAATAAACGTATGAATCCTAGATAAGTTGAAAAGCGATTTCCCAATCTTCAGAACAACACAATACAAATAAGGTAGTTACCTGAATCGAAGAAGTAGAATTCAAAGGTTTGCAATCATCGGATTAAGTCATAGTGATACGATTCCCCTATCCCTAACAAGGAATTAGTTGCTCATAATCAAAGTAAACAAAACAAAGAAATTGATAGAAAACAGGTTAAAGAACGAATAACTCATTATATTGAAAAAAAAACAGCAGAAAAACAGAGTAAACGAGCAGCTGCTCAAATAAGGATTCACGATACTTGAAAAAAATGAGATCAAAGATAATAGATAACCTAAAAGCCCCCTATTCTAGTCCTATATATAATCAGATAGACCTAGAAATTAAATTGAATACAGAGGGATTTCGTTTAAAAATAACTAATAGAGTGTAATATCCAAACAGATTTAATCCTGAATTATACATGCTCTGTTTCCATTTTTATCCGGACGCAAGGCGTAGAGTGGACGCGAGGCGCTGCATGGATGGCTTCTTCAGGGCGCAACGCGTGCGAGGGGCGCAAGGCGCCAGGCCAGGAAGGCAAATCGGGCGCAACGCGTGCGAGATGCGCAAGGCGCCAACCAGTGGAGGGCTCACGAACGCAACGCGCTAGCAGGGCGCAAGGCGCCAGCAGGTGGAGAGTTCACGGGCGCAACGCGCTGGCAGGGCGCAAGGCGCCAGCCAGTAGGTATCTCACGGGCGCAACGCGCGCGCAGGGCGCATGGTGCCAGGCTTCCGCACAACTTCCGAATTGTTTCTGACTTTGAGGCGCAGTGCGTGCATCAGGCGCAAGGCGTCAGCATTGGTACTTCGAACGTGCTTCTCTGGTTGCTATTACTTCATGAATTATCTGCCCATTTCCTGAAATCAACACCAAATAATACCCAAAACATAATATAACCAGGAAAAATCCATTTTATTCTAAAACACTCAATTCACCCTAAAAACATACTAAAAACATACTGAGTTTACTTTAAACTAACAAAATTTATTAGAATTCAAATCACAAAATTAGATATAGATGCCAAGGCATCACAACACCAAACTTAAGGTGTTGCTTGTCCCCAAGCAACCAAAACAATACTAAAATAAACCAGTAAAAATAAAGTAACAAAGTAGTGGAATCAAAGAACAATTATTTTGAAACATCACACTTTTTTCAGGTTAACTAAAAACTGTATGATTCATGCAACTATAAACCCTTTTCTACCAATTCAGCATTACATTGAGCAACATTAGACTTGACAATCAAGATTAAAATCCGGATCAAATTATAAGAATTTTTTTCACAGCTCCTGAACACCAAACTTAGTGTTTGGCCCTAGTTCCATAGATGTAATGCAATGCCTTTCAAAATATTTAACCTTTGAAATGAATCAATTTACAACAAACAATAGGGGTAAGACACTTGCAATTTTTTTCAATCACACTTGCACTCTTTGCACAGAACTTTTGACTCTAAATGCTTTGTCTCGGGGCAACCTTTTAAAGTAAGCTTTCGACCAACGTTCCCGGTCCAGTTGGCCCAAGACGCTAGGTGGTGAAGCACCCCTCGGATCTACTTGCCCAAGTCTCTCCCTGACACAAAAACACCACAAGCACATAACTAGGTTTTAATGATTTTTAATAGAGATATCCCCTAGTCATTGGTGCTCAGAGCCTTGGATGTTTATCTTTCATTTCATTTGGAACCTTTATGCAACATCTTTTATTGCAAGGCTCACCCCCTCCTTAAATCAATTTCCAAATGATTCAATCAATTCACAAACAATATTGGCATCACACTGCATTCACATGAACATGGACTCACACCAAACTTAGTTATTTAGAATTAGTCCAAAAACCCTTATAATAATTCTCTAGAAATCAATCCTAATCATCTCCTCACATTGCACAAATAATAATTAACCACACAACAATTCAAGGTGCATAGACATGTATTCACACAGTTTATGAATCAACCAAGACAAATTCAAACACAGTCTCATGCAAATTTATTCATCAATTCCACCACCATGCACCTAAGCAAACGACAAAGAAATCGAAAGACATGACAATTAAAAACTAAAGAAAATAAATAGAGAGGATAGAAAACTTCCCTGGGTTGGGTTGCCTCCCAACAAGCGCTTCTTTAACGTCACTAGCTTGGCGTATGGATGCCAACTTAAGGTGGGTCATATGATTCTTGTTGATCACTCCCTCCTCCAGCATGGTGCTTTAGGTTGTGCTCCTTCATGCTCACATTTTTCTCAGATTCAACCTTAGCCTTCTTGACATCTTTGAATGGTGGCGCATAGACTCCATTGTTAGCATTTGTTAACAAGAACTCCTCATCAAACCATTGTTCGATCTTTTCATCATCAAAGGGGGGAGGAAAACCATCCCTCCTCAACTCCTCATTCATCTTGAAGTACTCCACACACATTTGCCATCCTTTAATGATTGCATTCTTCAGTGTTTGAGGTGAGGGTTTCAACTCCAACCCACATTGCTTTTTCTTCTTAACCTCTGTTGTAGCCACAACTTTTTCCTTCACAATAGCAATCTGTTTCAAAGGTGGTGGATTGTCAAGGGTGTTCACATTAAGCATTGAATTCTTAGATTCTTGAATTGCAATGGGGTTCACTTCTATTTTCAACACATCCTCCTTTTTTACTTGAGTTTTCATACCCCTTGACATGCAGAAAGTTACCTTTTCATCATGCACCCTTAATGTCAACTCACCTTTTTGAACATCAATCAATGCTCGCCCAGTAGCTAAGAATGGCCTTCCAAGAATGATTGGGACATCTTCACTTTCATCCATCTCAAGGACAACAAAATCAGCAGGAAGAAAGAATTTGTCCACCTTAATAAGCACATTTTCCACAACCCCATATGGAAACTTGACAGATCTATCAGCAAATTGTAGGGAAATCATGGTGGGCTTCACATTCTTTATCCCTAACTTCTTCATCATAGAGAGAGGCATCAAGTTGATGCTTGCCCCTAGATCACACAGTGCTTTTTTAATTTTAACATTACCAATTGCACAAGGAATATGATAGCTACCTGGATCCTTTAGCTTTGGTGGCATTTTGCTTTGAATGATAGCACTGCACTCCTCATTGAATACCACTGTTTCATCTTCTCGGAGTGATCTCTTTCTTGACAACAACTCCTTCATAAACTTGGCATAGCTAGGCATTTGTTCCAAAGCTTCAGCAAAAGGAATATTGATTTGGAGTTTTTTGAATACCTCTAAGAATTTGGAGAAATGCTTGTCTTGAGTTTTCTCTTGAATTCTTTGAGGGTAAGGTAGTCTTGGCTTGTAAGGAGCAACCTCTTTCTTGGGTGGCTCACTAGCTTGCTCTGCCACTTGTTCATTTGACTTTTCAGTGAGCTTTTGTTGGAAATTCTCCACCTTTGTTGGTGCCTCCACTTGAGATTGCACTTCAATGCTTCTGCTACTTCTTAAATTGATTGCCATGCATTGCTCCTTGGGGTTTGGTTCTGTATCACTAGGAAGTGTTCCCAAAGGCCTTTCTGAAAGTTGCTTAGCTATTTGCCCCACTTGTACCTCTAAATTTCTTATAGAAGCCTCGTGATTTTTTAAACTTGCTCTTGTTTCTTGCATGAAGCTTGAAGTTTGTTGCACAAACGTAGAGGTAGATTGAGTGAGCTTTTCCATGGCAATCTCCAATGATGATGGTTTAGGGGGAACTTGTGGAGGAATATATGGAGCTTGCTGTTGAGTTGGGGCATTGAATTGTTTTTGCCCTTGATTACCCCAACCAAAGTTAGGATGATTCCTCCACCTAGGATTGTAGGTTTTAGAATATGGATCATTTTGTTGTCTTGGAGGGTTCCCCATGTAGTTCACTTGCTCAGGTGGAGTTTCTTTGAAAAGATCACAATTTTCATTTTTATGGGCTCCCCCACAAAGCTCACAAGATGAACTTGGAGATCCTACTGCAGCAACTTGCATTTGCCCCATTTGCTTTGTGATTGCAGCTAGTTGTTGAGACATCAACTTATTTTGTGCCAACAAAGTGTCAAATGTGTCTAACTCCATCACACCTCTTCTCATAGGTCTCTCATTAGAACTCATGAAATTGCTCTCAGCCATAGTCTCAATTAATTCAATAGCTTCTTCAGGGGTTTTTCTATGAAGAGATCCTCCAGCACTTGCATTAATCATAGCTCTCGAACTTTGAGAAACTCCATCATAGAATGTCTGAATTTGTAGCCAGTCAGGGATTGCATGGTGTGGACATTTTCTGAGCATCTCCTTGTACCTTTCCCATGCTTCATAGAGTGACTCTCCCTCCTTTTGAGCAAATGAATTTATGTCATTCCTCAACTTTGCTAGCTTCTGAGGAGGGAAATACTTAGCTAGAAATTTGCTAACTAAGTCATCCCACGTACTGATGCTTTCCAGTGGCTGTGATTGCAACCATAGTTTAGCTCTATCCCTAAGAGAGAAAGGGAAGAGCCTCAACTTGATTGCATCTGAACTCACACCATTGCTCTTGATTGTGTCACATAACTGGAGGAAAGTAGCTAAGTGAACGTTGGGATCATCAAGAGCTCCTCCACTAAATTGTTCCTGCTGCACCAATTGGATGAGTGAAGGCTTGAGCTCAAAGTTGTTTGCTTGCACTGGTGGTGGGACAATACTATTTCCACACCCGTTAGTGGTAGGTGTGGCATAGTCTCCCAAAGTTCTTCTCGGCCCATCACCTTCTTCTGCCATTGCTGCTCTTTTCTTTGCTTGTCTCAGCTTCCTCAAGGTCCTTTCAATTTCAGGATCAAAGTATAACTCTGTTCGTTCTATTTTTGCATGCAAAACAGACACCAAACTGAATAAAAGTGAGGTCTAGCACTTCCCAACGTCACAGTGAAGGGAATACTAGAGTAAAGACAAAATAAAAATATCTAATTTAGAAAACACACAATTACTCTAATTGTCAGTTTCAATTAATCCCCGGCAACGGCGCCAAAAACTTGATAAGGCTTCGGCAAGTGCACCGAATCGTACAAGTAATAAAGTCCACGGTCAGTGGGTATCGTTCCCACGAGGATTAAAGAACTGAGCAAAAATTTCGTGATGTGAGTTTATAATTAGACGAATCGAATTACGAGTGATGAATGGATTGAAATCATAAATTCAAAAGAGTATTAAAAGTAAAAGACAGTAAACTATTTATGAAAAATCAAAGGATGCGAGGTTAGGGAATCGGGTTCACGTATCTTCTGAAATAATTAAAACAATTGCTCGCCTTCAAATTCTAAAACTTTAATTCAATGAACGAATCTTAAATTGTCAATTCCAATTCCTTGGTAATTTAACACTTTTTCTACAAACAATCAGTCAATCCCTTGATCAAATCGTTTTACAGAAAAGAAAATATGTTTGATTCAAAGTTCATAAAAATCTTGACTCTATTCCTAGATATCAATCTTTCCGGCAATTTCCCTTGAGCTAATTCACACACTTATTTTCCCAAATAAACGTATGAATCCTAGATAAGTTGAAAAGCGATTTCCCAATCTTCAGAACAACACAATACAAATAAGGTAGTTACCTGAATCGAAGAAGTAGAATTCAAAGGTTTGCAACCATCGGATTAAGTCATAGTGATACGATTCCCCTATCCCTAACAAGGAATTAGTTGCTCATAATCAAAGTAAACAAAACAAAGAAATTGATAGAAAACAGGTTAAAGAACGAATAACTCATTATATTGAAAAAAAAAACAGCAGAAAAACAGAGTAAACGAGCAGCTGCTCAAATAAGGATTCACGATACTTGAAAAAAATGAGATCAAAGATAATAGATAACCTAAAAGCCCCCTATTCTAGTCCTATATATAATCAGATAGACCTAGAAATTAAATTGAATACAGAGGGATTTCGTTTAAAAATAACTAATAGAGTGTAATATCCAAACAGATTTAATCCTGAATTATACATGCTCTGTTTCCATTTTTATCCGGACGCAAGGCGTAGAGTGGACGCGAGGCGCTGCATGGATGGCTTCTTCAAGGCGCAACGCGTGCGAGGGGCGCAAGGCGCCAGGCCAGGAAGGCAAATCGGGCGCAACGCGTGCGAGATGCGCAAGGCGCCAACCAGTGGAGGGCTCACGAGCGCAACGCGATAGCAGGGCGCAAGGCGCCAGCAGGTGGAGAGTTCAAGGGCGCAACGCGCTGGCAGGGCGCAAGGCGCCAGCCGGTAGATATCTCAAGGGCGCAACGCGCGCGCAGGGCGCATGGTGCCAGGCTTCCGCACAACTTCCGAATTGTTTCTGACTTTGAGGCGCAGTGCGTGCATCAGGCGCAAGGCGTCAGCATTGGTACTTCGAACATGCTTCTCTGGTTGCTATTACTTCATGAATTATCTGCCCATTTCCTGAAATCAACACCAAATAATACCCAAAACATAATATAACCAGGAAAAATCCATTTTATTCTAAAACACTAAAAACATACTAAAAACATACTGAGTTTACTTTAAACTAACAAAATTTATTAGAATTCAAATCACAAAATTAGATATAGATGCCAAGGCATCAGAGGATCCGGAGGAGGACACTTTAGTGGACAGCTAGTAGCGTGTAGCGATCACCTTTGCATTATTTTTTCTTTTCATTATTGTTGTATTTCAGTTGAGACATTTGTACCTTTTCATTATGGATGACTGTACTACCTATTCACTTCAGACATATGCTGCAGCGTCTAATCTGCAAGGTTCAGATACTGTTGATGTTGTTGTTTCAATTCACTTCAGTTTATCATTATGGCTCTTTTGATTATGTTTCATTATTTTATTGCTTCATTATTTCTTTCCTCCTTTGTATGGTTTAAAAAAAAAAACGTGTGGTTTTTCCTAAGTAACAATTAGCAAGTTAATTATGACTTAAGCATAATTAGCGAGTTAAGGTGTTACAGTTTCCTCCACCGTAAGTCACCCAGTGAGTTAAAAGAACTTAAAACCCAATTGGGAGAGTTGTTAGATAAGGGTTTCATTAGGCCAAGTGCCTCGCCATGGGGAGCACCGGTGTTGTTTGCAAAGAAGAAAGACGGAAGTATGAGGTTATGCATAAATTATAGACAGTTGAATAAAGTGATAATAAAGAATAAGTATCCCCTCCCTAGGATTGATGATTTGATGGATCAGTTGAGAGGAGCCAGAGTGTTTTCCAAAATAGACTTGAGGTCAAGCTACCATCAGATTAGAGTCAGAGGGGAGGATATACCAAAGACAGCTTTCAGGACTCGCTATGGGCATTATGAGTTCACAGTTATGTCTTTCGGACTAACTAATGCCCCGACAGTGTTCATGGATTATATGAATAGAAATTTTCGGCCGTTCTTGGATAAGTTTGTGGTTGTCTTCATTGATGACATTTTAATTTATTCTAAGACGGAGGAAGAACACGAAAGTCATTCGAGGGTTGTGTTGGAGGTGTTGAAAGAAAAGAAGTTATATGCTAAGTTGAGTAAATGTGAGTTTTGGATGAAAGAAGTTAAGTTCCTAGGTCATGTGGTGTCAGCAGAAGGAATAGCTGTGGATCCTAGTAAGATTGAAGCAGTGGTAAACTGGGAAAGACCTACTACGGTTACGGAGGTACGGAGCTTCTTAGGTCTGGCCGGTTATTACCGTAGATTTATTAAGGGATTTTCACAGCTTGCTTTACCCTTAACTAAGCTCACTAGGAAGAATTCCTCATTTGTGTGGTCAGCGGAGTGTGAGAGAAGTTTTATGGAATTAAAGGAAAGATTGACCACCACACCCGTATTGGTTGTGCCTGATCCTAATGAACCTTTTGAAGTATATTGCGATGCTTCGGGAAAAGGGTTGGGTTGCGTATTAATACAACATCACCAAGTAGTGGCATATGCTTCACGGCAATTGAAACCACACGAGGTGAACTATCCTACCCATGACCTGGAGCTTGCAGCAATAGTTTTTGCTTTAAGGATTTGGAGGCACTACTTATACGGGGTGAGATTTGAGGTTTTCTCTGATCATAAGAGTTTGAAGTATCTTTTTGATTAGAACGAGTTAAATATGAGGCAACGGCGGTAGATAGAATTTCTGAAAGATTATGATTTTGGTTTGAATTACCACCCTGGAAAGGCAAATGCAGTGGCAGATGCCTTGAGTCGTAAGATGCTTCATGTATCCCATATGATGATTAAGGAGATGGAATTATTAGAAGATTTTAGAAACCTTAACCTAGGAGTGTCGTTTACCCCGGTGAGCATGAGAGTAAGTCACCTTATGGTCTCAAGTAAATTTAAAGAAGACATTGCACGAGCCCAAGTGACGGATGAGGAATTCAAGGGAATTTTGAGGGCGGTACAAGAAGGAAGAGTAAGAGAGTTTTGCCAAGACAGAGATGGATTGTGGAGATGTAAGGGTAGGATTTGTGTACCCGCTCATGGTGACCTCCGAAGTAGTATTTTGGAGGAGGCTCATAAGAGCCATTTCACCATTCACCCTGGGGCTACCAAGATGTATCAAGATTTGAAGAAAATGTTTTGGTGGCCGGGTATGAAGAAGGAAGTATCAGAGTGGGTTAACCAGTGTTTTGTATGCCAGAAGATAAAGATAGTACATCAAAAGGATCCTGGCATGCTACAACCATTGCAAGTTCCTTATTGGAAATGGGAAAGTATAGCGATGGATTTTGTAGTGGGATTACCAAGGACACAAGCCGGTAATAATGCCATATGGGTGATTGTGGATCATTTGACTAAATTGGCCCACTTTTTACCCATCAAGGCGACATTTCCATTAGAAAGATTAGCGAGTTTGTACATACGTGAAGTAGTGAAGTTACACGGGGTACCCGAGAGTATTATTTCGGATCGTGATCCGAGATTTACTTCTCGTTTCTGGGGAGCCTTGCAAAAGGCGTTTGGTACAGAGTTGCGTATGAGTACAGCCTACCATCCCCAAACCGACAGACAATCCGAGAGAACAATCCAAACTTTAGAGGATATATTGAGATCTTGTGTCTTAGATGAGAAGAATAGTTGGGATAGGATGTTACCCCTAGTTGAGTTCTCATACAATAATAGTTTTCATACTAGCATAGGAATGGCTCCTTTTGAGGCATTGTATGGTAGAAAGTGCCGTTCCCGATTATGCTTGTATGATCCGGGTGAAAAGAGTGCCATAACACCCGAACTAGTGAGGGAAACTACGGAACAGATTAAAAGGATTAGGGAAAGACTCATGACAGCTCAGAGTCGTCAAAAGAGTTATGCCGACAATCGGCGTAGACCACTAGAGTTTGAGGCCGGATACCATGTGTTTTTACGTGTGACCCCCACCACAGGTATAGGTAGAACAATCAAGGTCAAGAAATTAAGTCCAAGATACTGAGGTCCATTTCAGATCTTGAGTCGCATTGGTCCTGTTGCATACCGCATAGCCTTACCTCCCAGTCTATCCAACCTTCATGATGTCTTCCATGTGTCACAACTCCGTAAATACAATTCAGACCCAAATCATGTATTAGAAACGGAAGAAGTACAACTAAAGGATGATTTAACCTTCTCTTTACCACCAACACGGATTGTGGATTGGGACATCAAGAAATTAAGAAGTAAGACTGTTCCGTTGGTGAAGGTGGCCTGGGGGCGGGGGAGAGCGGAAGAGTATACTTGGGAGAGGGAGGAAGACATGAGGAAACTACACCCGGTTCTTTTCACAGGTACTAAATTTCGAGGGCGAAATTCTTTTTAAGGAGGGGAGAATGTAAGACCCCGAGAGCTTAATCATACCTTAATTAAGGTGATTTGAGAAATAATCGCATTACTTAAGGTATAATTAGGATGTATGTGCGTTTAGAACGTGTTTTGATATGCTTACATGATTGAATATGTGTTATGTGCCCTATGTGACTTATGTGTATGACAAAATGACATTTGTGTTGCATTATGATCTAAAATGTAAATTGAAATGAGAAAAATGAGTTTAGAGAAACAATCTAGTTAGGGATCATGAGAGGTTTTAAGTATTTAGGATCATGTATAAGTTTATGTAAGTATGTTGAGGTTGTTTAGAGTATTTGTGATGGTTTAGGAACTTTTGGAGAGTAATTGAAGGTTTAGAACATGTAAAAACAGTTTATGCTACTCTTGCTGTCATGTATCAGCATTCCGTCGCTAGCGGCTAGCTCCAGCTCGCTAGCGAGGAATGTGGTAAGGATTATCGCTAGCGACTACAATCAGGCGCTAGCGGTGGGAGGCGATGAAAGCGGTCGCTAGCGGCCGCAGTAAGCTCGCTAGCGACCGGCTCGATGACAGAACAGGATTTCTGCATTTTTCACATTTTTCTTTAGTCCCTCATCTAGTAATAATTTCCCATAGGTCCCCCTCTGTCCCTACAACGTTCCCTCAGTCTGAAGTAACTTCATTCACTCCAAAAAACACCTTCAACCCTCCAAGATCAAAACCACATAATCTCCATAACCACCAAACACTCAAACCTCACCATTTCTTCACCAAAACTCATTCCAAATCAGAAACTAAACTCATACTTAGGATCCCTACATCAATTCCTTTTATTCTAACTGAACAAGAATCAGTAGGGAACTTCAGAACTTCAAATACCATCATCAAGTGTAAGGAAAGCTTCATAAGCAAGTAGCTTCAAGAAAGACATAGTGGTTCTTGACTTTAGGAAGCAAAACTACAAGAGGTAGGGGTTAGATTTATGTTATATAATGTATTTCTATGTTTTTCATGCATTAGATTCAGTTGTATTGGTGTTATGCATCAAAAATCATAATCTGGGATGAACCATGCTGAGAATAGAGTCGTATCACGCGCTAGCGGCCAAACTCTAGCCGCTGGCGGCCATTCGGTTGTATTATGGTTATGTGCATTCACAGTTTCATAGTTGATATATCAGATTATGTCTCATCGCGTACAAGCCACGATTTAGAACTTGCGCTTTTTACTTTAAAAATTTTACGGCCCTATTTTCCACGTATCCATATTTTTAAAGAAATTGACTCTGAAACAGAATGATAATTTCCGGTAATTAACTCGTTATGACTTAAGCATAAGGAGGTAATTATTAGGGTGTTACAAAGACTATTGTACTCAATGAATAGTTGCATCTTGTCTCTCCAATAGGCATATGCAGTTCCATTAAAGAGTGGAGGTCTATTTATGGATTGTCCTTCGGAAACTTGAAAGTTTGCTTGATTAGACATAGCTTGTTCCTTGGATCTTGCTTCTGTTCTTGTTAGAGAACTTTCTTGATTACAATTCAGCAAAAACCTGAGCTCTGGATACCAAGTTATGATGTGAGGGTCTCTTTCGAAACACCTTCAAACTATGCTCACACAACCCATGAGGGGGGTGAATTGGTTGTGTATACTTTTTGCACTTTCTTCTTGTTATTCTAATACTTCTGAAAATCTCAAAGATTGATCAAGTCTTTGAACTTGTCAAGAATTAGTCAAAACAATAAGAATCAAAATGTTATTTGTGATATCAGATTTCTCAATCAATCATATGACATACACAGAAATCAATATGCCAATTACAATGATTTATTTTGCACAGAGGATTATAGATCACAAATATCACACAACTTTAGGTATCAAGCTTTCTCAACAATCAAATGATCAATATCAGAAATAACTCTTTCAGAAATATACTACTTTCTGAACTTACTTCAGAAATTCATCAGAATCTTGTTTCAGAATCAATGTATTTAAAAACAATTATTTCACAACAAATCAATCAACACAATACAATATGATATGTTTTTTGTTACATCCCAAGATGTTAACTATGCCATGGACATATTTAACTCTTGACATGTTACTAAAACCCGAAAAACCCAAGTTTTTTTTTTGTAATAGGTAACATACATATATACGTAACATAAATCCTATATATCATATAGCATAACCCCTATATCAAGAATAATTTGCAATATCGAAACTCAAGAGTCGTGACCATGAATATAAGCACGATTAGAATCTCCTAGATAAGCATCTAATATAATAAAACATCATGATATAATAAAACAAGGCCTGAACATATTGGCCATACATCTTTTATATGAAAATATATACATAAATACATCATGGAAGTCCAATGAATGACAAGGTCCTGAACAAAATACATATAACCAAGACTAGGAGCTGCTGATACAGATTTGAACAGAAAATCCCGGGTCTAGAACATACAAAATGCCTCGGGTAGAGATATACGAACATCCGTCCAATAGAAAAATATATAGTAATCCAAAAGGATCCCTCTACGGGGTACAACCCCTAAAACAAGATAAATAAAACAGATCCAAGGTTATTGATAAGCTGCACAATGAACTTCCGTGACACAAGCGGCATCTTCTCCTCATTATCGTCCCTCGCCGTCTCAACTTAGAACGGGGCGTGCAGCGGGAGATGTTGCTCCTGGTGTCCGGGGACATGATTCAATTCCTGATCTGATTCTAACCTCTCTGAGTCCTCGCCCGACAGCACTACGGCGGCAACAGGAATCATCTGCTCATCCTCGATGTCCTCCTGTTCCAGATCCGACTCGTCGGACTCCGGGGTTAGTGGTGGCACGGGTACATGGTCTTGAGCGGGAGCGGGGGTACCTCGCAATAAGCTCCGGGACAGAGAAACGATGTACCCCAGGTGTGGTGGATGCTACGGTCACTGCGCCAGTTGCCGGCGTGTAACTGAACCAGACATAGCCGACCACCTCGTGATGTGGGGGGGGGGGGGGGGGGCGACGGTGGCTGCTCCATCTAGAATCGATAAATCAAAGAGAGCGTAAGACAATAACGTCTTAGTGAGTTACACTGAGCACGGGGGACTACGTGCTCGATTACATCGATTCTAGCCAGTCAAAGTAATACTCAAGTGTAAACAGTAACCCTTTTTCTCAAAACGGCGAGTCCTTACTTTGACTGGGACAAAACATCTTACTGGCCCGTTTCTAAGGGAACCTAACGGTTTATGCTATGTTCTCGTAGGTCCCTCGCAATATATATAAAACTCACTCTCTAGAATATCACAATATGGTCAAACATTCCCTAATCATAAACATGCCTCTTTTGATAACAATTCGTTTACTATCACAATCTCTTAGTAAACAACATAACATCCTCTCAATCACATAACCAAGTACTTAATCAATCAAACATCATATGAACTACCGATTTATACTCAACTCTTAGGTAGTTTTCAAGAGCTCGCAACCTCACCATACTACACCCGACCCCTAGGTTATTGGCTGTCCAGAGCTCGCAGCCTCACCATACTACACCCGACCCCTAGGTTCTTGGCTGTCCTCACGGAGATACCATAATTCACCCGACCCCTAGGTATCCGGAGGATTCATCCGGTCGTACCATAATACACCCGTCTCCTAGGTAGCCGGGATTCTATCCGTAGTACCATAATACACCCGCCCCTTAGGTATACGGTAGAATAATACTTTAATAAGCATAATCCACATCTCTTCATAATCATCACAACACTTCTATCATTATGCATTTTTAACATTAACATATCTTTCATTAATGTGAGATAAATCACTTTAAATTTCAATTTAAAGGAATGCATTTCACATATTTCATAACATACTTTAATCATATTATTTCAAATCATATAACACATTTATTCAACGTATTTCATCTACTCATCTCAATTTATCCTCAACTTTACCACCTTCACAACTTTATAGCACAAATCATAATTCAAATTCCATTATCACATCAAGGTTCATATAGAGGGACTTATAACATGCTCACATCATGTTAATTTAACATACTTCATATATGGAAGCACTTATATTACCTCATTTATACATGCTTATGGACACATAGGTGCTGGATTTTCTCCGAAAACTTACTATTTGCTTCTTAAGTGCCAAAGAAATGCACAACTCATAATGCAACATTCAAACATGTGTGTATGATCATGAGTTAACTTCCCTTTTTATTTATACTAATGCATCATATCACCTTGCGGAGCTGCCCTATACAAATTTCCTCTTTACAGCAAATTTTACATGTTTTACAAGCACTAGTATGCAATAGTTCTCCGAAAACTTGTTTCTTGCTCCTAGACTCAACCAATGCATCAACTTGAAATTTAAAACTGATATTTTTCAAATAACCAACCATAACAGCCTCTCATGTGTTTCCAATTCAATTCCCTCAAATCATGCCTTCATATGCACATGCACTTGTTCAAAAGATATTTTCATTCATAAATCAACAATTCATTAGCAAAGGCAATTCACTTCATCGCCCTCAAATATACATTTCATAAGATGCACATATCACAATTACATGGCACACAGTAACATATTACATTGCCTAGGATGCTGCCACACATACATGTCATAACCTCATAAACTTTGCGAACTCGTAATTCACAAAATAACACACATAATTGCCAAAAGTGTGTTTAACACCTCTAAACAATTCAATTTGTAATCCACACTTATTTGTATAACATAAGCCCTCTTAAACGAACAAGTTCCAGCAGCATATATCCTACGTTCCCTTCAAATTTTCTAAAAATGTCTTTTTTGTCCTACTCTTTCACAACTTACATGTAATCACCATAAGAAACCATTTGCATTTACAACGATTTATCAAAGTATCATCGTAAGATGGTAAAAAGGGTTTTAAAAGTCTTCAAAAACATTTATCGGTGTACCACACATGTTCAACAAGAGGCAAATCAATTTCGGAGATAACAGGGCCATAAAATGCAAAGCTGTGAAAACCATACTGCAGGCAGACCGCTGGGGCGGTCACGACCGCTAGGACGGTTGGTGCACAGCCGGGGCGGTCACGACCGCTGGGGCAGAGATGATGACCGCCTGGGCATGTCCGACTCTGCAGCAGAGTGCGAAAAATGCATTATGTTGCCCTCTTTGAGCTCCACACTCCTCCATTTCAGTCCCAAACATCATAACACGAAATACATACCCAAAGAAACTCCAGAAACATCATATCTCAATCCCATATATCACATTCAAACACAAACACATACATGCATTCATTAAAATCAATTAAACACACCAATTGATCTCAATCCTCTCAATTCACATAACAGCAACATCATGCAATAGGGAACCCGAGTTTAGGGTATAGATTATGAGATCTCAGAGCTTAATGAGCTCTTGCATGTGGGGGAAAACAACATAATCAAAAAGCGTTAGAGTAACTCACTTGATAGCCAAGCTATAGAAGATTGTAGGATGGTGATTGATGGTGGAGACTCCCTTGCCTCCCTAGGGTTTGGTGGCTGGCCGAAAAAAGCAGCTTAAGGGGGTAGGATGAGATACTTCTGAGCATCCTCTCTGAGTATGTGTGGTATGTGTTCAGTGCTTGATGTGAGTGGTAGTGATGAGGGTTGAATAGTGGAGGGGTTATGCTCTTCTTTCTTCTCTATGTTTGCTGAGTTTGAAGAGGGGAAAGGGAGTTCTGCACTTGCTCTCCCTAAAATGTGTGTGTGTTTAATTAGAATGAAAGAGGGTTAAGTGTGTGTAAGTTAAGGGAAAGGGTGGAGTGTATATGAGGTTTCTGGTTGCTGAAATAAAAGAAAAGGCTTATGTGTTGTTGTGTTTGTTGATGTATGATGCGCATACACATGTGGGGTGGGGTGGGGTATTTTTAATTAAAACAACAATGTGTAGTGTTTAAGCAATGTGTATGAGTATGTGAATAATTGTATTTGAGTGGGAAAAACTATATAGGATAAGGACTCGAGCACTTTTCAGAATTAGAGGTTCGTCTGGTTGCATTTCGGATCAAACGCAACTCTTGCCCGGGTTGTTCTGGTGCTCACCAGACTCTCAAAATATAAAAACTTAAATATATAAATGGCACCTAATCATTATTAAAATTTTGCAACTCAATGAGACTCAAATTTATTAGAACAAATAATCACTCTATCATTATTTTCCCACATTTCTGATTTATTATAAGATTACTAAATAAATAAATAAATATATATATTGTGGGAAAATAAATAATAGTGCTATTTAAGGATTCTTTAAATTTTCGAAATTGGCGATATTGCTCCAAATAAGTTTTTCGAACACCAATTTGAAGTTAAATATAATTGTTTTGGTCTCATCGAAATTTTCTAACGATCACGGCCTATCCCGGGGGTCCGGCAGCTCATGGTAACGATATTACTAGGTTTGCCTTGCCCCGCAAGCAACCTAGATCATTATTCACAAACACATAATGCATATACATATATACATATACCATCCAATCTCATGTCACTAATATATGTATATTTATTCTACATATATATATATGCACCCATATACATATATATAAATAAGATCATATATGTAAATAAAATTATATACATAAATAGTACACATATATACTTCTAATATATAATTCTAAGCATGTGCCTCATAATTCAATTTCTTAAAGTTCATTACGTTTTCACAAAGAGGCATTTTAAATTTCGGAGAAAACCGGACCATAGGGGGCAATGCTGTCCAATTTAACAGCGAGCAGGCCGCCTGGGCGGTTATGTGCACCGCTGGGGCGGTGGAGATGGCCGCCTGAGCGGCTCGACTCTGGAGCAGAATGCGAAAGCTGCATTCTTCTATCTCCTTTGAGCCCCACAGTCACCGTATCAGTACCAAGCATCAAAATACGAAATGTTCATTTTCACATACACAAATACACTTCAGAACAATCACAACATAATCCAATCTCACACAAGTATGCGCCAACACACACATGCATGCATCAGAAATCAATTAGACACACCCATAGCTTCCAATTCCCCAAATCAACCATTACCATTATCACAAGTTCCACATATAAATCATCAATTAAATTCATCAAATCAGTCCCCTCATTGTCATATGTCAATCCCCATCTCATCAAAATTCATATTTTAAGACAATAGCAATACATTTACACTCAATTTACATCATCAGGCGCATCTCACACACACACACATATATATATATAATTCTCATCATCGAATACCATCATTGTATATAGGTCTAGTCACTCGTCATAAAAGTTCATGCTCGTGACCGGAATTACTATAAACCTGGGGTTACTGGGTCATGATCGTTACAATTCTACCCCCCTTAAAAGAAATTTGTCCCAAAATTTGCCAACCGTTCTCTTGAAGGGGTAGGGATGCTTCTTCCACACTTCTAACTTGAGTCTCCCACGTGTGATTCCCCCCCCTCCCCGAACAATACTTAACCCAAGGAACTTCTCTCTTACGGTTTCGTTTCATCTTACGATTTACAATCTTAGTTGTAGGGAGTTCAATGGATATAGGTTTATGCCTTCACATTGTCCAGACGCACTCTATGTCAATTATAGGTACGACCCGCAAAAACGCGGTTGTCCTTATGGGCTTCAACTCACACTGCCCATTTTTCCTCGTTGAACTCTTTTGCCTAACTCGAGGCCATCTTATCTTGCCCCATCCCGGGCCTTAATACCTTGGCAACATGTGTACTAAACTGAGTATCAACAGCCTCTCTCTCTCGATTTCGTTATAAAACAGGGATCGTTGGAGTTCCCTACCATGGAAGCCTTTATAAAGTTCATTTCCAAGCCACATAGTGACTATTCTTGCACGAAAAACTCCACTCGCGGCAGGTGGGGACCTCGATCCTCTCAAGGTCTTGGTGCTGCCGCCTTTGACTCGCCCTCCAAAGCTAGGAGGTTTGCTCTGGTTGGTCATCCACTTAGGTAAGGTACGGTGCCCAAACTCAACTTGGTGTCAAAGTTTGTTAGAATATCCCTCCAAGGCCTAAATGTGAGCCATAAATCACAATTGGAGATGATCTGAGTGTGTACTTGATGCGGCCTAAGAAGTCGGTCTATGTATAAATGGGGTCAATCCCTTCGATGGATAACTCATTGAATGGCAAAAAGCGGGCTGATTGGGTCAATTCGTTCATAATGATTCCAATAGCGTCCACTCTTGTTGAGCTCAAGGTAGTTTCGACACCAACTTAGTCGTGATGTGCTTCCATTTCCGTGCCGGATTTAGGGGAAAAATCCTAACGTTAGCGCTAGTTCCCGGGGTTCTGCTCTGATTCTCCGGCAAATGCTTCGTCTCTTACGAAATATGCTACTCTTCCTTCGACTGTTATACTAGTCCCTTTTTCCTTTCACCGTCTTCCATGTCGTGCGTAGCGTCCTTCGACACAATGCTCTGGCTTATCATCTTAGTCCTTCCGGGGCAGTGGGGAGGCATGAAAATTGATGACTTCTTGGAATTCGTCCAACGGTGCTGCCTCATATAAAACTACTTTCGCTCGATCCAATACCTATTATTGACAGAAACCCTGCTCATACCGCATACATTTCTATTCCTCATCGGGGTTCAACTTGTAGGTGGTGGAATAGTGACACAACTGATCAAACTTAGCCATATACTCCAGGACAGTCCTGTCTCTTCGAACCAAGTCAAGGAACTCTCGATCCCTAACATCACGCAACGTTCTCGGAAAGTACTTCTCGTAAAGTGTGACTTTAAAGCCTCCCGAACTCAATCGTTCTATTGTCTGCCGTAGTATCGGCTTCATGGTCTCCTACTAGGAGTCGGCCTGGTCCTTCCGTTCACGAATGGCATCATAACCTTTCGTGTCTCTGTACAAAGAAAACCTTCAAAAATACGTTCTATTGCTCTTATACATCCGTCCGCGAGATCGGGTTTAAACTCCTCGTGGAAAGTAGGAGGGTTCCTTTGCTTTAACTCTATGAAATGACGAGATTCGGCACGGATGACTGGTAGTCGAACGCATCCCGCTTCCATCGCTTGCACTATTCTAATAGACGCCTCAATCTGAATCCTAAGAGCTTCTATGACCCCTCGGAGGTCAAGATCTCGAGGTTTGTCCCGTTTGCGTCATGGCGGCACTACGCTCAACCAACACCTGCATACCCAATGGGTTGATCAGGCTCACCTCTATGCAGGGCATTGGCAAAGTAGTGGCACCCACGACAGATAATATTCAAAGAAGAAAACCAAGGGTAAAGAACAAACAAGTTCAACGAAGGAATGGCAAGCTCAGTCCTCAGGCTCAATCGGACCGAACAGCTTTGATACCAAAAATGTAACATCCCATGATGTTAACTATGCCATGGACATATTTAACTCTTGACATGTTACTAAAACCCGAAAAACCCCAGTTTTTTTTTTTTTTGTAATAGGTAACATACATATATACGTAACATAAATCCTATATATCATATAGCATAACCCCTATATCAAGAATAATTTGCAATATCGAAACTCAAGAGTCGTGACCATGAATATAAGCATGATTAGAATCTCCTGGATAAGCATCTAATATAATAAAACATTAGGATAAAATAAAATAAGGCCTGAACATATTGGTCATACATCTTTTATATGAAAATATATACATAAATACATCATGGAAGTCCAATGAATGACAAGGTCCTGAACAAAATACATATAACCAAGACTAGGAGCTGCTGATACAGATTTGAACAGAAAATCCCGGGTCTAGAACATACAAAATGCCTCGGGTAGAGATATACGAACATCTGTCCAACAGAAAAATATACAGTAATCCAAAAGGATCCCTCTATGGGGTGTAACCCGTAAAACAAGATAAATAAAACAGATCCAAGGTTATTGATAAGCTGCACAACGAACTTCCGTGACATAAGCGGCATCTTCTCCTCATCATCGTCCCTCGCCGTCTCAACTTACAACGGGTCGTGCGGCGGGAGATGTTGCTCTTGGTGTCCGGGGACATGATTCAATTCCTGATCTGATTCTAACCCCTTTGAGTCCTCGCCCGACAGCACTACGGCGACAGCACGACACATCTGCTCATTGTAACGCCCCAATTTTTATTTTTCATAATTGACTATGTTTATTGTATAATTATGTGTGATTAAATATGTGATTTTTGAGTTATATGATTATATCTTTGTGGATGAGCTATAAGTGATTGAAATGAATCATAATGATAATAATGAAGATTTTATGAGAATAATAATAATAAGTTGAGTTATTAATGCAAGTGCACTATGACTTTAGTCTTTCTAATCTGCCCACTTGATTGCACCAAAATTTTAAGGCCTTATATGTTAGAATTAGGTTTTTGTGTCTTCATAAAAGTTGTATATATTTCTCTTATCTTTCCAACGCATATTGAATCATCTAAATCCAATATCTGTAGCTCAAGATATACCTAATTTACTAAACTATGTTCTGTGTATATAACATGGCCGAAAATTTGCACATGAAGTCTCATCTTCACCATTATTTTGTTCATTATCCTTTCATGGAGACACCACCACCATTACCTTTACTCCCACCAACATCCTTTCATCATTTAGGTGCCATTTATCCTTGTCTCCCACTCAAGAAAAGAAAATGAATTGATCAAAAAACTCCAAGAACATACCTAACATGATCACCTTCACCATGACTCATCATATCATCTTCACATGGCTTTTTATCTTTTTGTACTCAATAAATGAAGATAAATGAATATTTTGATCAGTCTCTAGGTACCTAAATTCATCTATAAATAGCCACAAGTCCTAACCATTCAGGACACATCAAGAACTCTCACTCACAATACTCATTTCACCTCCTTCATCACAAACACTTCACTAACACTACTTTCTTTCTTTTGTTAATTAAGCTTATAAGTTATGTTCATTATAGAATTATTTTCTTAAGCCTACTATAGTCATAAACTAGCCACCTCTATCACCAAACACAAGATCAAACACCTACAAACACATTAATTCACCTAAGATACATAACGCTTCACATATAGTCTTCATTTTCAAGAATTCTCAAATCAAGCACACAAGTTTCTGTTACACACCCAGAGATAGGAGAGAGCACAGTAGAAACTTCAGCAGCAGGGCAGAAAGGAAAAATCAAAACACTATCGTTTTACTACAGGAGAAAAAGGACAAAGCAAGGACAAAAGGAGGACAGTACCAAGCTGCCACCTGGCGAAAATCATGGGACCAGCACATGATCCGAGGATGATTCCATCAGGGAGCCATTGCTTTTAGGGAAAGTGATGCCATAGGAAAAAGGCATTCAGATATTTTAGAATCAGACTAGGAAAAGGAGAGAGGCATGACTCTCGAATTCTCTGCCATTGTTTCTGTTATTTTCCTTATTCATTGTCACTGTTACATTCTCTTAATTCCCATTTTAATATATTTCCTCTAAGGGTGCCTCACACTGAGTCACTCATTCTTCTAGTTGTCTGTGTTGTTGTCTTTTAGTTTTTTTTTGCTGGTACCAGTGTTACAACTGGTATCAGAGCACCGGTTCTAGGTGTTCTGTGAATGGTATCTACACGCGCTGCGATGGACGCAAGAGTCGAGGCGATAGAGAAACATATGGAGGAGCTCAGAGAGGCGCAGAACAGGACCTTGGAAGCTCAAAATCGATCTTTTGAGCTGTTCTCGGCGAACCTGTTAAGACAGATGAGAGAAATGGTGCAACAGCCCCACCAAAATCAGGGAGGTGGAGGACACGGAGGAAGAGGTGGAGGACACGGAGGAGGCGGAGTTCAGGGAGGAGGGGACGGAGATCAGGGAGGAGGAGCAGGAGGTGGTCAGGGAGGTGGAGACGACCAAGGAGGAGGTATGCACCGGCGGTTTGAACCGGCAAGGAAGCTGGATATTCCCATCTTCTCCTGAGAAGATGCGAGTGGATGGATAGTGAAATTGGAACGATATTTCCGAGTAACTCAGGTGACTCCGGAAGAACGCATGGACTTTGTCACATTGGCTTTAGAAGGAGAGGCATTAACGTGGCTGGAATGGTGGGAAGAACAAACACCTTTTCAGACTTGGAGGAGATTCCGGACGGACCTGTTGAAGAGGTTTCAGCCTGGGGCAGCTCATAACCCCATGGCCCCATTATTGGAAGTGCACCAGACCGAGGACGTTGCCCAGTATCGCCGGGAGTTCGAAGTGACGGCTCGATCCCAGAGAAACTTGGGGATGGAGACGTTGATGTGTATTTTCATGAACGGGTTGAAGAAAGAAATCCAGGCCGAAATGGAGGTGTCGAGTTTAGAGAATTTGCAGGCGATGATGGACAAAGCATTGACCATCGAATGGAGGAATCAAGCTTGGAAAGAAGCTGGAATCGGTTTCAGTGGGAGGAAGACGGACAATCCAATCAGAGGAAGCGGGTCGACTTATTCTGGGTCGGGTCCCACTAGAAACCCTAATTGGGGTAGGCCAAATAAGCACGAAGTGAGAGGAGGAGGAGGGACGCGGGGGGAATCCGGGCCCAATACCATTCGAGCTCCCTTTGGACCTCGAAGTGGGCCTAATGCAACTCCATCTAGAGGGGTCAGCAACCAAAACACTCCTGGATCAAAAGTTAGTGGGACCAGGAAGCTATCAAATGAAGAGTGGGCTGAAAGGCAGAGGAAGGGGTTGTGTTTCAAATGTGGAGATAAGTGGGGCCCAGAGCATGTTTGTCCTATGAGGAATTTTCACATTCTGATTTTGGAGGAGGAGGAAAGGGAACCAAGGGAAGAGGAAGAGGAGACAGAGGGGTTGGGCCCCGAATTAAATGGGCTAGAACTAAATGGGCTCGCATTAAGGCTTTCATCCTATAGTTTTTGGGGACTCACCACCCACAAAACTTTTAAAGTCTTGGGAGAGATGGCTGGGCAAAAGGTTATAGTGTTGATAGACCCTGGGGCTTCTTCCAACTTTATCTCGACCCCAGTAGCAAGGCGGCTACAGCTCCCAGTCCAGAAGCTCCCTTCGTTTAAAGTGGAGGTGGGAAACGGCGCCATCGAGATGGGGCAGGGGGGGTGTATCAGCGTGGAGCTCCTCATCCAAGGTCTTTCCATCGTACAAAGTTACTTTGTGATGGAATTGGGGCGATCGGAGGTGATTTTAGGATTGGGGTGGTTGGCGAGCCTCGGTAAGTTTACGGGTGACTACGCCGAGTTAGTGTTGAGCTGGATGGAGGGAGGGAAAGAGGTGAGCATCCGGGGGGATCCATCCCTGAGTTATGCGAAGGCCTCCTGGAAGAGTACTCTTCATGCTTTGAAATCAGATGAGGAAGGGTATGTATTAGCTCCCATTGTCGAAACTAGAGAGGAAGGGCGGGAAGTTCCAGCGGAAGCTAAGGCATTGATGGAGGAGTACCAGACTTATTCCAGAGTCCGGAAGGGTTGCCGCCCCCAAGGGACAAGGACCATGCCATCGTCCTAAAGGAAGGAGCCGCCATCCCTCACATTCGTCCCTACCGATATCCACACTACCAAAAGACTGAAATTGAAAACTTTGTAGAGGAAATGTTGCGAACCAGAGTAATCAGACCCAACACCAGCCCTTACTCCAGTCCAGTGATCTTAGTCAAAAAGAAAGATGGAGGATGGAGATTCTGTGTGGATTATCGAGCACTTAACAGGGTACCGTAGCTGACAAGTTCCCCATACCGGTCATAGATGAGTTGCTGGATGAGATTGGGGGAGCTAAGGTGTTCTCCAAACTAGACCTGAAGTCGGGATACCATCAAATAAGAATGAGGAAGGAGGACGTCCACAAAATCGCCTTCAGGACGCACGAAGGGCATTACGAGTTTTTAGTGATGCCTTTTGGCCTCATTAATGCCCCATCAACGTTTTAGGCTCTGATGAACCAGGTACTTCGTCCTTACTTGAGGAAATTTGTCCTAGTTTTTTTTTGATGATATCCTGGTTTACAGCTCGGATTGGGGGGAGCATTGGAATCACCTTCACATTATTTTTGAGGTCTTGAGACAGCACCAGCTTTTTCTCAACGGGAAGAAGTGTTATTTTGGCCAAGCAAAGATTGGGTATTTGGGGAATGTAATCTCTATAGAGGGGGTGGCAGCGGACCCGGAGAAGATCAGTGACATGGTGGATTGGCCGATACCAAAGAATCTGAAGGGGCTGAGGGGATTCCTGGGGTTGACAGGATACTACCGGCGATTTGTTAAGGATTATGGGAAGATAGCTTGGCCTTTGACTAACTTATTGAAGAAGGACAGTTTTGTTTGGGATGCTAAGGCTCAGGAGGCATTTGAGGCCCTCAAGACAGCAATGGTCACAGTACCTGTTTTGGCTGTCCCCATATTCTCCAAACCCTTTGCTTTAGAAACAGATGCGTCCGGGAAGGGAATTGGAGCGGTGTTACTTCAGGAAGGCAGGCCAATTTCATACATGAGCATGAAGCTGTCGAATCGAGCTCAGGGGAAGTCAGTTTATGAGCGAGAACTTATGGCCATTGTGTTGGCCATTCAAAAGTGGCGTCATTACTTGATGGGCCAACATTTTGTGGTGTATACCGATAAAAAAAGTCTGAAATTCTTATTGGAACAGAGGGTGGGCAGCGAGGAGCAACAGAAATGGCTGATGAAGTTAATGGGCTATGATTTCGAAATAAGGTACAAGGCGGGGTGTGAGAACCGGGTAGCCGATGCACTGTCAAGAAAATTTCAGAACCTCTCTTTATCAGTGGCGACTGCAGCAGAATGGGCAGATTTGGAAGAGGAGGTGTTGCAAGTTACTAGGCTGAAAAACATAATGCAGGGGTTGATTCAGGGCAGGGAGGACTCCAATGGGTCTGAACTCAAGAAAGGGAGACTTTACTACAAGGGCAGGTTGGTCATCACCAGAAATTCCAAGGCAATTCCTAAGATTCTTAAGGAATTTCATGACTCAAAAACAGGGGGGCACTCCGGGTATTTTCGGACTTACAAGAGGATCTCTAATCTGCTGTTTTGGGAAGGCATGAGGAAGCAAATTCAGGAGTATGTCAGGCAGTGCGAGGTTTGCCAAAGGAACAAACACTCAACCCTTCAGCCGGCTGGGCTCCTACAGCCATTACCTATTCCGGAAAATGTGTGGGCCGACATCACCATGGACTTCATTGGGGGATTACCCAAAGTTGGAGGTAAGGACACCATCTTTGTCATTGTAGATAGAATGACAAAATATGCCCATTTCTTTTACTTAGCCCATCCTTACACAGCCAAGGAGGTTGCTGAGTTATTTGTTAGGGAAATTGTGAAGTTGCACGGGTTTCCTACCTCCATCGTTTCAGATAGAGACAAGGTTTTCATGAGTGCATTTTGGGTTGAATTGTTCAAAGCTGCGGGAACCCAACTCAAGATGAGTTCTTCCTATCACCCCCAAACGGACGGCCAAAGTGAGGCTGTGAACAAATGTGTGGAAACTTATTTACGTTGCTTCGTCGGTACCAAGCCAAAACAGTGGCTGAGGTGGCTGTCTTGGGCTGAATATTGGTACAATACCAATTATCATGGTTTGATCAAGATGACCCCCTTCAAGGCCCTCTACGGGAGAGACTCGCCGGTTTTGCTGAGAGACAGCGGGACAACCACGGTGGAAGGGGTGAGGGTGTTGTTGGAAGAAAGGAACCACATGATAGATGAGCTGAAGTTGCAATTGGATAGAGCACAGGATCGGATGAAGATTTATGCAGACAAAAAGAGAAGAGAAATTAGTTTTGAAGTGGGGGACAAAGTGTATTTGAAACTGCAGCCTTATAGAATGAAGACCCTAGCAAAGAGGGTGAATCAGAAATTAAGTGCAAGATTTTATGGACCCTACGAGGTGTTGGAAAAGGTGGGACAGGTGGCATATCGACTCCAACTGCCAGCCGACGCGATGTGTGCCCTCAACTGAATGAGAAATATGCAACAGTGGCAGCCACAAACTTTCCTAATCAAGGGCATTCTCAATTTGGTAACACCTATAACCCTTCCTGGAAAAATCACCCAAATTTTAGGTGGAGTAACCAAAGTCAACCACTACACCAAAACCAAGCTCAGCAACCACCACCACAATTCCAACCCCAAAACACACATCTTTTTCCCAGTCAACAAAAATATCAACCCCCTCATCAGAGGGCACAAAACCATACACGTCCACCCCCCAAACCACCTCAATATACCCCACCTCAACCGACTCCAACTTCATCTGAGTCAGACATTCAACAACTTATGAAATTGATGATGGAGATGAGGAAGGACGTCACTACACTAATGGAGGAGCGTAACGCTTCCCTAAATAATAGCAATCACATTCCTTCCCAAACAGTTCCAAATCCCAAGGGGAATGTCAGTGCCATAGCTCTGAGGTCAGGGACGATACTTCCTACAGTTGAGGCCCCGAAACCTGGTGTGAAACCCAAAGTCATAACACCTGAGGAAGAAACACAGGTACATGGGGAGGAGCAAACAGAGGAGGAGATACAGGTGAAAACCTCACAAAAGGGTAAAGAGAAGGTGACTGTGGAAGAAAAAGGAGCTGAGCCAACTGCACCACTACCAAAATTACCTTTCCCCCAAGCTGTTACAAGGGGAAAGAAAAAGACAGGGATAGACGAAGAGGTCTTGGAGACATTCAAAAAGGTTGAGGTAAATATTCCTCTCCTAGAAGCTATAAAGCAAGTGCCAAAATATGCCAAGTTTATCAAAGAATTGTGCACTCAAAAGAGAAGAACAAAGGGGGAAAAGGTTCAAGTAAATGCTGCTGCTCTAACCCCTGCTCTTCCTAAAAAATTCCAAGACCCGGGCTCTTTCTCTATTCCGTGTCTTATTGGGGAGCTGATTATCAAGGATGCCTTGGCTGACCTGGGAGCTGCCATTAATGTCATGCCAAAAGCAATTTACCAAGCTCTGAACTTCGGGGAACTCAAGCCTACAGGACTCCTCCTTTAGTTTGCCAACAGGAGTGTGCAAAAACCAGAGGGACTGTTGGAAGATGTCCTAGTTAAGGTAAACGATTTAATATTCCCTGTAGATTTTTATGTGCTAGATACAGATGCCTCTATTCCTCTAGACCAACAAACACTCATTCTTGGCCGTCCTTTCTTAAAAACTGCAAAAGCCAATGTGGCGGGTGTGTATTGACTACCGCAGACTGAATGAGGTAACGCGCAAGGATCACTTTCGTTTGCCGTTCGTTGATCAAATGCTTGAAAAAATTGCGGGTCAGTCACACTACTGCTTCCTTGATGGGTTCTCTAGGTATTTTCAAATACAAATAGCACCGGAGGACCAGGAGAAAACTACTTTCACTTGCCCCTTTGGTACCTATGCCTATCGTAGGATGCCATTTGGGTTATGCAATGCTCCTGGTACTTTCCAAAGGTGTATGATGAGCATCTTCTCTGACTTTATTGGTGAATTTTTAGAAGTGTTCATGGATGATTTCACTGTGTATGGAGATTCCTTCGACTCTTGCTTGCAACGCCTCTCCCTTGTTCTAAAACAGTGTATCAGGACCAACCTAGTGTTAAATTTTGAAAAATGTCACTTTATGGTTGATAAAGGTGTGGTCCTGGGACACATTGTCTCTAAAGAGGGTATTGCAGTTGATCCTGCAAAAGTCGAAGTAATTTCCTCTCTACCTCACCCCGTCTCTGTACGGGAAATTCGCTCTTTTCTGGGTCATGCAGGTTTTTACAGGCGTTTCATAAAGGATTTCAGCAAAATTGCAAAGCCGCTGACCGACCTGCTGCAGAAAGATGCTGAATTTGACTTCAATAAGGACTGCCAAGAGGCATTTGAGCTGCTAAAAACCAGACTAATCTCCGCACCGATCGTGAAACCTCCGAAGTGGGACCTCCCCTTTGAGATCATGTGTGATGCGTCTAACTATGCTGTGGGTACCGCGCTAACTCAGCGCGAAGGTAAGGAATCATTTGTAATTTCTTATGCTTCTCGTACTTTAGATTCTGCTCAGGCTAACTATACCACCACTGAGAAAGAGCTTTTGGCAATTGTTTTTGCTCTTGAAAAATTTAGATCTTATCTCCTTGGCTCTCATGTGGTGGTGTACACAGACCATGCAGCTCTAAAGTACTTGTTAAAAAAACCAGATGCAAAACCCCGCCTTCTCAGGTGGATGTTGCTCTTGCAAGAGTTTGATTTGGATATAAAAGACAGGAGTGGTTGCCACAATCTGGTAGCTGACCATCTGAGCAGAGTTGAGCATATTCCAAATGACCAAATTCCGCTGGAAGATCAGTTCCCAAACGAACGAATCATGAGTTTGCAGACTTCTATGCCTTGGTTCGCGGACATTGCGAATTATTTGGTTGCCAAAACCGTCCCCACATATTTTTCAAAGGCCCAGAGGGACAAACTTATTTCAGATGCAAACTATTATGTGTGGGATGACCCCTATTTGTGGAGGTTTTGTGCTGATCAAATTATTCGCATGTGCGTTCCTGACCATGAGCACCACTCCATACTTGACTTTTGCCATGCACAGGCTTGTGGTGGCCATTTTGGACCACAGCGCACTGGTCGTAAAATTCTTGAGTGCGGTTTATTTTGGCCATCTATTTTCAAAGATTGTTATGAATACTGCAAGTCCTGTGCTAGGTGTCAAAAGATGGGAAAGAATTCTAGGAGGAATGAAATGCCCCAACAACCATTATTATTTTGTGAAATTTTTTATGTTTGGGGTATTGACTTCATGGGGCCTTTCCCTACTTCTGCTGGTTTAAATTATATTCTTTTGGCTGTTGATTATGTGTCTAAGTGGGTTGAGGCAATCCCCACTCGTACTAATGACTCTGCTGTGGTTTGTAACTTTGTAAAGAGTAACATAATCTCTAGATTTGGCATTCCTAAGGCCATCATCAGTGACCAAGGCACTCATTTCTGTAACAAAACTTTTGATGCCTTGCTCCGCAGGTATGGGGTTGTTCATAAGGTGGCAACACCTTATCATCCTCAAACTAACGGGCAGGCTGAGGTGTCCAATCGAGAAATTAAAAAGATTTTAGAAAAAATGGTTGGACCCTCAAGAAAAGATTGGAGTACTAAGTTGTCTGATGCTCTGTGGGCTTACCCCACTGCTATAAAACCCCAATTGGGATGAGCCCCTTTCGGTTGGTATTTGAAAATCATGTCATTTGCCGGTGGAAATTGAACACCGTGCATACTGGCGGTTAAGCAATGTAAGATGGACCTAGGAATGCCGGTAAAGAGAGGAAATTACAGCTGTAGGAACTTGATGAACTCAGGAGGATGCCTATGAGAGCTCAAAGATCTACAAAGAAAAAACTAAGGCCTTTCATGACCAACTCATTCTGAGAAAAGAATTTCATGAGGGTCAGGAAGTGCTCCTTTACAACTCCAGACTCCAACTAAATCAAGGTGGGAAGGACCCTATGTGGTGAAGAAGGTCTACCCTTTGGGATGATTGAGATACAATGCAAAAAGACCAACTTCACCTCCAAGGTCAATGGACACCGACTGAAAGTGTTCCATCAAAGCCCCAACAAAGAAATAAATCAGACTGAAGTCCTCCTCTTTGAGGGAGTGAAGCCACCCAATTAGGTGGTCACACGTCCAACTTAGGGACGTTAAATCAAAGTGCTTGGTGGGAGACAACCCACTGAAATTTCTTTTTCTCGTTTGTTTTATTTTTACTTTTTATTTTTCTGTTCTTATTTTTTTATTTTTTATTTTTTATTTTTTTGCGTACAAGCTTCACTGTGAACTGAAAAGCATATTTCTGAGTACAAGAGAGCAAGTATAGTGGTGAGGGCGGAAAAAATGGCGTAACTGCAATCAGTCAGCCCAGGCAGACCGCTTAGGCGGTCCCTTAACCGCCATAGCGGTCGCGGCAGCCAAAACGCTGTGTTCTGCTTAAGCGAAACGGTGCATTTCGCACTTAGCGCCCCAGCGGTCCCTCGACCGCCCCAGCGGTTCGACCGCTCTGGAACTTAAAGCGGAGGCTGAGCGGAATTAAGGGGCATTCCATCACTTTCTCTTCTCTTGCCCAAACCCTAGCAGAGCTAAGAGAGGCCCCTCCGCCGTTCGCCGCCGTCCGCCGCCGCCGTTCGCCACTGTCCGCCGCTGTCCAGCCCCCTCACCTCCATTTTTGCACCTCTCAAGTAAGCTTGTATGTAGTTTTGTCATTAAATCCCGTTTTCTCTCCTTTTTGCTTAGATTTGAGTTGAATATTGAGATTAGTTGTGGATTGTTGGTGTTTATCCCTTCCTGGACCGGTTATGTCATGTTTCTTGGTGTTTTGAAAAGCTTGGATGGTGCAAAAATGGTGAAATCACTGTTTCACGCCGCTGCACGCTGTCTGGTTGCCTCGCACCGCCCAGGCGGTTGTGACGACCGCCCAGGCGGTCGTACCGCGACTGCACTGCATCGTCAGCATTATGAGTTATTTTAAGCTGTTGCTACTGACGCCTAACCTTTTCTTGTCCCTGTGTATCTGTGTTGTTGTTCGTATTTTTTTTTGCACATCGATGGCACCCAAAAGATCCCGCCGGTCACAACAAACTCAAGGAGAGTCCTCCCGAGACTTCCGCAAGGTGGAAGCTTCTGACAGTTACTTCTTTGACTGTTTGGTGGTTGAGGAGCGCTACTATGAAGATTTCCAAAAGCGTTCCATCCTCTACGAGCACCACCTCTGCTACGGGGGCTCAAATCAGTCTATTAGAGCTGTGGTGGAAGAGATTCAGACTCGTCGGTGGAACTTCCTGCTCGCTGAGCCAAAGGAAGCCAACTGGACTCTGGTGAGGGAGTTCTATGCGAACTACCACACCATAGGAGCAACTCATGTCCATCTCCGCGGTGAACAGGTCCCGGTGTCCCCAGAAGCAATAGCAGAGATCTTGTGCATTCCTCTGCCCACTCGTAGAACGTGGCAGGATGATGAGTTCACTCAGCTCCGCCGCCAACCTACTGCAGATCTCTTGGAGAGGGTAAGAGCCAGACTTTGTGTTGAGGGGGGGGGGGACTAGCACAAAAAAGCAAATGGTCTGCCAACCCATCTCCCCTCAAAGCACATCACTCTAGAGACCAGAGCTTGGACTCGGGCCGTTTTAAGTCACATATGGCCTAACTCTCACCATTCAGATATCACTATTGATGATGCCATTCTTGTTTACCTGATTTTGGGGAACTCATGGATAAATGTGCCAAAGATTATATACACTGCCATGAGTAAGGTGCATGACGGTGCTCGCTTCCGTAGTCTCCCCTACCCTGCTTTGATCTCCACCATGGCTAAGCGGGCAGGGGTGCGAGAAGAAGATACTGATGATTGGCAGGGAGACATCCCAAAAGTGGGAGTCATTGGTTTGGTTCAGCGAGATACCACAGAGCGAAGAGCTAGGGAGCACGCAGCCGCCGCCGCAGCTGCCCGTGAGGTCCCTGATATTGCTGACCCACGTGCTGACGGCCCTGGCCCTTCTTCATTCGATGTTATGTGCACTACTCTGATGACCCACATGGATACCAGGTTTGAGCGGATGCAAGGCGAGCTCACAGGGAAGTTACGAGCATCCCAGAGAGAGACCATCCAGCAGATGCGGGCTCTGATGCTTAACCCGCAGCATCGCTTTGACGATGATGATGAGGATGAGTAGCCTGCAGCAGCAGGTCGAAGGGGCACACCTGAGTTGGTTGGATCTGAGAACTCAGGGTGTGCGTACCACTCTCCATGGAGCCTGGTAATGCCACTGAGGCCAGTGACAAACCCAAAGTGTGGGGAGGGGTAACACTTTCTTTCCTTCTTCTTAACTCTTGTTTTAGTTTGTTTCATTTTTCTCTATTTTCTCATTAGTTGATACTCTTTATTAGTTAGTATTTCCTATCTGCTGAGACTGGTTAACTGCTAGTACTGGTTTTGTTTTGATGGTGAACTAGGTATTTGATACTGGTTTCCTGTGTTTTAATCAAAATTTTGAACTGTTGGCAATTGTGGTAGTTTGTGAGCAATCTGAATTTGGTTGGGTGCATGTATGATGCTTGTGTACCCTTAGTTTTGAGCCTTCAACAGCACTATTATTTTTGCACACACACACAGGTACACCGATCCTAGACTTACCAAATAGCCAACTCTTCTGTACTTAATGTAGATGATAGACTCATGCATTTTCTTGTTCAGCCCACTGCCATATAAACCTACCCTTGTAATTACCCTTGTTTAGCCAATTTGAGTCTTATTCCCCTTTGTTCATATTAGCCACATAACAAGCCAAAAAGTGAAAAACAATGATTACCCTGTGGAGGTTAAGTGAACATGGTTTGTTTTGTATACTATTTGGGGGTTATGATGCTTGATTGAGATATTGGGGGTTCTTACATGCTTGTAAAGGAGGAAATTGGGTAATTGGTGGGGGTGAAAGGTTTGTGTATAATGCTTGGGTATTTGGTAGGAAAGAAAATAAAAGCTTATGTTATCTTATTTCCTATATATATATATACAAAAAAAAAAATATATATATATATAAATAAATAAATAAAGTTGTTTTTATAGCTCCTTGTATATAGTTGGAGCCACTAATGCCAAGAATGGGTTTTGTGGCATATAATGTTTGGTTCTCAGTCTTTGTGCTTATGTAATATATTATTTTCTAGACTAGGCGAACCATGGTATCTTAATTTCCACGTCAGTCCACACTCCCATATTTCCCTACCTGTACCTTGGCCCCGTTACAACCCTGTGGCAAGTTTCTTAATGCATCAAGTTTGAATTGAGAGGCTATTCTCATCTTTGGCAAGTCTGAGGAAGAGTGTTAGTGTTGTGTGTTCTAGGGACTAGCCTATACACCTGAGTGTTATTGAGTGAATTATATCCTTGTGAGGCTTAGCATCTTTCTGATCATGCATTCATACCTGATTCTCGTGCTCATTACTTGCTTTTGATGAAATTACCAACATGTTTGTGGATGTCAATTGGAAACTTGTATTATCTTACTAGTTTACTACTGCCATTGTCTGTTGCTAACCATGTCTGTAAGCTCTAGCTCTGTTTCCCTCTTTGCTATCTTGTTTGTCTGCTGTGCTGGAATCCTGCATATATTGCTTGGTTCTATGTTGCATGAGGACATGCAATTGTTCAAGTGTGGGGAGGTTTGATAAACCGTATTTTCATGCTAATTTCTCCTCATAACTTGAGTAATTGTATGCTCTCAATCATGCTTAAATTGGGTTTTTACGCAATATTTGATTTGCATTACCGTTTCGAGTATTAGTACCATTTTGCGTATTAATTACTCTAATTGTTGCCACTGGTGCGTTTGATATGTTTTTGTTAGTGTTGTGGCTTCTCAGGAATAGGTAATCATAAGATATGTTGGAAATTGCGTCTGGAAACCAAGGAAAGCTGACTCACTGCCCACAGCAGCGCACCAACCGCCCAGGCGGAGAACGCATCGCCCAGGCAGTCATGCGCGCGTAACTTCCACATCTGGACGCGCTGAATTTTGACTCACCGCCCAGGCGGTGGTGATGACCGCCCAGGCGGTCGTGTGCGAGAAGACCTAGCGCAGCAGCAGCCCAAGGCAGCAGCAGCTGGGATTTTTATAAATAGCTCCTTTGTGCTTAGGTCTATGGATCCAGTTTTCAGTCCTTTGGCTCTTATATGCACTCTGGTGCTGGCACTCTGATAATTTTAGGATTTACTTTTCTAGAGCTCTCAGTTCTCCGTTCACCGTCTTTATTTTGGGCACTCTTCCTTATTTTCAGTTGTTGCTTTTACATTAAACCTTGTTTTTAGGGAGAGTTCACCTTGAATCTCTCCCTCGTTTTCTTTAATATAAAGTTTTTATTCAGCAATCTCTCTACTTCCTGAGTTCATTTCAATTCAAGTTGTTGATCCTGTCCTCTTTACATTCGAGTCACTTTTAATTCACGTCAATTTACTTGTTTTGCACTTGCACTTAATTTCTTTATTTCAATCGTCTTTACTTTTCCCAATTTAATTTCCTTGCAAACCAAATCAAAACCCCCCTTTTTACTTATTGCTAAGTTTGTGTCAACAATTGCCACACAGATTCCTTGAGAGACGACCTGAGTCAGTCTTACTACTTGCTACCAAGCTCGTATTGAGATTAATTCAACAACAAACCCTTTTTCAAAACCCTTTTCTAAATTGCTCCAGAGTACCGGGGAAATAACGACGCTCCGGTGCTCTGTCACAGTACCAAGCTGCCACCTGGCGAAAATCATGGGACCAGCACATGATCCGAGGATGATTCCATCAAGGAGCCATTGCTTTTAGGGAAAGTGATGCCATAGGAAAAAGGCATTCAGATATTTTAGAATCAGACTAGGAAAAGGAGAGGGGCAGGACTCTCGAATTCTCTTCCATTGTTTCTGTTATTTTCTTTATTCATTGTCACTGTTACATTCTCTTAATTCCCAGTTTAATATATTTCATCTAAGGATGCCTCACACTGAGTCACTCATTCTTCTAGTTGTCTGTGTTGCTGTCTTTTAGTTTTTTTTGCTGGTACTAGTGTTACAGTTTCACTCATCACAAGTAGGAGCACAATACAAGCACTTAGTAAGGAAGGATCAAAGGACCCTCTATCATTATCAAGCACTCAAAGTCCATTTTAAGTCTACACTAGAGGTAGGGGCACTTTCTTATATTTGTATGATCAAGTGTTTATATTCATATTGCAGAATCTGACCAACTTTACTAAATAATTCGTTTCTTTTTCCAAAGTCAATATTTTACATTGGTTTTAATTTTTATTTTAAAGTTGATTCGAGGACAAATATTTTCCCACAAACCTCATCTTTTTGTGACTTATATTTTGAGAGAAATGCATTTTTAAAGTTAATGCATGAATTTCAGTTTCTGTTCTGCACAGGCAGTGTTCTAAAATTAATTAAAAATACAATACTTAATGAAACCGTACAAAATTAATTTTATAGAATCCTAAGACATGAAGGTCGGCTATCAAAAAATTGCATGGACATATCATTTCTATATTAATACAGAAAAATCTATGAAGTTAGTATATCAGTTCTGTTCACAGCACAATTGTTCTTCTAGTAAGCTGAATTGCAGAATTTATTTCTCTGTAGCTATAAATTATTTGTATATTCTATTTCTTGGGAATGTTATAAAAACTAGTCTAATTTATCCTCAAAAATTTTTAAGATCTATTTCATTATTTTCTAATTTCCTCAGATTTATTATCAAAGTATGTCAGTTCTGAATCTAATCCAGACATTTCTTATCAACAATAGAATTGTAAAAATTATTTCTCCCTGTATAAAAATTATTTTAGAGTTTTGTTTCTTGGAAGTGTTTTATTGATCAACCTAGTTTATTCTCATGAAATTTTAAGGTTTAATTCATTGTCCTCTAATTTTGGTGATTTTCTAACTAAACTATGTCAAATTTGTCTAAATATAATTAATGGAATAATGATGATGATGTTTATGATTCCAATGTGCTCAATGATATGGATGGATGTGACCTTCAATATGTTGATGCTTATGTGCTTGATAACCTGAATGAATGTGATATTCAATGTGTTGTTGTGCATGATGATGTGAACAATAGTGATATTTTAATTGAAACATAAAAAAGTTAAACCTTCGGTCACCAATTCAGATCGGTAAGGGATGGTGAGCTAAGCCTTCGATCACCAATCCAAAAATTGGTAAGGGAAGGTATATTACCCTCTACTCCCTTATATTAAGGTATGAGCTCATAACCTAGGGGATTATGTCTATAATTGAGAAATAAGTTATGTGAGGGTGCACAATGCCATAAAAGACAGATTAAAGATTAAAGTTACTAAAGTTACTTATTGTATGCAAAGTCTTATGTGTCATTTGAATATGATGGTATGTTTTATCTAAATTATTTGAATTGATGCATTCATGTATTATGTATGTAAGAAGCATGTAAAATTGATGTCGCCTCGGGACCCCACGATTTTGGAATTAATTAAAATGAACTTGTATGCTTCCGCTTATTTCAAAAATAAACCCGAGGGGCCTGGAACGAAAAACGGTGACACCTTGCATTTTTACCCCTACTGAGTATTATTTTGAATACTCACCCCTTTCCGTTTTCGTCTCCAGACGAACCAGAAAACATGGATGCAGAAGAAGTACCACTTCAAGATATGTTAGGATGTTGATTTGTTTCCTCATTTCAATTTAAGTATATTAATACGTTATTATTGGATTGTACTAAAGTCCGAATCATAATGATCGGCATAACTATATTTATGTTGTATGACATTGTGTGATGGGATATTATCTTGGATACTATATGTATGCACTATTATTACGATATCGTATTGCGTTGCCCCTATTTTCACATTATTCTACAAAAAGAACATCCCATGTATGTATTTTCCGCGTAACATATTTTAAAGAAAATATGTAAGCTTTGAGATTAAGACGTGACCCTTGGTTAAATGAAATCTTATGACTTATGCATAAGAGGTTATTTAATTAGGGTGTTACACTCATCTTCGATGTCCTCCTGTTCCGGATCCGACTTGTCGGACTCCGGGGTTGGTGGTGGCACGGGTACATGGTCTTGAGCGGGAGCGGGGTACCTCGCAATAAGCTCCGGGACAGAGAAACGATGTACCCTGGGTGTGGTGGATGCTACGGTCACTGCGCCAGTTGTCGGCGTGTAGCTGAACCAGACATAGCCGACCGCCTCATGATGTGGAGGGGGCGACGGTGGCTGCTCCATTTAGAATCGATAAATCAAAGAGAGCGTAAGACGATAACGTCTTAGTGAGTTACACTGAGCACGGGGGCCTACGTGCTCGATTACATCGATTCCAGCCAGTCAAAGTAATACTCAAGTGAAAACAGTATTCCTTTTTCTCAAAACGGCGAATCCTTACTTTGACTGGGACAAAACATCTTACTGGCCCGTTTCTAAGGGAACCTAAAGGGTTATGCTATGTTCTCGTAGGTCCCTCGCAATATATATAAAACTTACTCTCCCGAATATCACGGTATGGTCAAACATTCCCTAATCATAAACATGCCTCTTTTCATAACAATTTGTTTACTATCACAATCTCTTAGTAAGCACCATAACATCCTCTCAATCACATAACCAAGTACTTAATCAATCAAACATCATATGAACTACCGATTTATACTCAACTCTTAGGTAGTTTTCAAGAGCTCGCAACCTCACCATACTACACCCGACCCCTAGGTTCTTGGCTGTCCAGAGCTCGTAGCCTCACCATACTACACCCGACCCCTAGGTTCTTGGCTGTCCTCACGGAGATTACCATAATTCACTCGACCCTTAGGTATCCGGAAGATTCATCCGGTCCTACCATAATTAGTTTCAAGAGCTCGCAATGTCACCATACTACACCCGACCCCTAGGTTCTTGGTTGTCCAGAGCTCCCAGCCTCACCATACTTCACCCGACCCCTAGGTTCTTGGCTGTCCTCACGGAGATACCATAATTCACCCGACCCCTAGGTATCCGGAGGATTCATCCGGTCGTACCATAATACACCCGTCTCCTAGGTAGCCGGGATTCTATCCGTAGTACCATAATACACCCGCCCCCTAGGTATACGGTAGAATAATACTTTAATAAGCATAATCAACATCTCTTCATAATCATCACAACACTTCTATCATTATGCATTTTTAACATTAACATCTCTTTCATGAATGTGAGCTAAATCACTTTAAATTTGATTTTAAAGGAATGCATTTCACATACTTCATAACATACTTTAATCATATTATTTCAAATCATATAACACATTTATTCAACGTATTTCATCTACTCATTTCAATTTATCGTCAACTTTACCACCTTCACAACTTTATAGCACAAATCATAATTCAAATTCCATTATCACATCAAGGTTCATATAGAGGGACTTATAACATGCTCACATCATGTTAATTTAACATACTTCATATATGGAAGCACTTATATTACCTCATTACACAAGCATGTCATCATCATTTTAATCTCAATCAAACCATTTCACCTCCTACATATCAACTATTCAACAATATGATGTCATCTCACCGCACTCACCACTTTATCTCAACAATTCATGATTCAAAACCTCATCGTTCTATCAAATTCACAAAGTCATACTACATTCCTGCATACATATTTATCACATAGCTTGTATTAACTTCTCAAAATTCATATCATAACTTTGCCTTTCCTCATTGGTATCAGGTAGGTGTCATAAGTGTTAATATAATGCCCCGTATAGGTTTCATACAACAATTCAACATTTATACATGCTTATGGACACATAAGTGCTGGATTTTCTCTGAAAACTTACTATTTGCTTCTTAAGTGCCAAAGAAATGCACAACTCATAATGCAACATTCAAACATGTGTGTATGATCATGAATTAACTTCCCTTTTTATTTTTACTAATGCATCATATCACTTTGCGGAGCTGCCCTATACAAATTTCCTCTTTACAGCAAATTTTACATGTTTTACAAGCACTAGTATGTAATAGTTCTCTGAAAACTTATTTCTTGCTCCTAGACTCAACCAATGCATCAACTTGCAATTTAAAACTGATATGATTTTTTCAAATAACCAACCATAACATCCTCTCATGTGTTTCCAATTCAATTCCCTTAAATCATGCCTTCATATGCACATGCACTTTTCAAAAGCTATTTTCATTCATAAATCAACAATTCATTAGCAAAGGCAATCACTTCATCGCCCTCAAATATACATTTCATAAGATGCACATATCACAATTACATGGCACATAGTAACATATTACATTGCCTAGGATGCTGCCACACATACATGTCATAACCTCATAAACTTTGCGAACCCGTAATTCACAAAATAGCACACATAATTGTCAAAAGTGTGTTTGACACCTCTAAACAATTCAATTTATAATCCACACTTATTTGTATAGCATAAGCCCTCTTAAACGAACAAGTTCCAGCAGCATATATCCTACCTTCCCTTCAAATTTTCTAAAAAAGCCTTTTTTGTCCTTCTCTTTCACAACTTACATGTAATCACCATAAGAAACCATTTGCATTTACAACGATTTATCAAAGTATCATCCTAAGATGGTAAAAAGGGTTTTAAAAGTCTTCAAAAACATTTATCGATGTACCACACATGTTCAACAAGAGGCAAATCAATTTCGGAGATAACAGGGCCATAAAATGCAAAGTTGTGAAAACCATACTACAGGCAGACCGCTGGGGCGGTGATGATGACCGCCTGGGCGGCCCCGACTCTGCAGCAGAGTGCGAAAAATGCATTATGTTGCCCTCTTTGAGCTCCACACTTCTCCATTTCAGTCCCAAACATAATAACACGAAATACATACCCAAAGACACTCCAGAAACATCATATCTCAATCCCATATATCACATTCAAACACAAACACATACATGCATTCATCAAAATCAATTAAACACACCAATTGATCTCAATTCTCTCAATTCACATAACAGCAACATCATGCAATAGGGAACCCGAGTTTAGGGTCTAGATTCTGAGATATCAGAGCTTAATGAGCTCTTGCATGTGGGGGAAAACTACAGAATCAAAAAGGGTTAGAGTAACTCACTTGATAGCCAAGCTACAGAAGATTGTAGGATGGTGATTGATGGTGGAGACTCCATTGCCTCCCTAGGGTGTGGTGGCTGGCCGAAAATGGCAGCTTGAGGGGGTAGGATGAGATACTTCTGAGCTTCCTCTCTGAGTATGTGTGGTGTGTGTTCAATGCTTGAAGTGAGTGGTAGTGATGAGGGTTGAATAATGGAGGGGTTATGCTCTTCTTTCTTCTCTATGTTTGCTGAGTTTGAAGAGGGGAAAGGGAGTTCTGCACTTGCTCTCCCTTGAATGTGTGTGTGTTTAATAAGAATGAAAGAGGGTTAAGTCTGTGTGAGTTAAGCGAAAGGGTGGATTTTATATGACGTTTCTGGTTGCTGAAATAAAAGAAAAGGCTTATGTGTTGTTGTGTTTGTTGATGTATGATGCGCATACATATGTGGGGTGGGGTGGGGTGGGGTATTTTTAATTAAAATAACAATGTGTAGTGTTTATGTGATGGGAAAAACTATATGGGATAAGGACTCGAGCAGTTTTCGGAATTAGAAGTTCGTCTGGTTGCGTTTCGGATCAAACGCAGCTCTTGCCGGGTTGCTCCGATGCTCACCAGACTCTCAAAATATAAAAACTTAAATATATAAATGGCACCTGATCGTTATTAAAATTTTGCAACTCTATGAGACTCTTAATTTATTAGAACAAATAATCACTCTATCATTATTTTCCCACATTTCTGATTTATTATAAGATTACTAAATAAATATATATATATATATACATATATATATATATATATATTGTGGGAAAATAAATAATAGTGCTATTTAAGGATTCTTTAAATTTTCGAAATTGGCGATATTGTTCCTGATAAGTTTTTCGAACACCAATCTGAAGTTAAAATAATTGTTTTGGTCTCATCGAAATTTTATAATGATCGCGGCCTATCCCGGGGGTCCGGCAGCTCATGGTAACGATATTACTAGGTTTGCCTTGCCCCGCAAGCAACCTAGATCATTATTCACAAACACATAATGCATATACATATATACATATACCATCCAATCTCATGTCACTAATATATGTATATTTGTAACACCTGTGATTCGGGACTTTACTGTTTTGTGTGTTCTCAGTCGCCGGTGCGGATTTTGGTGCCCGCAGCTTAGAGTTATATATATGTATATTTTATAGGTGGTGATATTCCATGAGGTGTTTAATCTATATATATATATATATATTGCAGTAGTGACGTGCATATATATATACATATAATCATGCTTGATATATTAAGGTGCTTGTGTGGGAATAAATAAAATTTGTATATATGTGTAAGGGAACGTATTTTATGTCTCATGATTTAAAATAAGTTGTATATATATTTATTTATGTATATGGGTGCATATATATATATATATATATATATATATATATGTATGTATGCATTTGTTTTCTATGACTAAATTTTGTGAATATACTATGAGTTACTATAATAATAATTTAAGTTGCTGAGAAGCAAGGCAGACTTAATATTATTATTGTATGAATTAGAGAACCCCTGAGAGGAGTAATGATCATTATAAAAATTTTGTTAGGACCTTAACATTTAAAATTTAAGCCCCAAATTGGTGTTCGGAAAATATTTGGAAAATATTCTCACCAATATTGGAAAGTTATGATTTTAAGGCTATTATTATTATATTTCACATTTTTAATAGTGGTGGAATTGGGGTGAGCTCTACGGACTCAATAGAGGGATCACTCCGGTTTATTTTAAAAGTAGTGATACATGTGTAAGTTAATTAATATTATTTTCAAAGAACACATTCATATAAATTTCCAGAGTGTCATACCTATATGCATATTTGATAATTATATTAATGCATGCATCTGATATGTAAGCAATGTCTAATACATAATTAAGATACAATATAATACAAATAAAACATTAATTATGTCATGTGTCATGATCTTTTACTGTAAATGGCACAACCCTCTTACTTTCTACCTCCGTCACTCCGGTCCCCAAGGCTATGAGCTCATACCTCTCTAGTTTCTACTAGGAATCTATGGGGAAGAGGGGTTTATTCACTTTCTCTCACAAAATGGTATTGGGGACAGAGGGTGCCAACCTCCCTTGCCAATTCCATTTGCAGAGAAAGTTACTCATAAACTTATTTTTCATTTCACATGACATTTCATCATAGTTCTGGCCCATCAAAATTGGTATTTAGATGATGCATATGGTTAGGAATGATGATATAAAATATTTATATGAGTTACATGATGTTATTAGATAATATTAGTGTTATATATTATTATTTATTTTATTTTATTTTATTTTATTTTATGTGCCTATGTGTGTATTTTAATTTATATTTAAATATTAGAAAAATTATATGAGCATTATAGTATTATTTGGGGGGATTTGGAGTGTTTTAGTAATTTAAGTGACGGTGGGCCCCACAATGACTCTTGACCTAGTCACTCCCTATATAAACACTAGTAACCCTCTCCAATTGAGAAAAACACTCTCCTCCTTCTTCTGAGCCGCCATAGCCATCTTTCTCTCAAGAGCTCCCTAAGCCATTGATACTCCAAACCACGAAACACCTATCAAACCTTACCCAATCCAGAAAATAAACTCATATTCTTAATCCTCTCATCAAGCCGGACCTTTTTACCGGTTCCGTTTCTCCGTTTAGAGTCTCCGGCATCACCGGACCGTTCGTGGGGCTAGAGAGAGAGGTTTCCAACGAGAGCAACGTCGGGAAAGAGTTTCTCTTTGCACTCTAGCATTTTGTCTTCAAGAGGTAGGGGTTAGGCATTCTATTTTCATGCATATTGATGATGATTTTATGAGATTAATATGATGGTCGTTTTTCCCATTAAGAATTTTTGTGCCTTCTTCTTCTTCTTCTTCTTCTTATTATTATTATTATTATTATTATTATTATTATTATTATTATTATTATTATTATTATTATTATTATTATTATTATTATTATTACTGCGTGGTTATATATATATATATATTGGTTATATATATATATATATATATATATATATATATATATATATATGTTTATGGCTGCGAGAGCAGCGCTTGGTTTGTTATATATATATATTCTATATATATGTATGCTTATGGCTGCGAGAGCAGCGCTTGGTCCCTCTAGAAATCGTGACCATATATATACATACACATACACATACATTGATTCATTTTGTCTAGAATAGTCTATTATAATTTAAGTACATGATGGCACTGTTATTCACTTCATCAAGCAACCTACATGCAAGCCTCCACATCATCATCCTTCCTTTGATTCTTGCTGCCCCGGTCCCACCAATCCGCCACTTCATCCATTGCATGCAAGCCACCTCACCAAAAACTACTTCTCCAAGTCACCTCTTTGAACCATCATTGCACCATATGCACCAAGACTCCACATGGATCATTTTGATCTGATTTAAGCACATAATTTCCTCATATTTTGGTGCATATATCAGCCTCCCATGATATCAATACATATCAGCCCCAATTAGAGCCAAACTACACTCAATAATCATCCTATGGTGCTACCATTACCCCTAAATGGTTCTAATTATATTCTAACACCTCTAAGCCTATTTGATTAAGTTAAAACACTCCCTAAGCCTCTCCATTTCGTGCACATCAACCACATTTCAGACCTTGCACATCAGAACCCCCTTACACACTCAAACTCCTCTCATTGGTTGCATGTTTCAACACCATCATCACCTTATTTCTCCAACACTCCAAGACTCCCTTTAATCACTCAAGCCCTCTCATTTTCGTGGCTTTCCTCATCTGAACTCTCCTCTCATTTCTCCAGAGCTCTCATCCTCATTCATACACTTTCAAGAACACTCAAAGTTCATACACACACTCAAGAACACAAAACACCATTCTAGACCACTCTTGCACCTCTAAACTCATCACCATTGATTCTGATATCACCTCTACATATCTAACACTCTCATAATCCTCTCTTGGTCATTCTCAAGTGGAGCAACTCGGCCTAGGAGCTCCAGAATCGAATCCACCATCAAAAGACCCGTAAAAGCTCAAGAACACCACTTTTGAGTGAGTTGTTTAACCCTCTTTGTGCCTATCCTTTTGATCTGAGCATGCCATGTTTAAATATGTTTTGGCATGCATCATAATCTGTATTTCGCGATACATGGAGCCCTACATCAGAATCATTAACATGCATTTAAGAAAAATCACATTTTGAACACATGCATGAACATAATCTTTGCATGCAAGCATTTTGATGTTTTAAACACTATCTTAACACATTCCGCCGATTAAAAGTTCATACATATGTATATAAATGATTTTTGATGGAAAAGAATCGGTAAAAATTGATTAAAACAAGATTTGGAAGCTAAAACACGATTTTGCAGAAACTTGGTTTCTGTCAGCATTTGCTCGCTAGCGGCTGATCTACACGCGCTAGCGACCACCCCGTCGCCAGCGGCCGTGAGGAACGCGCTAGCGGCTATATCCAGAAACTCCAGCATATTTTGCATGAAAATACCTCTCTTTGCATAGATCTCTTATTTTAACATGCATGGATCGATTGAAATGTGTTTATTATGTTTTTAGAAACTTGCATGTTCGATATTTACAACTTGTAACCTTTTTAAAATGGCTGGATGAAGCATTTTAAGTTCAGAAGCTTGATCTGTTCTTGAAGCTTCTGAAGTACGCGCTAGCGGCCAGCACGCACGCGCTAGCGAGTGAGCATGAACGGAGCAGGCGCTAGCGGCTGTATCATGCGCGCTAGCGGCCGTGCCCGAGAAATTCAAGAAAACATTCTTGTTTTTTTATTTTGACGATTTTAATGGATTTTAATGATTTTAAGTTTCTGGAAAAATGAAAATAAGTATATATACTGACCCTTTATGATTTATGTTAATTATTTCACTCTAAGAATATTTTTCTATGAATATTGGATTTTTACGTGTTTAAAATTAATAAAAACTCAAGATATGGATTTTTATGAAAATGAGTATGATTCTGGAATATATGAATTAATTACTGGAATAAGACATTAAAAATATATAAGTATATAAATAAATATTGATTTTACCAAAATACCCCTTTTGAGCTATAACTTGAAATATTTACCGTGATGTAACATATGACAATAATGCAATGATTATGATTCTGATGGGTGGCTAACTTATACACGTTAATATGCATTTTAAGAAGTTTATGCTTACTGTAATATGATGATTTACATGATACGTTGATAATTACCAAAATACCCTTTTGTGCTATAAAATGAGATAATGGTCATATTATAACATGTGATGAATTGTAATATTTGTGATGGTGAATATGGATGATATGTACATGTTATTATGCATATTTGAAATAATTATGGTTGCTGTAATATGATGTTTTATATGGTGAATTATGAGTAAGTGTTGTTGAGACTTGATAATAATAAGTGTGAACCATGCAAAGTGCTATTATGTGAAATTGGTGAATTTTGACGATGTGTATACTTGTGTGAATGTCTTGGATGATTATTAGCCTACGAAATCAGAATGTATATTAAATGAAATGTTGTTGATTTGATGATTGAGAAGGTGTGACATAATGTTGATTATCTTGTGTTGATTTAATATAATGATGATGATACCATTTATGTGTTATTAATTGTGAGAAGTGTTGAAGTGGTGGGAAGTGATGAAGTGTTGAAGTGATGAGAAGTGATGATGAAGGGGAGTAATGATTGAGATTTATGATTTATGATTGTTTTAAATTGCATATTTATCCGTCAAACGAAACTATTGATTAGCCTAGATCCAGCCGTTCGAGGAGCCGAACGGTGGGCATTCTCACGGGATAGGGAGGCCTATGTGGTGAGATGCAGTTTTTGGCATTAGGACACATAGTCCTGACGGTTGGATACCTAGGTGAAGGGTGACATGGGTATCAAAAGCCGCCGGGTACCTAGATGTAAGGGTGAATTTGGGTACGGCCGGTGGGGTTTCTTGTGATTTGGCTACCTAGAAGTAGAGTGTATTTGGGTTGGCCCGGAAGTGTTGTTGATTGAACTTGTGTTCATGAAAATGGAAAACGGATAATCTCTAGTAGCGTGAGACGAAGAGGCTCTGAAGTGCGAAGTGGACCGAGGTTCTTCATAGTACGGCCTATGGGAGTTTTGTTGAACGCGACACACGATCAGATACTGCGTAGATTGCTAGAATCGCGAGAACATAGAAAAGAAAACTAGGTTCCCCTAGATCGGACAAGTAAGATGTTTGACTTTTCGAAACAATAGCTCGATCTTTTATGTGAAAGCTTGTTTTAGAAAACCTGAGATATTGGTTCGAATGGCTAGAATTGTCGTATGGGTATGTTGATAGAGCATAATTTTTAGTGATTAATCCCCTTTGTATGCATGCCAATTAACCACTCTTGAGCCTAATTGACCACTTTTGCATCATATTTGACATTTGGAACTTAATTTGGAGCTTTGTGCATTTTTCCAGCATTTTGTTCTTTTCAACACTGCTCTGTAATTGACTTATAACTTGAGTTCTATAAACTGGAATTTTGTGTTCTTTGTCTTGTTGGAAATCTTAGACACAGGTCTACAACTTTCATGAAGAACGCGAAAGCTGATTCAAAGCATAAAGACTTCAAATTGGAGCTTCAAGTGGAGTCAAGCTTGCTGCAGAATTCTGGAGCAACATTCCTGAGCAGCCAGTGTTGCAGAGGCTGGAACCGGAGATACAGATGTTGGAATCACTTGATTTTAGTGGCATTGTAAAGATAAGACACAAGGCTTCGTTTCATCTTCAGAGCTCGAAAGCAATTGAGGTCACTAAGAAGCTCATAAGTGGCTTCAAAGTTAATGAAGAGTCTATGACAGTATTCTAGAGCAGCAGTCAGTGTTTTAGCAATATCTCGAGCTACACTTGCTGGAATTGGATGATTTTTGTGGCTATGGAAAGCTGAGACATAGAGCCACAACTTTGCTTCAGAGCTCGAGGCCAAAAGAGTTCATTAAAGGCTTCAAAAACTAGCTGCAACATTTCGGACAGAAACTACACATTGCTGAGTTGTCTTAGTTATGACATTTTGGTGCAAGTTCCAATTTACCCTTGTCTTATATGTTTGTAAAGGTTTAGTGCATGAGCTTTTTAGTAATTTCAATTTGCTTTTATGTCTATATAAATCCCATATCAGATTAGGGAATGGGACACACTTTCTTTTAGTCATTTTTATTAGGTTTTTAGATTAGAATTTTAGAGAGAGAAGCTCTCCATTCTCTCTATGTTCTCTCTACAATTTCTCTCCACATTACTCATACAATTGGCAAGTTCAATTTAATTTCTATTTTCATCTTCATTATTTCTATTGCTTTTATTTCTTAATTCTTGTTTGCATTTAATTATGGTTGAGTAATTTACTTTGTTATTGGTGTTGGGATTGCTAGAATCATACTTTCTCTTGAAACCCATTAATTGTCTCTTGCTCTAACTTCCTTATTTCTTGGTTTCAAATGCAATTAAAGTTTGTTTGTGTGGATTCATGCTTGCTTATTTTGATTGTATCTTGAATACATTTTAGTTTCTTAATTGGGAGATTATTATGCATTTGAGTGTTTTTGGGTGTTGAGTGAGTATTATCATTTGATGCCCATTAGCTTGGAGATTAGGAATAATTCTTGATTGGGAATTAGGTTTGCATGTGTCTAAGTTAGTTTTGCTAATTTGGTCTGGATTCAAATCTTTTTGGTAGAGCAATTTCTATACATGTGTAAGTTGCTTGCAAGGTGTTTGATAAAATGCTTAAGTGAGTTTAGGGCAGGGAAAATATGGTTTGTGCATGTCTCAACACCAAGGCTTTTCTTGCATTGTTGTTTCCTTTTAAATTCATAGCTTTATTTACTTCTTACACAATCCCAACATTACATATACTATACACATTAAGCCTCCTTGAGAGACGACTTGGGTTGACTAGCTATACTACTATAGTTATTCAATTCAATCCATTTTTCTTGGGAAAACTCTTTTTGTTCTTTAAATTCTAAATTGATTGTTGGTTGAGAGAATTAACGACGCTCTTAATCAACCCATCATACGTAGTCCGAGTGCCCAAAACAACTCGCTGAGATATTCGTATCTCATCCCTTTTTCTCTTTATGCCTCAATTCTAGATGACGATGGAGCAGCCGCCGCAACCCGTATGTGATCGTACTTTTGATAGGCAAACGCCAGACACGTGTACGGTGATCATCTCGTCGGCATCTCATGAAGCTCGAGACTTCTCTGCAAGACTTGACTGTGATTTCTTTATCCTCGTATGCTCACGGTGCAGAACCATCTATGGTCGACTCTTTCTTTCCTTCCTCGACTTCCGGGCAGACTTGAGATGGGACACAGTCATCGATCATGAGGAAGAGTTTCTTGAAGGGGTACCAGTATCTAGAGATGGGACTTGACGAACACCCGGCTTGTTGAACTGCGCGTGCACCTACGACTTCTCCATTCTAGTTATTATCAGTCTTTGCTATCGGTTCCTCTTGCATTTGATTTCTTGTATTTCCCTAAAGACATTTGTACCTTTTCATTATGGATGAATGTACTACCTATTCACTTCAGACATATGCTGCAGCGTCTAGTCTGCAAGCTTCAGATACTGTTGATGTTATTGTTTCAATTCACTTCAGTTTATCGTTATGGCTCTTTTGATTATGTTTCATTATTTTACTGCTTCATTCTTTCTTTCCTCCTTTGTATGGTTTCAAAAAAAAAATGTGTGGTTTTTCCTAAGTAACAATTAGCAAGTTAATTATGACTTAAGCATAATTAGCGGGTTAAGGTGTTACATCATTGCCACTTCCAGATGCCCCCGTCGTGCGTCTCTTAGGTGTCATTTGTATCTGTACATACCAACACAATCACTGAGGTGATCATTCTCAATAATCACATTAGGCATACACAACCACTATTGCACCAAACAGACAAGTTATGTTTTACGGTAACCGACTATAAACATAACACTATCGTACTATGCAACAAAAGCATAGATGGCCATAACCCCAAGCCTTAAGGTTCGACCTGCTCTGATACCAAAATGTAACACCCTAATAATTACCTCCTTATGCTTAAGTCATAACGAGTTAATTACCGGAAATTATCATTCTGTTTCAGAGTCAAGTTTTTTAAAAATATGGATACGTGGAAAATAGGGTCGTAAAATTTTTAAAGTAAAAAGCGCAAGTTCTAAATCGTGGCTTGTACGCGATGAGACATAATCTGATATATCAACTATGAAACTGTGAATGCACATAACCATAATACAACATTACATGAAAGTGGCCCATTACATATATATAGATTCAGGTACACATAGGAATTACACATATAAACGTAAAATCCGAAATAATATTACAATAGTAGAGTATTAGAGTTTCTAAGAGTACCATAAGTGTGTACAGTCACTTATGGATCTCTTATAAACTCAACTAAACGTCAGATAATACATAATATGATAATACAAAATATCAGAAAGATAAGACTCTAAGGCGTAAGTCTCTCAAAGTGTCCGAGTCTTCAATCCTCTGTCAGTATCAGCTTGCTCACCTAGTAGTGGGACCTGTGCCTTGATCTGAATCTAAAACAAATAGTGGTGGAATTGGGGTGAGCTCCACAGACTCAATAGAGGGATCACTCCGGTTTATTTTAAAAGTAGTGATACATGTGTAAGTTAATTAATATTATTTTCAAAGAACACATTCATATAAATTTCCGGAGTGTCATACCTATATGCATCTTTGATAATTATATTAATGCATGCATCTGATATGTAAGCAATGTCTAATACATAATTAAGATACAATATAATACAAATAAAACATTAATTATGTCATGTGTCATGATCTTTTACTGTAAATGGCACAACCCTCTTACTTTCTACCTCCGTCACTCCGGTCCCCAAGGCTATGAGTTCATATCTCTCTAGTTTCTACTAGGAATCTATGGGGAAGAGGGGTTTATTCACTTTCTCTCACAAAATGGTATTAGGGACCGAGGGTGCCAACCTCCCTTGCCAATTCCATTTGCAGAGAAAGTTACTCATAAACTTATTTTTCATTTCACATGACATTTCATCATAGTTCTAGCCCATCAAAATACACATACAGCACATATAATTTCACATAACTTTCAAATTTACTTACATTAACACTTTAAGCATAAATGCATGAAAACGTTCTTTTATAATTTCTTTAATAGCTCATTAAGAGCTTCTTTTTATAATTTAGAATTAATATATATACATGTGCCTACAATACTGTACTATAGAAAATACATCATGAAGTTAAAATCATAAAAATTACTAAAATACCAGAAAACTGAGAATCTGCAGAAAATTCCTGCGACCTGGCCACTAGCGCGCAGCAAGTGGCCGCTAGCGCCCAAGGTGGCTAAAACACCCGCTAGCGCCTGTAGTATGGCCGCTAGCGCTTGTACCTCCGCCAGCGGCTAGAGTTTGGCCGCTAGCGCGTGATACGACTCTGTTCTCAGCATGGTTCATCCCAGATTATGATTTTTGATGCATAAAACCAATACAACCGAATCTAATGCATGGAAAACATAGAAATACATTATATAACATAAATCTAACCCCTACCTCTTGTAGTTTTGCTTCCTAAAGTCAAGAACCACTATGTCTTTCTTGAAGCTACTTGCTTATGAAGCTTTCCTTACTCTTGATGATGGTATTTGAAGTTCTGAAGTTCCCTTTAGTTTCTGATTTGGAATGAGTTTTGGTGAAGAAATGGTGAGGTTTGAGTGTTTGGTGGTTATGGAGATTATGTGGTTTTGATCTTGGAGGGTTGAAGGTGTTTTTTGGAGTGAATGAAGTTACTTCAGACTGAGGGAACGTTGTAGGGACGGATGGGGACCTATGGGAAATTATTACTAGATGAGGGACTAAAGAAAAATGTTAAAAATGCAGAAATCCTGTTCTGTCATCGAGCTGGTTGCTAGCGAGCTTACTGCGGCCGTAGCGACCGCTTTCACGCTCCCACCGCTAGCGCCTGATTGTAGTCGCTAGCGATAATCCTTACCAATTCCTCGCTAGCGAGCTGGAGCTAGCCGCTAGCGACGGAATGCTGATACATGACAGCAACAACACAGAAACTGTTTACATGTTCTAACCTTCAATTACTCTCAAAAAGTTCCTAAACCATCACAAATACTCTAAACACCTCAACATACTTACATAACTTATACATGATCCTAAATACTTAAACCTCTCATGATCCCTAACTAGATTGTTTCTCTAAACTCATTTTTCTTATTTCAATTTACATTTAGATCATAATGCAACACAAATGTCATTTTGTCATACACATAAGTCACATAGGGCACATAACACATATTCAATCATATAAGCATATCAAAACACGTTCTAAACGCACATACATCCTAATTATACCTTAAGTAATGCGATTATTTCTCAAATCACCTTAATTAAGGTATGATAAGCTCTCGGGTTTACATTCTTCCCCCCCTTAAAAAGAATTTCGCCCTCGAAATTCAGTACCTGTGAAAAGAACCGGGTGTAGTTTCCTCATGTCTTCCTCCCTCTCCCAAGTAAACTCTTCCGCTCTCCCCCGCCCCCAGGCCATCTTCACCAATGGAACAATCTTACTTCTTAATTTCTTGATGTCCCGATCCACAATCCGTGTTGGTGGTAAGGGAAGGTTAAATCATCCTTTAGTTGTACTTCTTCCGTTTCTAATACATGATTTGGGTCTGAATTGTATTTACGGAGTTGTGACACATGGAAGACATCATGAAGGTTGGATAGACTGGGAGGTAAGGTTATGCGGTATGCAACAGGACCAATGCGACTCAAGATCTGAAATGGACCTAGGTATCTCGGACTTAATTTTTTGACCTTGATTGCTCTACCTATACCTGTGGTGGGGGTCACACGTAAAAACACATGGTCTCCGGCCTCAAACTCTAGTGGTCTACGCCGATTGTCCGCATAACTCTTTAGACGACTCTGAGCTGTCATGAGTCTTTCCCTGATCCTTTTAATTTGTTCCGTAGTTTCCCTCACTAGTTCGGGTCCTATGGCACTCTTTTCACCCGGATCATACCAGCATAATGGAGAACGACACTTTCTACCATACAATGCCTCAAAAGGAGCCATTCCTATGCTAGTATGAAAACTATTATTGTAGAGAACTCAACTAGGGGTAACATCCTATCCCAACTATTCTTCTCATCTAAGACACAAGATCTCAACATATCCTCTAAAGTTTGGATTGTTCTCTCGGATTGTCCGTCGGTTTGGGGATGGTAGGCTGTACTCATACGCAACTCTGTACCAAACGCCTTTTGCAAGGCTCCCCATAAACGAGAAGTAAATCTCGGATCATGATCTGAAATAATACTCTCAGGTACCCCGTGTAACTTCACTACTTCACGTATGTACAAAATCACTAATCTTTCCAATGGAAATGTCGCCTTGATGGGTAAAAAGTGGACTGATTTAGTCAAACGATCCACAATCACCCATATGGCATCATTACCGGCTTGTGTCCTTGGTAACCCCACTACAAAATCCATCGTTATACTTTCCCATTTCCAATAAGGAACTTGCAATGGTTGTAGCATGCCAGGATCCTTTTGATGTACTATCTTTACCTTCTGGCATACCAAACACCGGTTAACCCACTCTGATACTTCCTTCTTCATACCCGGCCACCAAAACATTTTCTTCAAATCTTGATACATCTTGGTAGCCCAGGGTGAATGGTGAAATGGCTCTTATGAGCCTCCTCCAAAATACTACTTCGGAGGTCACCATGAGCGGGTACACAAATCCTACCCTTACATCTCCACAATCCATCTCCGTCTTGGCAAAACTCTCTCACTCTTCCTTCTTGTACCGCCCTCAAAATTCCCTTGAATTCCTCATCCGTCACTTGGGCTCGTGCAATGTCTTCTTTAAATTTACTTGAGACCATAAGGTGACATACTCTCATGCTCACCGGGGTAAACGACACTCTGAGGTTAAGGTTTCTAAAATCTTCTAATAATTCCATCTCCTTAATCATCATATGGGATACATGAAGCATCTTACGACTCAAGGTCACCCTTTCTATGAACTACTTCCTTGAGAAATTGACTTCGAATATCTTCTGATCAGGTTTCTCTAAACCTCAAACTCTTTGAGTTTGTTCAACTTCTGAAATCTTTCACTTCAGAAATTCCTTCTCTTGTTCAATCTTCACAATTGAATCAGAGCTTTACTCTGATCTTCCTTTCTTGAGCCTTTCTTTCTCTCTTTCTCTCTTAGCTCACAGCTCTTTTTCTTTTCTTTCTCAAATGTATCTGAGTTTCTCTCTCAGATTTCTCTTTCTTTAAGCTCTTTCTTTTCTCTCAGATGATTTTACAACTTCAGACTCCTATTTATAAAGAGCTCTATCAATTTGAAAATGTACAACTGTCATTAACAGCTCTTTTAACTTGGCGGGAAAGCTACCATTTTAACTAATTCCCTTTTCTAACATGTGCAAAGACATGATTTCCTATTTTACATACACATGCACTAACATACATCAGAATATAAAAATCAACATTCAACATAATTCTGATTTGACTTTCTCAAACAGAAACTCATTAAGTTTCTGAGTTGCTTTCTGGACATGCTTCTGAAACTTATTCAGTTTTTGGACTTTCCTCTGTAGTTTTCTGATCCTTCTTTCTTCTTCTGAAATTCCTCAGCTTCTGAGATTCTTCTCTAGACTTTCTCATATGTATTACAAAGATTATACATTTTATAATCCTAATACACAACTAATCCTATTAACTATGCTTCTATTACAAAATATTACAATTGTTTCAATACAGTTCATGAAGGATCTCTCACTTACTTTATCACAGTGGTTTCTCAATACAAAGAAGCTTTCTCATCCTATTACAATCATTTATACTATAGGTTCTCATAACAACTCACAAAGTTACATGAGTTTTGTTATTATCAAAACCAAATGAGGAATTACATTAACAACATCCTGTCTGTAATCGATTACATCCTGTCTGTAATCGATTACAGTAATCGATTACCATCTCGTGGTAATTGATTACGACGTGCGCAAAGTGCGTTTTTAGTACGTTTAAAGTGTCGTTCGGGCCCCACGATGAGTCTAAACCATATATAACCGAGCCACCACATCACAAACCCTAATCCTCACTTCAGAAACACTCCAAACACTCTCTCTAATCCTTGTGCCTCCATTGTTCTTCCTCTCTCTCAAGAACTCAAAGCCATAACCATTCCAAATAACAAAACTCACATCAAACCTTACCCGTTCACGAAACCGATCACATATTTGTAATCCTCACACAAAGATACACCCTTCTACCAATTGCAATTCATCAATAGGATTCATATTCTTCACCGCACCATTCGTGGGTCTAGAGAGAGAAAGCTAGAACGAGGGTTTCACCGGGGAAGGATCGTCTCTACGTTTTTATTTGAGTTTCTTCAAGAGGTAGGGGTTAGGCATTCTAAATGTCATGTAATTGCATGTATGTAGATGAGTTTATGAAGCTTTGGAATGATGTTGTTTTTCCCATTAGGGTTCATGAAAGGGTTGGTTTATGAAATTGAATTTTGAAAAAGAAAGGGGTTTTACGAATTGAAAAGTGTTTTAAACGTATTTTCATGTTTGATATTGGTATGACAACGTTTTCTATCGATTGGGATGATGTTAGGTTCATATTTTGGCCAATGACTATTGAAAATCGTGTTTTTGGAACACTAGAATCGTATTTTACGACTTCGTAATCGATTACACGACTTCGTAATCGATTACGATGTCTGAATTTCCAATTGCGAGAAAACGCTGTTCTCTGTTAATCGATTACAGAGCTGCGTAATCGATTACAATAATCGATTACCAGTCTGTGTAATCAATTATAGTAATCGATTACCAGCCCGTGTAATCGATTACGACAGTGCTGTTAGTGCGAAAATGAACTGTTTTGACCTTTTATGCACCCTAATGCGTTCTAAAACCAGTGTAGATGATATGTATGAGTTAATTATGGTTTGTATGCGAGTTTAGATGTTGTTTGGATGATGATATGTTGATATGAGTTGATTGCATGAGATACATGATTTTAATAAGATGTTTATATGGATTATGTGTTGCATGTGTATGTGTATGTGTATGTGTATGTTGTGTTGTGAACTAAGACGTCACTAGGTGGCATGTAACATCCTAAATCTACTTACAGAAAAGACGAGATTTTTTTTTTTGAATGTGCTTGCCAAATAAATTGCGGAATTAAAATACGCGCATTCATTGAAAAGGGATAATAAAACTGAAAATAACATTAGAAATAATTCTGAGGTCTCAACAACTCAAAACAATTCTCAGCAGAGTACCAAACGATATTACAATTGAAATAACATCAATGGTCATAAAGACTCCAAAAAGATACAACCCAAAATATGTCTGAAAACAACAAAAGAAATACTAGAATAAATCTCTCAACTACTTGCTACAAATCACAGACTGCTATCCTCTTCCTCGGGGTCCTCTTCTGTCTCCTCCTCTGGATCCTCCTCCTCCTCGTACAAATCGTCGATCGACTGATATGTCACCACTCACTCCGGCACACTCTCGTCATCAGATCCTCCCTTACCGGGCACGTAGTCGGGAACAACTGCATCGTTGGGATCAAACCAGAGAAACGGGTTTCCCATGATGTCATCCTCAGGGAAATCCAACTCCTCCGGAATCGGCTCAGGCTCCGGGACGAGAATGGGTGGTGGTGGGGCATGAAATCGGTGGTGCAAAGCTGGATGGAATCCACCAGGTGGTGGGTGATGTGGCATGTGATGAGGCATGTGATGAGGTGGCGGTGGCAAATCCTAGTGAAGATCAGGAACATAGAATCCAAAGGTAGCAGGAACGGCAGCTGTAACAGTCACAAATCCAGTAGCTGGAGCGAAGTTGACCTTGATGAGGTCATGGGCGGGTGGAGGTGGTGGCGGCTGCTCCATCTCCTATAATTAGGGCATAAGAAAGAAGAAAGGATGAGAAAGAATTCTCAGTGAATCATTGTACGATACTCGGGCTTGGTACCGCTTATGCCAATTCTAGCTATTCAAACCAACGTTCTCTTTTTCTGAAAATAATCTTTGATTTAAAAAGCGAGACACGTTGCTTTGAGTAGACAACAACCTAGCTTGCCCGAACTAGGGGAACCTATGAGTTCTTCTAAGTTATCGCGTAACTAGCACCCTGCGTCAGTTCTATCAAGTGTCGCGTCCTTAGAATCCTCCTTAGGCCGTACTAACAAAGTTTTCCCGGGACGCTTCGCAAGCTTAGAACTCTTCGTCTTCATGGAACTAGGGATTAACCGTTTTCCACTTTCATGAGCGTACGCAGATCAAATCATTATCGGGAACACCCCGGAATAAATCATAATCATTTCAATCATCATAATCATCATAAATAATAAATACTCCCCTTCATAAGTAGGACTACATGTCCCATGCATGAAAACCACATCTCACCCCATGGGCCACCCCATCTCGTGAGTATGCACAATGCACCACCGTTCGCCCTGCCGAACGACTGGATCTAGGCTAATCGAAAGTTCCACTTGACGGCTATATTCAAACAAACACTTCTATATCCCATATTCCTCCCTTATAACTTCCCGCACAACTTCAACGCATCACAGCAGTAATGCAACACATGTGAACATCATATCACTGTTAAATCTTACAGTCATCACATCATTTACAGAATCATTAATCATTCATCATTCTAGATCATTCTCATCATCATCTCAACATCAACCATGTATCAACAATAGCTTCCATCATTCACATCGCATGTATACACTTAAAACGTTGTTACGTGCTTCCCTCTCAGGTTCTACGTATATTATGAAATAGTCCGTCATTTATAAATTTCTTTAAAGTCTTATGAAGTGATAACATTTCTAATATTCTCTTATGGTTACTAATTATTTGTTAATATTATTTATGTCATAATTAATTAAATATTTAAATATTATTTATCTATTTATCCTTCTCTGCGTTTGTACTCTTATTAAACTAGTTACTGAGTAATTATAATTTTACAACTTAATCTTATTTTAAATTAAATATATTTATTTAAAATATTTTCATCTCATATTTATTTCAGAAATATCTTTAACTTATTATCATATTTTTCTCGTATTTTCTTTATTTTCCAAAAGCTTACCTAGTGTTACCCGAATACGTAAAAACTAAGTTATTTTATACATAGTTCAAACTTCTAATCACTTTATTATTACTTTTATTTATTTTTACCTTACTGATATTATTCTAGACCATTCGGCCAGATCTTATAAATTTTAGGAAAATTACCCAAAAATTTCTATAGTAGTTACTATTTATTCTAGACTAGTCCTATTATTAGAAAATAGGTTTTAAACTATTTTTAAGTCAATTTTTAATTCTGGACAGAACTTAAATAAATCTTAAATATTACTTTTTAACCATATAAAAAGCTTCTAATTATTTTAACATTATTTTATTACACTAAAATACTTACTAGTGCTTATTTTCACAAAACTATGTACTTTTAAGGCTTTTTCTTGTCAAATAAATAATAAATATAATTAAATCAGTAACTAAACATTTTATGTCATTAAAAACTTATTTATTCCAGTAAGGCATTTTTAAGAGTTGTTTGCACAAAACTATGTCATAGAAATTATTTTTCTTACCAAACAACTCATATACTATTTTTAAATTTCTTTTCTCATAAAAAAATATTTTATTACAGAATAATAAATTTTTGAAATTATTATTTATATTTTACTCATTATTCATATTTATTTATCCTAGTTTGTACTCTCTTTAACCCTTTACTTTACCTAAATACTCAAAAATTATGTTGAGATCTGAAATCTTTATTATAAAACGATTGAGACCTTTATTACAGCACCTTACATTCTTATTATATTTAATTACTTCATTTTCTTTTTCTTACCTCTTCTTAAAATAGTTTTGGAACTAACTTCTTATTAATGTTTTATGAGTAAAATGAAGGAAACATCCCAACATCTCCTTCTCCCCAAAAATCTCAGGTTTAAGTCCGTTATTTAAAGTACCCATGAAGTCTATGATGATTGTCCTTTAAGTCCTTCAAGAGTTTTGATGGTTGTTGTCGTGACATCCAAAAATTTAATTATTTATAAAACCAAGTTCCCCTAATATAGTTTAGTGGAAACCAGGGTCGTCTCTCACAAGGAATGACTAAGAAAGCAATACACAAGACTAGTTGTATGACGGTTGTCACAATTGGGGGGTTTTTGTATGCAAGAAAATATAATTTGGAATAAAATAAAGATAATAAAAACAGTGGTTTATGGGGTGGAAAATTCATTAGGGTGTTTATCATTGGCTACAAAAGAATGCATGAGTTGATTAATTACGCCGGAGTTAGATCTAACTTCTTTGTTGTGATTCTAATGATTAATTGCCTAGAATGAGATTAATCAGTGAGATCTCACCTTTAGTTTCACTTTCAACAATTGTTTAAGCCAATCACATTAATCTAATTAAAGAGACTAATCAGCCAATTAATTAATCATTACCAAATCCTAATATGCCATGCATCAATTAATCAATTGACATATAACACATGCCAATGAATTAGCCTAACTCAATCGAGTAAGCCAAGACAAAGGGTTAAACACACAATTCAAGATCTCAAATGATATGCCAAGGTTTGATAATGAAAACTTATGCAGGATTAAGAACAAAGCCTCAATTTACCCTAATGATGTTCACACCCTCATAAACCACCAAGAGACTTAGTTACTTACTCATAGAGGAAATAAAAGGGCAGAAAATGAATTGGAATTAAAAGGGATTAAATGACTTGAACAATAAAGAGAGAAGGTAAAGCAATTAAATGCAAATGGAAAAACGAATAACTGAATTATTTAAAAGAGTAACTTACAAAACCCAAAGGGCTGGACGAATAACTTTGGAAAATACAAATGAGGGAGCTAGAGCTAAACTAGGAAAAAGATGGGAGAAAGTTAGAGAACAAAAACTAGGAAAAGGGTGGAATCCTAATGAGAGAAAAACTCTAACTAAAAGGGAAAACAAAAGCCTAGGGTTTGAAATGTAAGAAGATATGTTGAAGTGTCTTTTCTGGATGCATTAGCACTGCTTTATATAGAGGAAGCAGCCTCAAAACCCTAACAATTGGGCCCCCAATGCGGTTTTGCATAATGGCCTTTGCTGTCAAAATGCTGCTACGCGTACCCGAGCGCCCGCAGGGGGCTCGAGCGCCCATGTTCGCCCGAGCGCCCGTAGGGGGCCAGAGCGCCCGATCCTGAGCAGAAATCAACTGTTTCGCTTCCTTACTCTGTTTCTGATGTCCATTGCTCAATTAATTGGTATGACCTGCACCACAAACACCAAATACCAAAGATCAAGTGCAAAGGTCATCCTTGAATTGAAAAAACATCATAAAACTTATTACTTTAGCCTTTATTTTCATTAAGTCCCAATTAATTCCAAATTGTATTAAATACAATAAAAAGCTAAAATAGAGCAAAGAAATGCACACATTCATCCAAATTAAGGGCATAAAATATTGGCAATAACCACGTTATCAAATATCCCCACACTTGAACAATTGCATGTCCTCATGCAAAAGCAATGACTTCAGGCATCTCTAAGAGTAAAGCAATGACCAACACATCTCAACACCTATGTCCTACAAAAAATAAAATACTACAGATGATGGAAAGTTATTCAAAACAGCACACCTTGGTCAAAATTATGCAATACCCACAATCATATTCCAAGTTGGCATTCAAAGAAAATAATGACTTAAGAGAATTAGTTCATGTTATGCAAAGTCGGTTGATTGGCCCTCACCAGTGTGTTTATCTCTCAATCACTCAGTGTTTTGGCTAAGCACTCAATTGAGTAAAACACACAAGTATTCACATTCCATAAATTTGCTATACTCCTAACATTGCAATTCCACAAACATGGTGCATCAAGAGGTCTTTTAAGGGTTGTAACGGGGCTTGGGACAGGTATGGCATTTATGGGAAGTGGACTTAATTCCGAAAAACTAAGAATTCATGGTTCGATTGATCCCAGATGATTTCTAGAAGTAAAGAAAGAGATAGAGAGATGGAAAGAAGAGAAATACCCAAAATCAATGAACCCAAACAATTCCTAGCAAGATAACTTACATGGTTCCCAAATAATTCCATAATGATTCCTAGGAACACAACAACCTTTATTTGAAGACAATGACATATTTTTGGATTTTTTTTTGAAATTTCTTTTTTTCGTTTTTTTTTTGGGAACATATTCATCATCCCAATTCTTTTGACATTTGGAATGAGGCAGAAAAAGGAAAGAACAATTAACCACTTATATATAAAAGCACTACCTTTACAATTTGTTCCTACATCTTGTAGTTATTCCAATGGATGTACAATTCAACCCAATTTCCCCACACTTAAGACTTTTGCCCAACAATCAAACCATGTCCTCCTAGTTTCTCAGAATGGATTTTTTATTGTTTTTCTGTCTTTGGCTTGTAATGAGCTTAGTAACAAAAAAAAGGGATAAAGGCTCAAATTGGCTACAAACAATGGGAATTGTGTATAGGTTGGCTATTTGGCTAAGTGGCTTTTAGATATAAAACAAAATCATGCCTCAATCACACGCAACATGTATAAAACGCAAAACAAGAATCAAGCAAATTCAGGAATAACAAATACAAGTGTGTGTGTGCCCACAGAAAGAAAGTGATCAGTTGATGTATTTAATCACAGTAAGGCTCAATTCTCACAGGTAATCCAAACAACCATCAGGGATAACAAAAACAATTCAAACTCATATAAGAATAATATGCCAACAATTTATGAATTAAAATCACGGGTAGAAGCAATTTCAGACCAAAGGGTGCTATAAATACAACTAGCCAATCATCAAACAAAACACATAAAATAAAGAAAATAAAACAAAATAACTATACATGCAAGATATACACGAAAGCAATTTCTACACGCTCCCCACACTTGAATAAGGCATTGTCCTCAGTGACAAACAATAAAAGAACAGAGAGAAGGGTATAGAGAGAAAACCGTCTGAGGCAGAACTAACAGCATCCCGGATTGGTGTGCTAGGGCGTGACAGGCGCGCTGGGGCGCTTGAACAAGGGCCATTCGAGCGCTGGGGCGCATTTTATGCGCTGGGGCGCCAGTGCTGCTGCAGAATTGGCTAGTTGCTGTCATGTACTCAGTGCATGAGACTCCCTAATGCAAAGTCGAATCTAAAAAAAACATAAATTGGTCAATTATAACTATAAAATATAAAAAGCAAAATAAAAGACTGCAAAATTAAAATTTGGTGGGTTGTCTCCCACAAAGCACTTTGCTTTAACGTCCCTAAGTTGGACGTTTGGTCAGCCACTCTCAGGGCGGCTTATGCTTGAAATGATCCAGCAGTTTCCACCATGTTGTGCTTTCCACACCTCCACCGGGATCCCATTAGAAGTGAACCATTCCAAAGAGAATGATCCCTTTCTTATTTCGGGACCCAAGAGTTTTGGTCCTTACAATTTCCCTTTGAGAATAACACCCGCTCCTGCAAAAGGCATCCCTAAAATCAACAAAATCAAGTAAGGAGGGATGAAAGTCCTCACAAGATGGGTTAGAGAAAACACAATTGAAATTAGTTAGTTTCCAAGAAATTTGATCTCGAAAAGATACCGACACCCCACAAAGGGTAAGGAGTTGAGTATCAGTCTCGAGACAAGCATACTCATGAGGCCCAAGAGCAAATGGGAAGGGTCCCAATGGTTGCCTAGAAACAACAGGGGATGAGATGGTAGAATCCATGATTTCCTCCTTGCATGCCTTGTCAATTCCTCCTAGTGAGGGATTCTCTACAGTGACTCCAACACTCAAAGAACTTTCCTCCGCACACACGGTGTCTAGCACGGTACTGGGTAAAGGTGGAGGTTCCTCATAGACTATATCCACTTCGGAGTCTTCCTCGACTTCCCTAGATAATTCTTCCACCATGGCCTTCACTGTCTCCCAATCCAATTGCTCTAAAGCATAATTATCTTCAACGATAGGGAACTCCGGTTCCCTCTTGTGATGGTGAATGTGGAGGTGAAGCTGGTGGTGGTAAAGAAGGTGGTAATGGAGAAGGTGGTGGTGGTGATGAGGTGGCCTGAGTTCTCAATTGTTGGAGGTCCTCTTCCATGCGCAAAAGTACTTGACGGTTTGTCATGAGCACTTCAAAGATTTGTTTCATCATGGAGCTTTCAGAATCATCGCAAGGAGTAGACGGTGCAAGAGGCGGAGAAGGTTGTGGTTGGTAGAATGGTTCAATGGTTGGTTGATCAAGGTATTCTGTTGGGTATGGGTAAGGATTACCCTCATGGTATGTGTATGGAAACGGTTCAATGTAGGAGGGTGGTGGTGGGTCATTATATGGCTGGTAGTAAGGGTCAAAGGATGGGTATGGTTCATAGTATGGTTGAAGGTATGGTGTTTGGTGAAGGTTTGAGGGTAATGGTGGCACTTGGATCCCACTACTTGGTTGATAACCTACAAAACCATGGAAACTAAAATCTTGGAGATTAAAATTGGGGTTAGTGTTCATGTTAGTCTAGAAAAAGAAGAAAAATAAGAGAAGAAAACATGAAAACATGCTGCAGGACGACGAACGGCCGCTCGGGCGGTCCAAGGGCGCTAGGGCGCTGTTTGACAAGGCGCTGGAGCGCTCACTAGGCGGTCGGGCGCTCGTGTCGGCGCAGAAATTTGCTGTTCTGCAAACAACAAGTTCTGTGGATGCAAATGCTAAATGTAATGCAATGCAAAAATAAATAAAATCTTTTTATTGTTTTTTTTATTTTTCAAAGAAACAAAGAAAAACGATTATGTACAATATTCATGTAGCGCTCCTGAGCTAGTAGTGCAATACTATGCGATCATATGTACAATATGTAAGCCATGATTTTGAAGATTTATATGTGGCGGTGATGATTGATGTGCATTTGAGTGAATCGAGTTATGAATAATGAATTGAATTATAATGATTTGTATGTGAAGAGCTTATATGGTGATGGTGATTTATGTGCGTATTTGAAAAATAAGGGATGTGTATTTAAGATTATGTGTTAAGGTAAGAATATGTACGTGAAGTGTATATAATTATATATATGTATATGGGCACATATATATATGTGAATATATATTTTCTTGGTGACATGTGAACAAATAAATTGCATATATGTAAGAGTACATATTTTATTTCTTGCGAATAAAATAATTTGTATATATATATATATATATATGTATATGGGTGCATAAATATATATATATATATATGTATATGGGTGCATAAATATATATATATATATATATATGCATTTGTTTTATGTGACTAGATTTTGTGAATGTGCTATAAGTTATTATAATAATCATTTAAGTTGCTGAGAAGCAAGGCAGAGTTAATATTATTATTGTATGAGTTAGAGAACCCCTGAGTGAAATAATGATCGTTATAAAATTTTTGTTGAGACCTTAATATTTAAAATTTAAGCCCCAAATTGGTGTTCGGAAAATATTTAGAAAATATTCTCACCAATATTGGAAAATTATGATTTAAGGCTATTATTATTATATTTCACATTTTTACGATTTTCAGGAAAAATCCTATTTATATATAAATAATGTGAAATTAATAATAATATGAGAAAATTATTTTAGACTCATTGAGAGCCTCAGAATATTAAGGAAATTTTCATAACGATCATATGTCATTTCTTATTTTAAAATTTGAGTGTTTAGTGAGTTTTTTGAGTAACCTGAGAGCGAGCCTGAGCTAGATCCTAAACACAACCGGAACAACTTTTTAGGACCCTGAGCTCTCCAAAATTTATTTAGCTCTCACCATAAATCTTAGTTACAATTTCTTACTCAAAATCATACTCAAACACATACTCATACTCACTACCTAGAGACATTTAACACTGCAACAACACAAAAATCAAACAACACCACCCCTATTTGGCTTAAAAGTCTCGACCACTCCCATTTCCTCTCATTCCCCTTCTTTCACTCTCATTTCACACAAGGAAGAAAACTTCAGAAGCTTCTCATCATCTTCCCCCCCAAGCCACCAAGCTCCACCACCATTGTTGCTAGCCTCACCACCACCACAACCCTCCTTCAAGCTCCAACTCAGACACCATAACACAACACTTCAGAGCTTCTCCTTCTTCCTCCACGTTTCTGGCCAGCCACCCCAAGGAAGAGGAAGCTCCTTCAACCACCATCATCAACACCATTCTCCTCCACCTCTTCCAAGAACCAAGTGAGTTACCAACCCTTTTTATTGTTCCCTCTGATTCTTCATCATTCAAGAGCCCTTTTTGCCTCTGATATGTTGCTGATTTTAGCTCTAAATTTCGAGTTTGACCATGCATGTTCTGATCTTGCTGAGGTTAATGGTTGTGTGCTCATGGGGTGCTAAAATGCTCAGTGTTGTGCTTGCATGTGGTTGGGGTTGTGTGAATCTTTGTGTTTTGGGACAAGCTAATATATTCTGATGTTGCATGATGTTTATGGTATGTGTATATAAGTGTGGATGATGATTTTTAAGTGTTTTGGATGAGTGGGAATGGGTTTGGATGTGAAAATAGAGCAGAAACGCGATTTCTGCGTTTTCTGCAAAAACTGAGCAGTGGGGATCGATCCCCACAATTGGATGATCGATCCCCAAGTGAAAATTTGCAGAATCTGGAAAAATTTAAGTGGAGATCGATCCCTAGGCTGCAAAAATGTGTTTTATGTAAGATTTTAAGGCAGGATCGACCCCAGACCCCTAAGAATCGATCCCCTGCACCTGAAAAGTATAACTTCACTTATTTTCAACCTATTTCAAGTACGAGTTTTCAAATAATGATAACGGGGTTAACATGCTATTTTAACGTGATGAAAATAAGTATGTTGTAATGCTTGTACTCATGAAAAGATAAATGAGAAGTTTTGTATATAAGACTGAGTTATGTGCATGCTGAGAGTTTAAATGCTTTGGTTCAAAGTAAGGATATGGTATGCGAAGAACTCAAACCCTGTAAGCTCCAGAACCCTTCTGAGAGAATTAGGCATAATTCTCTTAGAGTTATGAAAGTTTTAATGATAACAAGGTAAGCCATAAGTATAAAAATTTTACTTAAGGTTTTGCTAATATGTGCGCTAAGTGTCTCAGAAAGCTTTAAATTATTGCAATACCATGAGCAAAGACCAAGACAAAACATCAAGTAGCCTCGAGATCAATTTATAAAATCATAGCGCCAAAAGATATCAGAAAGGATGTCTCAGAAGCGCAGAAGGTGAAAACATGTTTCTGAGGAAAGAACACTGTCGCCTCAGAAGGGTCTCAGAAGACCTTGCGACTAGCAGTTCTCAGAAGGGTCTTCTCTCAGAAGGTTCGCCTCAGAAGTCCGTACAACTCTCAGAAAGTTGGACTCAGAAGCAACCAAGTGTCTGGACTCAAGGGAGCGCAAGCAGTCTCAGAAAGCTCGCTACAACTAACCAAGGAAGTGGGAACACGCGCACTGTGCAGTTCTGAAAAGTTCCTCATTTTGCGCTGACTGTAGCAGGGAGCCGTTCTGAAAAAGGACACAGCCACATAAGCAAAGTGAAAGCTTCTAATTTCGTGGCTCTTTGATGCCTATATATATGAGTTCAATTCCAGAGCAATATGACGAAACTCATGCGCTAAAAACTCTTGATTAAACGTGCAAAAACTCTGTTGAATTGAAAATCATTTGGCGAAAACTTAGAACTTTCTCAGAAAGACAATTTTTACGAAATTGTTCTTCTAACTTTGCAAAATCTTCTAGTTCTAAATTGGTGTAAATTCTTACATTTGTAAGTTAAATCTAGAAGTCTACTAAGGGTCAAATTAAGTTTGTAACTTAATCTTAGTAGTTAGTTTTCGAAGCAAAAACAACTTTCCTAAAAACGCTAAGTCCTTCTTTGTGTGAAGGCAGGTTTAAGTCCTCTGGTGTTTGAGGCAAAGTTCACAGTCCTTAAGTGATTAAGGCAAGGAAGTCCTTAAGTGTTTAAGGCAAAGAAGTCCTCTAGTGTTGGAGGCAAGGAAGTCCTCTAGTGTGAGGCAAGGAAATCCACTTCGGGTTGTGAAGTGGTGGAAGTCCTTTACGTGGTAAAGGCAGTGTTGTCTGGGAAGGCACATTAAGAAGAATATCTAAGAACTCTCAACTGAAGGTTGAGGACTGGAGTAGGTTGGTTATAACCGAACCAGTATAAAATTCTTTGTGTTAAGCTTTTCTCCCTTGCTTTTTACTTGCATAAATCTTTGAGAAAAACTCTACCACGATTCTAATTAAGAGGTCTCGTGAAAACCTTATTGATCAAAATCAGAAAGCTTTTAAGAAACTCAAACCTTAAGTCATTTTCTTAAAATTCCTCAGAAATGAACTTTCTCAGAAAGACTAAGTTCTCAGAAACTTAATCTTCTCAGAAAGCATTTTCCGCTACAAACTCTTAATCCTACCTTCTGAGTAAAAACAGCTTTCTAAGTAAAAGTTTTAAGAAGCAATTTTTAAAACTTGCACGATTCAACCCCCCCTTCTCGTGCACACATACACTTTCAATTGGCATCAGAGCTCGGTCCTTAAGGGGTTGAGCACTTCGCAGTGTCAAGGAAAAAGATCCACGAAGGGAACTATGAATTCACCAGCTGCATTCATATCAGATGGGGCTTCAATAAACAGACCTCCGATGTTTCTCGGAGACAGCTTCGACTACTGGCGTGACAGGATGACGCTGTTCATCAAGCACACCAGTCTGGACCTATGGGACAGGATCGAGAATGGAGACTATCAGCCTCTACAGACAATTACAGAGGATGCTGTAGTTTCAACAGACGCTGAGCCAGGAGTGGCACCTCCAGCACTCAGAACCTATACAAGACGAGTCCCTAAGGACGAATGGACTCAAGAGATGAAGGAGAAGATACAACTTAACTTCAAAGCTAAATACATTCTTCTCTGCGCCTTGCCCAAGGTAGAATACGACAAGATTGTGTCGTGTGATACCGCTCAAGAAATTTGGGAGAGATTACACATGCTGCATGAAGGAAATGATGAAGTCAAGGAAACCAAGGTATCAATGCTCGTACATAAGTACGAGTCCTTCTGCATACAACCTGAGGAAACCATTGATAGCATGTCAATAAGGTTTCTCCACATCATAAATCAGCTAAAGGTCTTGGGAAAGACCTACTCCAATGCTGAGATGGTGAGGAAAATTCTCGGAAGCCTCTCTGCCAAGTGGCGCCCAAAGGTGACAGCGATCCAAGAAGCAAAGGATCTAAACCAGCTGGGTTTAGATATATTGTTTGGCTCACTTAGAACTCACGAGATTGAGCTTGAAGGACTACTTGGAGGACCATCTTCATCCTCAAGACCTCAGAAAGCTCTGGCTCTGAAAAGTCAGATCAAAAAGACTTCAAAAGCCCTAAACGCTGAAGAAATATCTGAGTCTGAAAACGATCAAAACTCAGATTCCGATGAAGATGACATCTCTCTTCTAGTAAGGAAAATGAAGAAAGCTTGGAAGAGAAGACCAAGCAAAGACAAAGAGATCACCCCTAGAAAAGGAAAGTCAAAACCTTCTGATGCCACATGCTTCGACTGTGGAGAAAAGGGCCACTTCAGAACGGAGTGCCCTCAGAACAAGGGAAAGAAGAAGTTCATTCCCAAGAAGAAGAAGAAGGCAATGGCTGCTACATGGAGTGACTCAGAAGAGGAAGGCTCTGAGTCAGCAAGTGAAGAGGAAGCTAATGTCTGCTTCATGGCCGGTACTGACTATATTCTGGAAACAGAATCTGAGTCAGAAGAGGTACCAAACTCTCCTCCTTTCTCACACTCATACAGTGAGATCTCAAAACTCTATGAAGAGCTTCTGAGAGACTCAAACGAATTAGCTAACAATTTCAGCAAACTAAGAAAGTCTTTTAAACACTTAGAAGCTGAAAATGCTAGACTAATTCAAGAAGCTGAAAATAGATATCTTGAAAGTCACAACCTCTATCAAGCTTTAGAAACAATGTCTTCTGTAACTGTTGAAAAAGCCGAACTGGCTTTAATAGAATTACAAAAGACAAATGAGCTTCTCACTTCTGACTTAGTTAAGATGGTCAAGGGTGAAAAAATGATGACACTCTTGCTTGGTGGTCAAAGACCTTACAAGGATAAGAGTGGACTTGGTTATGAAGAAATCTTCGAACCAAATGATATTGATCCATCTTTAACTAAATCACTTCGCATGTGCATCGCATGTTTTAAAAGTGGCCATGGTTCTGAAAAATGTCCTATGTTGGATAAAGGAAAAATCTCTAAGCCTCAGAAGGCTCAAAAGAAAACTCAGAAAGCAAAGCCTTCTAAGAAGACTAACCCCTCTCAGAAGGGTAAAACTTCTCAGAAAGCAAGTGCTTCTGAAAAGGGCAAACAAAAGGTCTTTGACTCTCAAAACCATGACCCTTCTAAGAAAAGAAGGTGATGCCCTGGCATCTTTATGTAATTTTGTAGTTTAAATTCTAAGAAATTGTGTTTGTTTAGTTAAATTCAGTGTGTTTTTAGAGTAATTTAAGTATTTCTAGAATAAATTGGATTTTCCTGGGTTATATTACGCTTTTGGTATTATTTTGGTGTTAATTTCAGGATTTGAGCAAGTAATTGATAAATGAATAGCAGCTGGAGATGCACTGAAAGAGCCCAATTTGAGACGCTGGGCGCCTCACTCAGCGCCTCAAACTCAGAATGGAAATGAAAATCTGCGAGAGAAGCTAGCGCGTCGCGCCCACATGGCGCCCTGCGCCCAGAAGTCTGGCACCCCGTGCCCAAGAGTTCCCTGCCGAGGCGCCTTGCGCCCTCCACCAGCCGTGCGCCCAAGAAGCTTGCGCGTTGCGTCCAGCAAGCGCCCCGCGCCCCGGAGAAGCCAACCCATGCGGCGCGCCGCGTCCTCCCTACGCCTTGCGTCCGGATAAAAGTGGAAACAGAGCATCTATAATTCAGGATTAAATCTGTTTAGATATTACACTGTCTTAGTTATTTTTTCACAAAATCCCTCTGTAATCAATTTAAATTCTATACTATCTGATTATATATAGGACTAGAATAGGGGGAAATTAGTTCATCCATTATCTGATCGCTCATCTTGAATCCTTATTTTTTTTGCAGCAGCTTGTTTTTCATTCCAGTACTCTGTTTTTACTCTGTTTTTCAATATAATGAGTTATTCGTTCTTTAACCTGCTTTCTATCAATTTCTATGCTTTGTTTACTTTGATTATGAGCAACTAATCCCTTGTTAGGGATAGGGGAATCGTATCACTATGAATTAATCCGATGATTGCAAACCTTTGAATTCTATTTCTTCGATTCAGGTAACTACCTTATTGTTTTGTGTTGTTCTGAAGATTGGGAAATCGCTTTTCAACTTATCTTGGATTCATATGTTTATTTGGGAAAATAAGTGTGTGAATTAGCTCAAGGGAAATTGCTGGAAGGATTGATAACTAGGAATAGAGTCAAGACTTTTATGAACTTTGAATCAGTAAACATATTTTCTTTTCTGTGAAACGATTTGATCAAGGGATTGACTGATTGTTCATAGAAAAAGTGTTAAATTACCAAGGGATTGGAATTGACAATTTAAGATTCGTTCATTGAATTAATGTTTTAGAATTTGAAGGCGAGCAATTGTTTTAATTATTTCAGAAGATACGTGAACTTGATTCCCTAACCTCTCATTCTTTGAAGTTTTCAAAATTAGTTTACTGTCTGTTACTTTGATACTCTTTTGAATTTATGATTTCAAACCTTTCATTACCCTTAATTCGATTCGTCTAATTAGAAATTCACATCACGAAATCTTTGCTCAGTTCTTTAATCCTCGTGGGAACGATACCCACTCACCGTGGACTTTATTACTTGTACGATTCGGTGCACTTGCCGAAGCCCTATCAAGTTTTTGGCGCCGTTGCCGGGGATTAATTGAAACTGACAATTAGAGTAATTGTGTGATTTCTAAATTAGATATTTTTATTTTGTCTTTACTCTAGTATTCCCTTCACTGTGACGTTGGGAAGTGCTAGACCTCACTTTTATTCAGTTTGGTGTCTGTTTTGCATGCAAAAATAGAACGAACAGAGTTATACTTTGATCCTGAAATTGAAAGGACCTTGAGGAAGCTGAGACAAGCAAAGAAAAGAGCAGCAATGGCAGAAGAAGGTGATGGGCCGAGAAGAACTTTGGGAGACTATGCCACACCTACCACTAACGGGTGTGGAAATAGTATTGTCCCACCACCAGTGCAAGCAAACAACTTTGAGCTCAAGCCTTCACTCATCCAATTGGTGCAGCAAGAACAATTCAGTGGAGGAGCTCTTGATGATCCTAATGTTCACTTAGCTACCTTCCTCCAGTTATGTGATACAATCAAAAGCAATGGTGTGAGTTCAGATGCAATTAAGTTGAGACTCTTCTCTTTTTCTCTTAGGGACAGAGCTAAACTATGGTTGCAATCACAGCCACTGGAAAGCATCAGTACATGGGATGATTTAGTTAGCAAATTTCTAGCTAAGTATTTCCCTCCACAGAAGCTAGCAAAGCTAAGGAATGACATCAACTCATTTGCTCAAAAGGAGGGAGAATCACTCTATGAAGCATGGGAAAGGTACAAGGAGATGCTCAGAAAATGTCCACACCATGCAATCCCTGACTGGCTACAAATTCAGACATTCTATGATGGAGTTTTTCAAAGTTCGAGAGCTATGATTAATGCAAGTGCTGGAGGATCTCTTCATAGAAAGACGCCTGAGGAAGCTTTAGAGTTGATTGAGACAATGGCCGAGAATAATTTTCTATCTCCAAGTGATCGAACTCCATTAAGAAAAGGAATGATGGAGTTAGACACATTAGATACTCTCTTGGCACAAAACAAGATGATGTCTCAACAACTAGCAACACTCACAAAGCAAATGGGACAAATGCAAGTTGCTGCAGTAGGACCTCCAATTTCATCCTGTGAACTTTGTGGTGGATCTCATAAGAATGAAGAATGTGACTTGTTCAAGGAAACTCCACCGGAGCAAGTAAATTACATGGGGAATCCTCCAAGGCAACAAAATGATCCATACTCCAAAACTTATAATCCGGGGTGGAGGAATCATCCAAATTTTGGATGGGGAAATCAAGGGCAGAAGCAATTCCATGCTCCAAATCAACAACCCCCATTCATTCCTCCACAAGGTCCTCCTAAACCAACTTCACTGGAGATTGCTATGGAGAAACTCACTCAATCTACTTCTACTTTTGTGCAACAAACCTCAAGTTTCATGCAGGAGACAAGGGCTAATTTCAAAAATCAAGAGGCTTCTATAAGGAACTTGGAGGTGCAAGTTGGCCAAATAGCTAAACAACTCTCTGAGAGACCTGCAGGGATTTTTCCAAGCAACACAGAACCAAATCCTAAGGAGCATTGTAAGGCCATTCACTTAAGGAGTGGAAAAATACTTAAAGAACAAAAAGAAGAAAAGAAAGAGAAAGTGGAGGTACGGGACAAGAAAGAAGAGAAAGAGCTTCCCAACATTGAAGAAAGAGAAAAAGAAGTACCCATGCAGGAAGAAGAGAAAGAAGAAGTTAAAGTTGCTCCATACAAGCCAAGGTTGCCATATCCTCAAAGACTTCAAAAGCAAAACCAGGAAAAGCAATTCTCAAAGTTCTTGGACATATTTAGGAAGTTGCAAATAAACATCCCATTTGCTGAGGCACTTGAGCAAATGCCTTTATATGCCAAGTTCATGAAAGATTTGCTGTCAAGGAAGAGAACACTCAGGGAAGATGAAACAGTAATGCTCACAGAGGAATGTAGTGCTGTCATTCAAAAGAAGATGCCTCAAAAGTTAAAGGATCCTGGAAAGTTTTATGTTCCCTGCACCATTGGAAGTTTGACCATTGGAAAAGCCTTATGTGATTTGGGGGCAAGCATTAACCTCATGCCCTTGTCCATTATGAAGAAGTTGAACATAGAAGAAGTGAAGCCAACTTCTATTTCTCTGCAACTTGCTGATCGTTCAATCAAGTTTCCATTTGGTGTTGTAGAGAATGCACTTGTCAAAGTTGATAAGTTCATTTTCCCTGCAGACTTTGTGGTGCTTGATATGGTGGAAGATGAAGACACTCCTATTATCCTTGGGAGACCATTCTTAGCCACTGGAAGAGCTTTAATTGATGTGCAAAAAGGTGAGTTAACATTAAGGGTGCATGATGAAAAGGTAGTTTTTAATGTTTTTAACTCTATGAAATTTCCAGTGGATCAAGAAAATTGCATGAGGATAGACACAATAGATCCCTTGGTAGAGGAAGTGTTTGCATTAACTTGGGGAGATGATGTTATAGAAACAGTGGCTTTGGTGGAAGGGAATGAAAAAAAACAAGAAGAGCTCAATATGTCAAATTCTTCCCTGACTTTACAAGAAACAGAGGAGCTGTTATTGAAGAAAAAAGAGGAGAAGCAAGAAATTACAAAGCCTGAATTGAAACCATTGCCTCCTTCTCTCAAATATGCTTTCATAGGAAATGATGAGTTCTATCCTGTGATAATCAATGCTTCACTAAATGAAAAAGAGGAAGGAGAATTACTGGAAGTGTTGAAGAAGCATAAAGGAGCAATTGGATGGAAGCTTAATGATCTCAAGGGGATTAGTCCAACCATGTGTATGCACAAAATCCTCATGGAAGAAGACTCAAAACCAGTGGTGCAACCTCAACGAAGACTCAACCCCATCATGAAGGAAGTGGTGCTAAAAGAAGTTCTGAAGTTATGGGATGCTGGGATTATTTATCCCATTTCTGACAGTCCTTGGGTGAGTCCAGTGCAAGTGGTACCAAAGAAAGGTGGCATCACAGTGGTGAAGAATGAAAACAATGAGTTAATTCCTACAAGGACAGTGACTGGGTGGAGGATGTGCATTGACTACAGAAGATTAAATGTGGTCACTAGAAAAGATCATTTTCCACTTCCATTCATTGATCAAATGTTGGAGAGGTTGGCGGGTCATCCATATTACTGTTTCTTGGATGGTTATTCAGGCTACAATCAAATTGCAGTAGATCCGGTAGATCAAGAGAAGACAGCTTTCACATGCCCTTATGGAGTTTTTGCCTATCGAAGAATGCCTTTCGGGTTGTGCAATGCACCCGCCACTTTTCAAAGGTGCATGCTTTCTATATTCTCTGATATGGTAGAAAAATTCATTGAGGTATTTATGGATGATTTTTATGTTTTTGGTAATTCATTTGAGTCCTGTCTCAACCATCTATCTTTAGTTTTAATGAGGTGTCAAGAAACAAACCTTGTTTTGAATTGGGAAAAATGTCATTTTATGGTAACAGAAGGTATTGTTCTTGGACACCGAGTTTCTTCCAAAGGTATTGAAGTTGACAAAGCCAAAGTGGAGGTAATTGAAAAATTACCTCCGCCTATAAATGTTAAAGCAATGAGAAGTTTCTTGGGTCATGCTGGGTTCTATAGAAGGTTCATAAAAGACTTTTCAAAAATTGCAAAACCATTGAGTAGTCTTTTAATGAAAGAATCACAATTTAATTTTGACAGTGAATGCATGTATGCCTTTGAAACTCTAAAAACCAAACTTGTTACTGCACCAATAATTTCTCCTCCTGATTGGTCCTTACCATTTGAATTAATGTGTGATGCAAGTGATTTTGCAATTGGGGCTGTTTTAGGACAAAGAAAAGACAACTTGTTGCATGTTATTTATTATGCAAGTCGTGTATTAAATGATGCACAAAAAAATTATGCAACAACAGAAAAGGAATTATTGGCTGTAGTTTTTGCTTTTGATAAGTTCAGGTCTTATTTGGTTGGGTCAAAGGTAATAGTCTATACTGACCACTCTGCTCTTAAGTATTTGATGAGTAAACAGGATGCAAAGCCAAGACTGATTAGATGGGTGTTGTTGCTACAAGAGTTCAACATTGAGATCAGAGATAAGAAAGGCTCAGAAAACTTAGTGGCAGACCACTTGTCAAGGATTGCACAGGGAGAAGAGCAAGTGAGTAAGGTGCCAGTGAATGAAGAGTTTCCAGATGAACAACTCCTAGCAATACAAGTGTTACCATGGTTTGCTGACATAGCAAATTATAAAGCCGGGGGAAGGGTTCCAAGTGAAATGAATTGGAATCAGAAGAAGAAATTCTTGCATGATGCTAGGTACTTCTTATGGGATGAACCTTATTTGTTCAAAAGGTACAGTGATGGAGTAATTAGAAGGTGTATCCCGGAAGAAGAAGTATATAGTGTTTTATGGCACTGTCATGGTTCTGAATATGGTGGACATTTCAGTGGAGAAAGAACTGCAGCCAAGGTCCTACAAAGTGGGTTATACTGGCCAACAATTTTCAAGGATGCAAGAGCTTTTGTAGAGAGATGTGATAGATGCCAAAGAACTGGAAACATATCAAGGAAGCATGAAATGCCTCAGCAGTTCATTCTTGAAGTGGATTTGTTTGATGTTTGGGGAATAGATTTCATGGGTCCCTTTCCATCCTCCTACTCCAACTTGTATATCCTGGTAGCAGTAGACTATGTATCCAAATGGGTTGAAGCAATGGCCTCCCCCACTAATGAGGCAAAAGTGGTGGTGAATTTTCTCAGGAAGATGATCTTTTCAAGGTTTGGAGTTCCTAGAACCTTGATTAGTGATGGTGGAAGTCACTTCTGTAATAAGCAATTGGAGAGTCTTCTACAAAAATATGGAGTCAAGCACAAGGTAGCCACCCCATACCACCCTCAAACAAGTGGACAAGCTGAAATTTCCAATAGGGAATTGAAGAGGATCCTAGAAAAAGTGGTAAATGCTTCAAGAAAGGATTGGTCAAGGAAAATTGATGATGCACTGTGGGCCTACAGAACTGCGTTCAAAACACCAATTGGTATGTCTCCTTATCAACTTCTATATGGTAAATCTTGTCACTTGCCTGTTGAACTTGAACATAAATCATTTTGGGCCATAAAATTTTTTAATTTTGATGAAAAATTGGCAAATGACAAGAGATTACTACAACTCAATGAACTTGACGAGTTTCGTAGTCAAGCTTATGATAATGCTAAGTTGTATAAGGAGAGAACCAAGCGGTGGCATGATAAAAAGATCACTCCAAGACAATTTGAACCTGGACAACAAGTTCTTTTGTTTAATTCAAGATTAAGGTTGTTCCCGGGTAAATTGAAGACAAGATGGTCAGGACCATTCACTATCACTAAGGTTTCACCTTATGGACATGTAGAGATCATGGACTCCAAATCTGAAAGAAAATTCACTGTCAATGGACAAAGATTGAAACATTATCTTGGGGGAGAGATCGACCGAGTCGTCTCGGTTCAAACTTTCACCTAAGAAAATGTCATACGTCAAGCTAGTGACGTTAAAGAAGCGCTTATTGGGAGGCAACCCAATTAGTATCTTTTATTGAATTTTGATTATATTAGTTCTTTAAAAAAAAAAAAAAAGAATTTTCTCCTAGCTGGCGCAGTGCGCCTCAGTGACGCATCGCGCCCTCATAAGCAGCTTCACCCAGCGCCTCGCGCTAGCACTGCGCGTTGCGCCTGGAAGACAGTAGCGAATAAAAGAAATTCGGAGCCAGAGGCGCGACGCGTCCTCGTCGCGCCTTGCGCCCGAACTGTTCTGCTCTTAACGCGACACGCCCGAATTTCAGTGTCCTTGGCGCCTTGCGCCTGAATTCAATCTCTTGTGGGCGCCTCGCGCCCGAATTAAATTCTTTGTGGCGCTTCGCGCCCGAACTGCTGGGAGGCTGGCGCTTTGCGCCTGAAATTTTTCTCTGCTGGCGCTTTGCGCCTGAAATTCCTTCCCTGTTGGCGCCTCACGCCTGAATTCAGTCTCCCTTGGCGCTTCGCGCCCGAATCTAATTTCTTTGTGGCGCTTTGCGCCCGGATGCCAATTCATTTCGGCGCCTTGCGCCTGATTCCTTTTCATCTTGGCGCTTTGCGCCTTCTCTAGATTTTGGGCGCGCAAGTTTCGCGCCGAAGAGCATAGTAGTAGCACCACTCTAAGAAGAGAACCGATCATTCTCTCTTCATTCATTCATTCACACACTTCTTCCAATCTTGCACAGCCACTCTTCCAAACATCCGCCCTCACATAAACACACACTTCTCTCGGCTCTTCCCCCCCCGTTGTCCACTACTTCCCCTGCAGCCGCATCAATCCTGTGAAAGTCTACACTTTTCCTAATTCTCTCTATTATAGGTAAGTTGTTCATTAACTATGAAGCAAGCATTTATTTCTTGTCTTTCTCAATGTTCAGATAATATAGATAATGCTATTGCTGAGTTAGTGGAATTTTTAGATAGAGATAATATAGAAGTAGAGGGAAATCGTCAATGAGTCTTTGGTATGAAAATGATATAGAGCTAGAGTGTTGTTCGGCTTAGAATTTCTGTAAAATTCTAAGTTTGGTGTTGGAAGAAATGCCAATTTTTATTTAGTTCTATTGAGCTAAAATATTAATGGTGTTACTGTCATGGGGCTTCCTGTCTGTGTTGTGGTTCAATTTTTGTTTACAGGAAATGGCACCATCATCCAAGAAGAGAAAAGGAAAGGAAGTGGCTGCATCTCCCTCTTACTACTCTCATCGTTTCCGGACAAAAGAAAATGAAGACTACTACAATTCAGTGGTAGTGAACAAATCAATCATTCCGGAAATTGGTTTTGCCTTTAGAGAGGGGGAATTTCCAGAAATCCAAGAAGAAATTGATCGAAGAGGGTGGAGGCTGGTGTGTTCACCTCCTGGAATTGTGGGAATGCAAAGGGTGCTAGAATTCTATGCAAACGCATGGCAGTCAGAAAAGACCAAAGAAAGGGAGTTCAAGAGCTTCCTCAGAGGAAAAGAGATTGACTTCAGCTCTGAAATGGTGGAAACAGTTTTGAATCTTGAAGTCAATCAAGAAAAATCACCTTTTGGATATTGTGCACGGTTGAAGGGAAATCAGAAGCTGCAAACGGTGCTGCGGGAAATCTGTAAACCCGGGGCGAACTGGAGGATGGATAAACACGGCAACCCAAATCAGCTAGCTCGGGCAGACCTTATTCCTGTGGCCAGAGGGTGGTTAGAATTCATCAATCACACCATCCTCCCGACCACTCATCATTCAGAGGTAACGGTGGATAGGGCAATAATGATTCATTGCCTTATTACCAAGGAACAAGTTGATCTGGGCACTTTATTATCCAAGGGTATAGCAAAATTCGTCTATTCAGCAAGACTAACCTTGGGATTTCCGTGCCTCATTCAGCGCCTTACCGAAGCTGCAGGAGTAGTAATTGAAGGTGACTCTCCCATTCTGGTGCCCAGGCCAATAACTGCTGCAGCCATTGGAAGATCAAGGAAGAGGGATACTGGTAAGGAGCCTGAACTTCCATCCGTTGCCCCTCCAGATGAACCTATGGAGGACATACCAAGTAAGAATCAAAAGCAACAGGAGTTTACGGAAGTACAAAAGCTGAGGGTCGAATTGAATGACTTCAGAAATTATTCCCATGACATGTTCTCCTACCTTGTTCATGCATTTCATAAGCTGGCTCCAGAAAAATTTCCTGAGTGTCAAACTAGTTGTAAGACGAAGTGGGAATACAGGGAGCCCAACCTATCAATTGATGAGGAAGATGAAGAGGAGGAAGAAGAAGGAGAGGATGATGAGGATGAGGATCGAGGGGGAGATTGACCACCCCCTTCAGGTAAGTTTTTAATTCATGCTTGAATAAATTTAAATTTTTGTGAGAGTCGAGTTCTGTCATAAGTGTCTTGTGTTGTGTAAGGGAGTGATGAACAATTGTAAAAAGAGCAAGAGTGATTATAATGGTTAAGGCTAACTCAAGAATGTGATCGACATGTATGAATGAATTGGAAAAGAAATAATGAATAGGGAGGTAACAAAGAAATGATGCTGCAGAAAATAGTTATAGTGGTTCTTGGAGTATTTCTGAAAGACAACTGTGTTGATAAATTAAGTACATAAATGTAGTGTGAAGTCTCTGGAAAATAGATGAAAATGTTTGAAGTGTGATAAGTAAAGAAGAAGGGTAGACTGTGCTAAAAAATTCTAAGGCTCTGAGCACCAATGGCTAGGGGACATCTTCATTTTATATTTTTAGAACCTAGCTATGTGCTTGTGGTGTGATTGTGTCAGGGAAAGGCTTGGGTAATTAGATTCGAGGGGTGCTTCATCACCTAGCGTCTTGGGCCAACTGGACCGGGAACGTTAATCGAAAACTCATCTTAAAAAGCTACCCTGAGACTAAGCATTTAGAGTCATGAATCTCAAAGAGAAAAAGGCACGAGCACTACCCCTAAAATTATTGAGAAAGCTAATTCATCTGGGTGAAATTAAAAAGTAAATGTCTTTGCACTACATGGTTGAGAAAATGAAAACATAGTTGGTAGATAGACATCTCTTGAAGAATCATTATAACATGATCTGTAGTATAATTCTGAGTGTCTTCCCTATTGCAAAGTGAATCGTTGAAAGTTATAAAGTGATGAGGAATTGCAGGTAGTCTTAGTTCTGGTAGTTGGCATTACTATTTTGATCATTCGAGTTCTGGAAATTTTTGTTCATAACTCCGGTGCACTACTTTGTGTTTGTTTTCTTCGTTGCTTGAGGACAAGCAACACCTTAAGTTTGGTGTTGTGATGCCCTGGCATCTTTATGTAATTTTGTAGTTTAAATTCTAAGAAATTGTGTTTGTTTAGTTAAATTCAGTGTGTTTTTAGAGTAATTTAAGTATTTCTAGAATAAATTGGATTTTCCTGGGTTATATTACGCTTTTGGTATTATTTTGGTGTTAATTTCAGGATTTGAGCAAGTAATTGATAAATGAATAGCAGCTGGAGATGCACTGAAAGAGCCCAATTTGAGACGCTGGGCGCCTCACTCAGCGCCTCAAACTCAGAATGGAAATGAAAATCTGCGAGAGAAGCTAGCGCGTCGCGCCCACATGGCGCCCTGCGCCCAGAAGTCTGGCGCCCCGCGCCCAAGAGTTCCCTGCCGAGGCGCCTTGCGCCCTCCACCAGCCGTGCGCCCAAGAAGCTTGCGCGTTGCGTCCAGCAGGCGCCTTGCGCCCGAGAGAGGTCGAATGGCTGGCGCCCGCGCCCCGGAGAAGCCAACCCATGCGGCGCGCCGCGTCCTCCCTACGCCTTGCGTCCGGATAAAAGTGGAAACAGAGCATCTATAATTCAGGATTAAATCTGTTTAGATATTACACTGTCTTAGTTATTTTTTTACAAAATCCCTCTGTAATCAATTTAAATTCTAGACTATCTGATTATATATAGGACTAGAATAGGGGGAAATTAGTTCATCCATTATCTGATCGCTCATCTTGAATCCTTATTTTTTTTGCAGCAGCTTGGTTTTCATTCCTGTACTCTGTTTTTACTCTGTTTTTCAATATAATGAGTTATTCGTTCTTTAACCTGCTTTCTATCAATTTCTATGCTTTGTTTACTTTGATTATGAGCAACTAATCCCTTGTTAGGGATAGGGGAATCGTATCACTATGAATTAATCCGATGATTGCAAACCTTTGAATTCTATTTCTTCGATTCAGGTAACTACCTTATTGTTTTGTGTTGTTCTGAAGATTGGGAAATCGCTTTTCAACTTATCTTGGATTCATATGTTTATTTGGGAAAATAAGTGTGTGAATTAGCTCAAGGGAAATTGCTGGAAGGATTGATAACTAGGAATAGAGTCAAGACTTTTATGAACTTTGAATCAGTAAACATATTTTCTTTTCTGTGAAACGATTTGATCAAGGGATTGCCTGATTGTTCATAGAAAAAGTGTTAAATTACCAAGGGATTGGAATTGACAATTTAAGATTCGTTCATTGAATTAAAGTTTTAGAATTTGAAGGCGAGCAATTGTTTTAATTATTTCAGAAGATACGTGAACCCGATTCCCTAACCTCTCATTCTTTGAAGTTTTCAAAATTAGTTTACTGTCTGTTACTTTGATACTCTTTTGAATTTATGATTTCAAACCTTTCATTACCCTTAATTCGATTCGTCTAATTAGAAATTCACATCACGAAATCTTTGCTCAGTTCTTTAATCCTCGTGGGAACGATACCCACTCACCGTGGACTTTATTACTTGTACGATTCGGTGCACTTGCCGAAGCCCTATCAGAAGGCAAAAGTCCAAGAAAGCTAACAAGCAAGGACCCAACAAAGAATGGGTACCTAAATCTGTTAACTTTGTGACTGCAGGTACATCATCAAGCGCTGCTCCACCACCATGATGAGCAGTGGTACCTTGACAGTGGCTGCTCGAGGCACATGACTGGAAGCAAGCACTGGTTCAGAAGCCTCAAGCCCAAGAAAGGCGGAACAGTGCGATTCGGTGATGGCGTTAAGGGAAGGGTCACTGCAATCGGAGATGTTGGTAAGGATTCCTCTCACCAAATCTCAGATGTACTTTTGGTTGATGGTTTAACTCACAATCTATTAAGCATTAGTCAATTTTGTGACAAAGGCTTAAAGGTTGAGTTTTATGCCAAGTATTGTCATGTGATTAATCTCACAAATAACAAGATCGTTCTGGAAGGAAAACGTGTTGGTAACATCTATGTTATCCATCTGGATGATCTAAAGGATCAAAACGTGGAATGCCTTGTCTCTGTCCAAGAGGACAAATGGCTATGGCATAAGAAACTTGGTCATGCCCATATGAGACTTCTTTCTGAGCTCTCTCAGAAAGGACTTGTAAAGGGCCTTCCCAGCATTAAGTATCAGAAGGATGCAACCTGCGACTTCTGTGAAAGAGGGAAACAGACCAAGGCTTCCTTTCCCAGTAAAAGCGGTATTTCTACTCAAAAACCACTGGAACTGCTCCACATGGATCTCTTTGGACCAACCAGAACGGCTTCCCTTTCTGGAAAACGCTATGGTCTTGTCATAGTGGATGATTACTCCAGATTCACTTGGGTTTTCTTTCTAGCCTCTAAGGAAGAAACTTTTGAGAAGTTCAAAGCATTTGCGAAAAGAGTCTCAACAGAAAAGGATTCGCACATTCATACCATAAGATCAGATTATGGTGGTGAATTTGAGAATCATGCTTTCGAAAAGTTTTGCGAAAATCTGGGCATTGTCACGAATTCTCATATCCCAGAACTCCTCAACAAAATGGAGTGGCTGAGAGAAATAATCGAAGCCTTCAAGAGATGGCAAGAACAATGCTCTTAGAAAGCGGACTTTCAAAAGGTTTCTGGGCTGAAGCAGTTAACACTTCATGCTACATTCAGAATCGAGTCTTTCTGAGACCAATTCTGAAAAAGACTCCTTACGAGCTATGGAAGAATAAAATACCAAACATTTCTTATTTCCATATATTTGGTTCTTCTTGTTTTATTCTCAACACAAAGGACAAACTCTCTAAGTTTGATCCTAAGTCCGATGATGGATACTTCTTAGGATACTCCTCAGTCTCTAAGGCTTACAGAGTATATAACAAAAGGAGTAAATGTGTTGAAGAGACAATCCATATTAAGTTCAAAGAACTTAGTAAGGACATGTCTCAGAAAGATGCTGACTTAGAAGATGAGTTTGAGAAACTCAACATCTCTTCTGAGAAAGCCAAAAGAAAAATTCTTATAGATGATGAGACTGATTTCCAACCCATGGAAAAATCATCTCCATCTAAAGAAAAATCTAGTAACATCATCGAAGCTCCAGAACTTAGAAAATCTACTTCTCCAAATGCAATGGAACTTAGATTCTCAGAAGGACAAGCTTCTGATGACTCAGAAAGATAACCTTTTGTGTCTCCTTCTCAGAACCCTACTCCTAAAGGGATTAGAGGTTCAAGAGACTTGAAGAACGTCTCTCAGAACGAAGTCTTGGGCAATCCAGAACGTGGCGTAAGAACCAGAAGGAACTATACAAATCTTGCTATGGTTTCTGAACTTGAACCAGACTTCATAGAAGAGGCGTTAGATGATCCTAGCTGGGTAAATGCCATGCAGGATGAACTTGATCAATTTGAGAGAAATCAGGTTTGGAAACTAACTCAGAAGCCCAAAGGCAAAAGTGTCATTGGGACTAAATGGGTGTTTCGAAACAAACTTGATGAAAACGGTCAAGTCGTGAGAAACAAGGCCAGATTGGTTGCACAAGGGTACAACCAACAAGAAGGGATAGACTACGATGAAACTTTCGCTCCAGTCGCAAGATTGGAAGCTATCAAAATGTTGCTAGCTTTTGCTGCACACAAAGGTTTCAAACTCCATCAGATGGACGTTAAGTCTGCCTTCTTGAATGGATACCTTTTTGAGGAAGTTTATGTAAAACAACCCCCTGGTTTTGTGAATGATGCATTCCCGGATCATGTATTTAAGCTTACAAAGGCTCTCTATGGTCTGAAACAAGCTCCAAGAGCTTGGTACGATAGATTGAGCTCTTTCCTGCTTAAAAACGGATTCTCAAGAGGGAAAGTGGACACAACTCTCTTTACATTCTCAGAAGACTCTGGCTTCTTGATTGTCCAGATTTATGTTGATGACATAATATTTGGCGCAACCAATGAATGCCTTTGCAAAGAATTCTCCAAGCTTATGCAAGGTGAATTCGAGATGAGCATGATGGGAGAATTAAAATTCTTCCTAGGACTGCAAATCAAGCAAGAGTCAGAAGGGACAGTTATCCACCAAGAGAAGTATACCAAAGAACTTATGAGGAAGTTTCTGATGGATAAGGCCAAACCCATGAGCACTCCCATGCATCCCTCTCAAGTAATTGACTTGGATGAAGATGGTGAGAAAGTCTCAGAAAGCAACTATCGAGGGATGATTGGCTCACTTCTCTACTTAACTGCCTCCAGACCAGATATCCAACTCAGTGTTGGGATCTGTGCTAGATTCCAGTCTAAGCCTAAGCAATCACATTTAACTGCAGTTAAACGAATTTTACGATATTTAAGTGGAACTACTAATCTTGGTCTTTGGTACGAGAAAGGTTGTTCTTCTGATGTTGTAGGATATTGTGATGCTGACTACGCTGGAGATAGAATCGATCGCAAAAGCACAAGTGGCTGCTGCTGCTTCTTTGGAGAATGCTTGATCACTTGGTCTTGCAAGAAGCAAAATACGATCGCCCTATCAACTGCTGAAGCTGAATATGTGTCTGCTGCGAACTGTTGTTCTCAGATGCTATGGATTAAGAATCAGCTACTTGATTATCAATTAAGGTACACCAAAATTCCTATCCTTTGTGATAATACAAGTGCTATCAACTTAGCTAAGAATCCTATTCAACATTCTCGATCCAAGCACATTGATATAAAACATCATTTTATTCGGGATCATGTGCAAAAAGGCGACATTGAACTCAAATTTGTGAATACTGAGGATCAAATCTCAGATATATTTACAAAGCCTTTACCCGAGGATCGTTTCAATGTTCTGAAAGGACTTCTTAATCTAAGACGTTTCTAAGAACTTTGAAACTAAAAACTCTTTCCTAGAAACCCCCCTTAGTCCTAGTTTAGACTCTGAGACAAACAATAGAACTAAGCTTTTGAGCTAGAAGTAGGAAAACACAGAAAAACTCTATATGAGAAAAGTTGTTCTCAGAAGACTCATCCCTCAGAAAGGAGATCTTCTGAAACATTTCTCAGAAGGAGGGTTTCTCAGAAGGACCACTTCTCTCAGAAAGGTACCTTCCGAGAAACAAGTTACCAACGGTAACTTTTGGATAAGTGTTAGAAACGGCTAGTTACAAGCCATTTCTATAAATACTCATGGCATTGTTTCATTTGAGCACTTTGCGCTTAAAACTTACCAAAACTCTGCCAAATCCTCTCCTCGCTTTCCAATCTTCATCTGTTCTCGCTCTCTCTCTGCTATCTCTCTCTCCTGTTCTTCTCTATCTCCTCTCACTTCTTCTCAAACTTAAACCCTTCTTCCAAATGGCCTTCACTGGAGAGATTAAGGGCTTAATGAGAAACAACCTCAATGAAGTATCCGAAGATATTCTCTACGACAATGAGGAGATGCAGTCCCTATTCCACAAGACTTATCTTCCAAGAAATCTTGCTATGGGAAGGGTACTACCTCTCAACGTATACAATCAAGTGGATGAACTTCAACTCACTTTCCTCAAGCAACTTGGATGGCCAGCCATGATGAGCTCCGAGGACGTGTGCTACCCAAATGTGGTGAGAGCATTCTATTCGCAAATAGAAAGGTTCACCAACAAAGGGGTCAAGAGCACGATTGCTGATCAGCCAATCCGCTTCTCCTCCTCTAACATCAACAAAATTTTCAAGACCTTGAATGGAGGTGCAGTCATCGCCGACGACCCAGAATGGGTCAAGGAGGTTGATGACTCAGAAGAAGAAGTGGTGACACTTCTGACTGGAAGCAACAGTCTACCACTCAAGGGCGTAAAGGTGCCTCATCTTACACAAGAGGCCAGAATCATCTTCTCAGTTATCCAGCATACCTTTCTCCCTCGGATTGGAGACATGGGGAATGTCACCACCATGGACGCATGTCTACTCTATCATCTGCTGAAGAAAGAGAGGATTGATTTTGGGAGGATGGTGCTAAACTACATGATGCACCAAGCACATCCTAAAAGAGCGCTTACAAGTCTACCCTATGGGAGTCTTTTGACCAAGATCTTAAATCACTTCTCTTTCCCCCTTGAAGACTATGAATATTTCTTCAACCACAGCAAATTCACCATGGTCACCTTCAACAACATCAAGAAGAAGAAGGTACCAGAGACGGGGGCACCTAAGAAGAAGGAGGAAGCAAAGCCTTCCAAGGGAGCTGCTGGTCCCAACCAGCCCTCTAAGGCTGAAAAAGGAAAGGAAAAGGTTTCTGATCCTTCAGAAAAGAAGAAGAAGAAGCAAAAGGTGACTCATCCTTCTCCAACAAGGGTGACCAGGAGTATGGCTTCTGAGGAAGCTCAGAAGACTCCTCAGAAGAAACCTGAGGTTGTTGAGGCTGCTGAAGACTCAGAAGAAACAACTTCTGAGCAACTCTTGACCAGAAAGAGGAAAGCACCTCCAACTCTCCAAGTCCCAAACGTGCCACCAGAAGGGAAAAAGAAACGTGGTCGTTTGGTAAAAGCTTACTCTAAAACTCCACCTTCCTTTCTTAAATCTTCTTCTACTTCAATTCTTGTTTCTGATTCTGTTGCTGGTTTTAAACCCACCAAATTTAAAACTAAACTCCTGCGTTCCTTGAATTATCAGGGAAAGACTCACAAAGGAGTGGGGATAAAAACCACTAAGAAACAGAGCCCGCCGAAGCTAACGGGTAAAGAAATTGTAGCAGTTGCTGCTACTGCCGCCACCACCGCTACTGCTACTGCTGCTGCTGTTGAAGAAGAAGCAGAAGCTTCTCATCACTCCTCCCCCTCTGGGAATGTCTCCCCTACCAGAGAAGACATTCAGGGGCATGGAGGAAATATTGCTGATTCTTCTTCCGAGGAAGAAGATGCGGCAAGCTTTCGCATTGAGCATCGCACTCCAGATGCTGTAAGCTCCAAGAAAGAGCCCCAGAAGAAGCCCTCTGAGGTTTCTATGGTGGAACTTTCTGAGGCAACCACAACTGAAGGTGCTACTGTGAATGCTGAGACATTGGCTCAGACGATGCTTGACGTCCAGAAGGAACTGGATCAACCTTCTGAGACTCCAGAAGCTGCTCAGATGCAACCACAACAACAACTACAACATGAGGAAGCCTTACGTGAACCAACTTCTGAGGTTGGTCCTCTCTCTTCTGAGATCCCTCAGGAACATGAGGAAACTCATGTCTCAACACATGAAGTAGTGCCAGGGACCACCAGCACTGGGCTCAGCTCAGAGGTGGGCGCTGACGCTACCATGGCTGCCGGAGTTGCAGCAGTTGAGGCATTTGTTGCCCACAGTTCCTTAGAAGGAACTCTATCTAAGAAGGACTCTCAGAAGGAACCAGAGGTTCCTCCTCTAGATCTAACAGAAGTTCCTCCTTCATCCTTCAATCAACAGGGTCCTACCTTCTCAATTACGGACTCGATGATTAGTCCTGGCTTCCAGCTGGGAAGAATGGTAGTCACACCACCCTCTGTGCATTTTCGGCCCTTCTTTGGTCGAACTGAGAAGTTGAAGTGCATTGAAGCCATACATAGCCAGATCTCAACTTTCAACCTCTCCGAAGATGCTCAGACTTCTGGTGCTATGGAGCAACCATCAGATCGGCAACCTTCTGATCTAGACCTTGCTCTAGTTTCTGAGGACACTCAGAGGCAGCCTTCTATTGAACTCGCTGCTATTGAAGACAAAGCTGTCCAAGAAGAAGAACTTCCTGAATATCAACAGAGGGATATCATAGATGAGGTTCTTGAGGCTGAAGTCTCTCGCCCTCCCCCATCTCAACCCTCATCTTCTCAACAGCCTTCCACTTCCTCTGAACTACCTCCAAAATGCGCTCAGAATGCGACTCAGAGCGAGATTCTCATGGAGATATGCCAGCTGCTACGCTACATTGCCAGAAGACAGTAGTTCTAAGTCAATGATGGCGTTTATGTCTTAGCCACCCTTTTTGATATAACAAAGGGGGAGTAGATAAATGATAAAATTTTTGTACATTGGCTATACGTAAACACTAGGCTAGGACTTAGGGGGAGCAACAACTTAGGGGGAGCCAAATATTTTGTATCTCTACAAAACCATTAATGAAAAATCATTATTTTGGCATCTCATGCTTTACTTAATTTTATGCTTATCTTTTATTAATTGGCATCTCTTGATTTACCTAGCCTGGTATTTCTGAATTTCATACATATATTCATCACGAAATACACGCTATGTAATTGATAATCTCAAACAGTGATCATACATTGCATACTTTAACTGTTGATTATCACAGCCTTCTAAGAAAATAACGAAGCCTTTTCTCAGAAAGCTAAGTTAGTTTCTAAGAAAATAAAAGTGCATTCTGAATAAGTTGTGAACTTACTCATAAACACTTCTGAACTTAAGCAAAATTATTATCTTAAGACTTAAGTTGTTATCATCAAAAAGGGGGAGATTGTAAGCTCCAGAACCCTTCTGAGAGAATTAGGCATAATTCTCTTAGAGTTATGAAAGTTTTAATGATAACAAGGTAAGCCATAAGTATAAAAATTTTACTTAAGGTTTTGCTAATATGTGCGCTAAGTGTCTCAGAAAGCTTTAAATTATTGCAATACCATGAGCAAAGACCTAGACAAAACATCAAGTAGCCTCGAGATCAATTTATAAAATCATAGCGCCAAAAGATATCAGAAAGGATGTCTCAGAAGCGCAGAAGGTGAAAACATGTTTCTGAGGAAAGAACACTGTCGCTTCAGAAGGGTCTCAGAAGACCTTGCGACTAGGAGTTCTCAAAAGGGTCTTCTCTCAGAAGGTTCGCCTCAGAAGTCCGTACAACTCTCAGAAAGTTGGACTCAGAAGCAACCAAGTGTCTGGACTCAAGGGAGCGCAAGCAGTCTCAGAAAGCTCGCTATAACTAACCAAGGAAGTGGGAACACGCGCACTGTGCAGTTCTGAAAAGTTCCTCATTTTGCGCTGACTGTAGCAGGGAGCCGTTCTGAAAAAGGACACAGCCACATAAGCAAAGTGAAAGCTTCTAATTTCGTGGCTCTTTGATGCCTATATATATGAGTTCAATTCCAGAGCAATATGACGAAACTCTTGCGCTAAAAACTCTTGATTAAACGTGCAAAATCTCTGTTGAATTGAAAATCATTTTGCGAAAACTTAGAACTTTCTCAGAAAGACAATTTTTACGAAATTGTTCTTCTAACTTTGCAAAATCTTCTAGTTCTGAATTGGTGTAAATTCTTACATTTGTAAGTTAAATCTAGAAGTCTACTAAGGGTCAAATTAAGTTTGTAACTTAATCTTAGTAGTTAGTTTTCGAAGCAAAAACAACTTTCCTAAAAACGCTAAGTCCTTCTTTGTGTGAAGGCAGGTTTAAGTCCTCTGGTGTTTGAGGCAAAGTTCAAAGTCCTTAAATGATTAAGGCAAGGAAGTCCTTAAGTGTTTAAGGCAAAGAAGTCCTCTAGTGTTGGAGGCAAGGAAGTCCTCTAGTGTGAGGCAAGGAAATCCACTTCGGGTTGTGAAGTGGTGGAAGTCCTTTACGTGGTAAAGGCAGTGTTGTTTGGGAAGGCACATTAAGAAGAATATCTAAGAACTCTCAACTGAAGGTTGAGGACTGGAGTAGGTTGGTTATAACCGAACCAGTATCAAATTCTTTGTGTTAAGCTTTTCTCCCTTGCTTTTTACTTGCATAAATCTCTGAGAAAAACTCTACCACGATTCTTATTAAGAGGTCTCGTGAAAACCTTATTGATCAAAATCAGAAAGCTTTTAAGAAACTCAAACCTTAAGTCATTTTCTTAAAATTCCTCAGAAAGGAACTTTCTCAGAAAGACTAAGTTCTCAGAAACTTAATCTTCTCAGAAAGCATTTTCCGCTGCAAACTCTTAATCCTACCTTCTGAGTAAAAACAGCTTTCTAAGTAAAAGTTTTAAGAAGCAATTTTTAAAACTTGCACGATTCAACCCCCCCTTCTCGTGCACACATACACTTTCAAACCCCTCTTTGTAAATGTTGTGAAATTGAAATGATGAGTATATGTGGATTAAGTGAATTATGATTGATGAGATGCTTAGTTATGAGTGGAGCATTTCTTCGGCATTTAAGAAGTGAATACTAGTTATGTGATAACTAGGTATGCATGCACGTAGTATGACTTTGTGAATTTTGGTAGAATGATGAATTGTTGTGATAGAGGTAGAGGTTATATATATATATATATACTTTGAAGTGATGTTATTAAAGTATGTTATGTTAATGTGAAGAAGTGCTTTCCTTTAAATTGAAATTTAAAGTGAATTAATACATACTCACGAAAGATATGATAATGCTAGAAATGAATGATGATAGAAGTGTTGTGATGAGTATTAAGAGATCTTAATTATGCATATTAAAGTGGTAATCTACCGTGTACCTAGGGGATGGGTGTATTATGGTACTACGGATAGAATCCCGGCTACCTAGGAGATGGGTGTATTATGGTACGACCGGAAGAATCCTCCAGATACCTAGGGGTCGGGTGAATTATGGTATTCCCGTGAGGACAGCCAAGAACCTAGGGGTTGGGTATAGTATGGTGAGGCTGCGAGCTCTGGATAGCCAAGAACCTAGGGGTTGGTTGTAGTATGGTGAGGTTCCGAGCTCTTGAGATTTACCTAGGAGTTGAGTGTAACTAGGTAGTTCAAACGGCGTTTGATTAATTAAGTACTTTGTTATGTGACTAAGAGAATGTTGTGGTTTGCTAAGAAACTCTGGTAGTAAACGAATGGTTATGAATAGAGGCATGTTTTCGATTAGGGAATGTCTGATCGTATTGTGATATTTAGGAGAGTGAGTTCTATATATATTGCGAGGGACCTACGAGAACATAGCATAAAACCTTAGGTTCCCTTAGAAACAGGCCATTAAGATGTTTTGTCCTGGTCAAAGTAAGGACTCTCCGTTTTGAGAAAAGAAATGCTGTTTTTACTTGAGTATTACTTTGACCGGCTGAAATCGATGTAATCGAGCACGTAGGCCCCCGTGCTCAGTGTGACTCACTAAGACGACTTCGTCTTACGCTCTCTTTCTTGATTCTTCGATTCTAGATGGACCAGCCACCGCCGCCCCCGCCGCGCCACGAGACCTATGACTTCGCTTGGTCCAGCTACACGCCGGCCACCGGTGCGGTGACTGCCGCGTCCACTGTCTCAGGGGTACACCGCTTCTTCATCCCAGAGCTTCTGGCGAGGTACCCTGCTCCCGTTCCTGGTCCCATGCCTGCTCCAGCTCCAGCCCCAGCTCCTGCTCATGCTCCAGCTCAGGCGCCTGCGTCTCCGCCACCACCTCCACCGCCTTCTCCAGTCTCGGAGTCGACAAAGTCGGACCCAGAGGAGGACGAGGGCTACTCGAGTGATGATTCGGCGGACTTCTGGACGGACGTCAACTACATCATGGTAAAGTCTGAGGCGTCATCTTCTGCCACAGGTTCAGCTATGAGCGAGGATACCGGGAGCGCTAGTAGGTGAGGCGCGGATCGTGACCAACCTGACCGATGTGTAGCTGACTATGGACACCTTTATCTTTTCTGTTTATAAGTTATCTTGTGGAGCCTTTTTATACCCCTGCGTGGGATTGACTCTTTTGACATGTATATGTATCTATCCACCGCGTTCTCCGGTCTCGGAGTCGACAGAGTCGGACCCAGAGGAGGATGAGGGCTACTCGAGTGATGATTCGGCGGACTTCTGGACGGTCGTCGACTACATCATGGTAAAGTCTGAGGCGTCTTCTTCTGCCACAGGTTCAGCTATGAGCGAGGATACCGGGAGCGATTGTAGGTGAGGCGCGGATCGTGACCAACCTGACCGATGTGTAGCTGACTATTGACACCTTTATCTTTTCTGTTTATAAGTTATCTTGTGGAGCCTTTTTGTACCCCTGCGTGGGATTGACTCTTTTGACATGTATATGTATCTAACGTACTACAGTTTTACCTGTGTCCTTTTTGTATATTCGGACCAGGATTTGGATTTGCCTTTTTATCATGTCAGCTCCCCATATTTATATTTCGGCATGTATTAAACAGGATCTTGACACATTTGAACTCTGCTACATTTCGCTCTGAAGCATATGTTACATATTAATATTATGGTCATTTGTTGTATGGGCCTTATTTATATCTTGGCATTTCCTATCGATATTCTAAACTCTTATCCAGGTTACCTATTCGTGCTACTAATCTGATTGGTCATGGGCTCGAGTCTCGATACCGATTTATTGTACACAGGGGTTTGCGAAAATATATTTTACGTATATACGTTTCAAAAAAAAAATGGGGTTTTCGGGTGTTATGTAACATTGCAAATTGTTAATTATGTCCATGGCATAGTTAATAAATTGGGATGTTACAGAAGCCATGGAAGACGAACTCGAACAGTTCGAAAAGAATGAAGTCTGGAAGCTTGTTCAGAAACCCAAGGGCAAAACAATTATCGGCACAAAGTGGGTATTCCGAAACAAGTTAGACGAATCCGGAAAGGTCACAAGGAACAAAGCTAGACTCGTGGCACAAGGATACAACCAGCAAGAAGGGATCGACTACGACGAAACCTTCGCGCCAGTTGCAAGACTAGAAGCCATTAGGATGCTTCTTGCATTCGCTGCACACAAAGGAATAAAGCTATATCAAATGGATGTGAAGTCCGCATTCCTTAATGGTGTCCTCAGTGAAGAGGTCTATGTCAAGCAACCTCCAGGTTTTATCAGTGAAACCTATCCCGAGCACGTCTATCGTTTGTCTAAAGCGTTATACTGTCTTAAACAAGCTCCTAGAGCTTGGTATGATAGACTTAGTAGCTTCTTGACTACGAATGGATTCACTCGTGGAAAAGTGGACACAACTCTTTTCACCTTAATTGATAACTCTGATTTATTAATTGTGCAAATTTATGTTGATGATATAGTATTCGGTGCTACTAACGAATCCCTATGTAGAAAGTTTGCAGATCTAATGCAGGGGGAGTTCGAAATGAGTATGATGGGAGAATTGAAGTTCTTCCTAGGACTTCAAATCAAGCAACAAGCTGATGAAACCTTCATACATCAAGAAAAGTACACCAAATAACTTCTCAAAAGATTCTTAATGGACAAGTGTAGTCCCATGAAAACTCCGATGCATCCATCACAAGTCATTGATAAGGATGAAGAAGGAGAAAAGGTGTCTGAAAGCACCTACAGAGGTATGATCGGGTCTCTGCTTTATTTAACTGCATCTAGGCCTAACATACAGTTAAGTGTTGGCTTGTGTGCAAGATTTCAATCTTGTCCAAAACAGTCTCACTTAACTGCATTCAAGCGTATTCTTAGATACTTGGCAGGCACTACTAATCTTGGCCATTGGTACAAGAAAGGTATCTCCTCTGTGGTTACAGGTTTCTGTGATGCTGATTACGCCGGAGACCGGGTAGACAGAAAAAGCACCAGTGGATGTTGTGTGTTCTTTGGGGATGCACTCATCACATGGAGTTGCAGAAAACAAAATACCATTGCACTATCAACCGCAGAAGAAGACTACGTGTCTGCTGCTGGATGTGTTACACAGAAGTCAACATACCAACAATCAGAAGTCAACATACCAACAATCAGAAGTCAACAGAAAAGTCAACCACTACAGAAGTCAACAAAAAGTCAACTGAAGACCTATGAAGACTGCATTTTGCGCCCCCTCTCTTCATCATGGGCCAAATTTCAAGACTTTTTTGAAGACCTTGGGCTTGTCTCAAGTGTTTGAAGATTTTTTGAAGACCTTGGGCTTAACTGAAGCACTGTTCTGAAAACCGGTTCGGACCGGCCGGTCCGATCGGTTGAACCGGGAACTGGACCCCTGTCCGGTCCGAGTAGGCCCTAAAAACCGGGATTCTGAAAACCGGTCAAAAACCGGAAAAACCGGTCAAAAACCGGGAAAACCGGTAAAAATCGGTTGAACCGGTCAATTTATATAAAAATAAAAATTTTAATTTTTTAAAATTTAATAACTATTTTATAATAAAATTTAATATATCATACACTTTAATTATTAAAATTAAGGACTATTAAACCTCTAAATTTATCAAATGCTATAAATTTCCAATTTTATTAATATTTTTCATGCACTTTAATTTTTCTATAGCATATAATTCATCATATATTTATATATTTATTGATAAATATATATTTTATACATATTTTATTATATCCGGTTGAACCTCCGGTCGAACCGGTTAAACCTCTAAACCTCTGAACCCCTCCCTCGTCCGGTTCAATGTCCGATCCGGTTTTCAGAACCTTGGTCTCAAGTGTTTGAAAACTTTTTGAAGACCTTGGGCTTGACTCAAGTGTTTGAAGGCCTTGAGTTTTGTCTCAAGAGTTTGAAGAATTTTTGAAGACATATGAGCTTTGGAAAATTTTTCTGAACCTCATTTGAAGACCTTCTGAAGATCTTTTGAAGAAACTGGATGTACAGTATTGTTCATTACTATATGAAGACCACCCGTAACAAAGAAAAGTTGATGGGCTTTCGTATGGGCCTTGGGCCTCATACAGGTTTTGGGCCTTAACTGGACCTCGAACTACTGATGGGCTTTGGGCCTCAGGCAAGCCGTAAAGACTTGTATCAAGATTATTGGGCCTCAAAAATAATTATGGGCTTTGATAAAATCAATGGGCCTCTCATATCTCTACATGGGCCTCATGGAAGAAAAATTAAAATCCAAGAAGACCCATATAGACCAAATTTTCGCCCCACATCTTGCATTAATGGTGAATATATTTTAATTTTTCAAATATTGTTATTTATTATTTAAATAATGATATTGAAAATTAAGATTATTCCTATTTGGATTTAAATGGATATTATCTAGAGTAAATCTAGATTTAGTGGAATAGATCTTTTATGGAAAATCATTACATATCCTTATTTTCCACATCATATCTTTTTGATTTACCCTCTTTATTACCATACATATATATTTCGAATTCTCTCTCTCTCTCTTTCATGAAAAATAAATTTTATTTTCTTAAATTATTGTCATTTAAATTAAATGATAATATTGGGATATATTGTTTATTCTTTCTTGATTTACAATGCCTATTTCTAAGAATATTTTGAGATATATTCATATGGAAAATCCTTGCAATATTTTTTAAGATTTCCCCTCTCTTTTCTTTCCTAATTTTTGCAACCCTATCCCCTACATACACCATCTATATATTCTTTCATCCCTCAACAATCTAACACAACAAAGTTTTCTTTTCTACTCCTATTTCTTTCCCTCACCTTGCGCAAACCACATACACATACACCAACCCATACACAACCTGAAACACATCATTTTGATCTTCAATCAACCATGAAGAAAGTACTTCTCAGGGGGAGCCTATGCAACTTGTAAGACCCCGATAGCTTAATCATACCTTAATTAAGGTGATTTGAGAAATAATCGCATTACTTAAGGTGTAATTAGGATGTATGTGCATTTAGAACGTGTTTTGATATGTTTGCATGGTTAAATATGTGTTATGTGTGTTATGTGTTATATGTGTATGATAAAATGACATTTATGTTGCATTATGAGTAAAAATATAAATTGAAATAGGAAAACGAGTTTAGAGAAACAATCTAATTAGGAATCATGAGAGGTTTTAAGCAATTAGGATCATGTATAAGTTTATATAAGTATATTAGGGTTGTTTAGGTGATTGGTGATGGTTTTGAAAGCCTTAGAGAGCAATTGAAGTTTTAGAGCATGAAAAACAGTTTCTGCTGTTGTTGCTGTCATGTATCAGCATTCCGTCGCTAGCTGCTAGCTCCAGCTTGCTAACGAGGAATGTGGTAAGGATCATCGCTAGCGACTATAATCAGGCGCTAGCGTTGGGAGGCGGTGAAAGCGGTCGCTAGCGGCCGCAGTAAGCTCGCTAGCGACCAGCTCGATGACAGAACAAGATTTCTGCATTTTTCACATTTTTCTTTAGTCCCTCATCTTGTAATAATTTCCCATAGGTCCCCCTCCGTCCCTACAACTTTCCCTCAGTCTGAAGCAACTTCATTCACTCTAAAAACACAAATCTAAACACCTTCAACCCTCTAAGATCAAACCACATAATCTCCATAACCACCAAACACTCAAACCTCACCATTTCTTCACCAAAACTCATTCCAAATCAGAAACTAAACTCATACTTAGGATCCCTACATCAATTCCTTCCATTCTAACCGAACAAGAATCAGTAGGGAGCTTCAGAACTTCAAATACCATAGTGGTCCTTGCTGAGAACAGAGTCGCAGTACGCGCTAGCAGCCAAACTCTAGCCGCTGGCGGAGGTACACGCGCTAGCGGCTATACTGCAGGCGCTAGCAGGCGTTTTAGTCGTCTTTGGTGCTAGCGGCCACTTGCTGTGCGCTAGCGGCCAGGTCACAGAATTTTCTGCAGATTCTCAGTTTTCTGATATTTTAGCATTTAAAATGATTTTGACTTCATGATATATTTTTCTGTGGTACAGTATTATAAGCATATGTATAAGTATCAGTACTAAATTATAAAAAGAAGTTCTTAATGATTTACTAAAGGAATTACAAATGAATATTTTTATGCATTTATGCTTAAAGTGTTAAGGTAAGTAAATTTGAAAGATATGTGCAATTATATGTGCTGTATGTGTATTTTGATTGACCAGAACTATGATAAAATGTCATGTGAAGTGAGAAATAAGTTTATGAGTAGCTTTCTCTGCAAATGGGATTGGCAAGGGAGGTTGGCACCCTCGGTCCCCAATACCATTTTTGTAAGAGAAAGTGAATAAACCCCTCTTCCCCACAAATTCCTAGTAGAAACTAGAGAGGGGTGAGCTCATAGCCTAGGGGATGGTGATGCGGAGGTAGAAAGTAAGAGGGTTGTGTCATTTATAGTAAAAGATCATGACACATGACATAAGGGATATTTTATTTGTATTATATTGTACCTTAATTATGTATTGGACATTGCTTACATATCAGATGCATGCATTAAAATAATTATCAAAGATGCATATAGGTATGACACTCCGGGGACCTATATAAATATGTTCTTTGAAAATAAAAATTAATTAAATTATGCATATATTACTGCATTTAAAATAAACCTGAGTGATCCCTCTATTGAGTCCATGGAGCTCACCCGAATTCCACCACTATTAGTTTTAGATTCAGATCAAGGCATCGGTCCCACTACTAGGTGAGCAGGCTGATACTGACAGAGGATTGAAGACTCGGACACTTTGAGAGATTTATACTTTAGATTCTTATATTTCTGATATTTTGTATTATCACGTTATGTATTATCCGACGTTTAGTTGAGTTTATAAGATAACCATAAGTGACTGTACACGCTTATGGTATTCTTAGAAACTCTAATACTCTACTAATGTAATATTATTTCAGATTTTTCGTTTACATGTATAATTCCTTATGTGTACCTGAATCTATTTGTATGTAATGGGCCACTTTCATGTATTATGGTATTATGGTTATGTGTATTCACAGTTTCATAGTTTGATATATCAGATTATGTCTCATCACGTACAAGCTACGATTTAATACTCGCGCTTTTTACTTTGAAAATTTTATGGCCCTATTTTCCACGTATCCATATTTTTGAAAATTGCCTCTGAAATAGAATGATTGATAACGCGGTTTTTACCAACATTTTATACCCCTAATTTGGATAATTGTATGCAATTCTTAGCTCTATTTTGGCCTCGTTATTGTGTTTAATTCAACTTGAGATTAATCTGAGCTTAATAGAAATAAAGGCTAAAATAACAAGTTTTATGATGTTTTTACAATTCAAGGATGACCTTTGCACTTGGTCTTGGATATTTCGTATTTTTAGTGCAGGTCACAGGTATGATTGGAGCTGTAGACATCAGGAACTGAGCAAGAAGCGGAGCAGTGGAATTCAGAGCAAGCATCAAGCGCTCCAGTGTCCGTAGCGTGCTCCAGCGCGCGTGGGTCAATTAAATCAGTCACGTGCACAAGTTGGCGCTCCAACGCCCGTAGCGCGCCCCAGCGCCGCGCCGCAACTCTGTCACAGCAGAAACCCTAATCTGCACGAGTTGGAGGCCCAATAAGCTAGGGTTTGGAGGCTGGCCACTCTATTTAAGCAAGGCTAATGCATCAGAAACGGAGGATCTCTACAGACCTTCTACTATCATTTCTTTAATCCTTATTTTCTTTCCATAGTTAGAGTTATTCGTTTTTCCATTAGGATTTCTGTTTTCCTAGTTTTAGCTCTTGCTCCATCTTTACTTTCAAGCGTTATTCGTCCAGCCCTTTTGGGTTTTGTAAGTTACTCTTTACTATTAATCCAGTTATTCGTGTTTCTATCTTTCTTACTTGCATTTAATTTCCTTTAATTTCTTGTCTTTTAATTCATTGCCATGAGTAGCTAAATCCCTTGGTGGTTTATGTGGGTGTGAACATCATTGGGGTACTTTGAGGCTCTGATCTTAATCTTGCATAAGTTTTCATTATCAACCCTTAACATGTAATTTGAGATCTTAAGTTATGTGGTCAACCCCTTTGTCTTGGCTACTCGATTGAGTTGGCTAATCATTGGGCATATGTTTGTGTGTTAGTTGATTAATTGATGCATAGCATATTAGGAATTGGTAATGATTAATTAAATTGGCTGATTAGTCTCTTTAATTAGATTAATGTGATTGGCTTAAATAATTATGGAGAGTGGAACTAAAGGTGAGATCTCACTAATTAATCCCATTCTAGGCAATTAATCATTAGAATCACAACAAAGGAGTTAGATCTAACTCCGGCGTAATTAATCAACTCATGCATTCTTTTGTAGCCAATGATTGACACCCTAATGAATTTTCCACCCCCATAAACCGTTGTTTTTATTATTATTATTTTCTTTCCAATTTATTTAACTTGCACACAAAAACCCCCAAATCGTGACAACCCTATCATACAACTAGTCTTGAGTAAAACCCTCTTAGCCATTCCTTGTGAGAGACGACCCTGGTTTCCACTAAACTATATTAGGGGAACTTGGTTATAAAAATTAATTAAATTTATGTGTGCCACGACAACACGCATCAATGATAATTTCTGGTAATTAACTCATTATGACTTAAGCATAAGGAGGTAATTATTAGGGTGTTACACTACTTGATCAAGATACTCTTCAAAAGATTTTTTCATGCATTTCAAGTTGAAGGGAATTTAATTCCTACAGAAATCTTGAAGAGGATGCTCAAGTTCTTCAAACTTGAAGAGTCTCATGTTCAATCTCAAGAGAACATGACTATTGAAAAGTTCCGTTATATTCTTCAAATTCTCAAGAAGTAAGCTTAAGCCTTTTTGATGTAACAAAGGGGGAGAAGTAATTGAAGATAAAGGTTCACAAGATTGAAGAAAAAGAAAAGTGAAGATCTTGAAGACACAAGTTCAAGACTTTTTCAATAACACACTTACTTGCTCTAGAGGGAGCTTAAATTTTTTTTTAAAACTCTGTTTTTAGTTTTTAAAGTTCTTTTTAAAGTTCTTGCACTTTGTTATTTGCGTTTTATGTTTTTAATTCATGTTACATGTTCTTTTCTTTTCTCAATTAAAGTTTATGTTTTTATTAAAATTTACATCTTTCTATTTCTACCATTCTCTATTTCTTTTTATTGTTTTTTTTATATAGAAAATAATTTCCTAAGGCTTCATGTCTTAAGAAGGAGAAAGTCCTTAGAGGGTCTTGGTAATGAGTAATTAATTGGCTGATTAGTCTCTTAAATTAGATTAATGTGATTGGCTTTAATAATTGTTGAGAGTGGAACTAAAGGTGAGATCTCACTAATTAATCCCATCCTAGGCAATTAATCATTAGAATCACAACAAAGGAGTTAGATCTAACTCCGGCGTAATTAATCAACTCATGCATTCTTTTGTAGCCAATGATTGACACCCTAATGAATGTTCCACCCCCATAAACCGCTGCTTTTATTATTTCCATTTTTATTGCAATTTAATTATCTTGCACACAAAAACCCCCAATTGTGACAAACCGTCAGACAACTAGTCTCGTGTATTACTCTCTTAGCCATTCCTTGTGAGAGACGACCCTGGTTTCCACTAAACTATATTAGGGGAACTTGGTTTTAAAAATAATTAAATTTATGAGTGTTACGACGCACTCATCATCAGTCAATGCAGAATCTCCAGTATGTGTGTCAGCACCTGTAACAAGAGACACAAGAGGGGAATTTGCTGCAAGAGAAACATCAGTAGCTACTGCTGATTCAGAAAGTGAACCAGTATCAAGAGGTAAATCAACAAAAATATCATGCACAAAAGAGTCAGAATGTACATTATAATGTATAATAGAATGAGTCTCAGAATGTACATCAGAATGCATCTCATAATCAGTAGTAATAGAATGCATGGAATGATGCATATCAAAATGAGAATGCATATCAGAAAGAGAAATCTCAGAATGCATATCAAAATGTATATCATAATGAGAATGCATATCAGAATGATCAACATCAGACTCAATATCAACAGAATTAAGATATTCATCCTCAGTATGTATCTCATCCATCAAAGTCTACATGACATCTATGCCTGATCCTTAAGCTTGCAACTCTCCAACTGTTGCAGCTATCTGTTCAGTTTGTGTCTGCAAATTCTGAAAAGTGGCTTCTATTCCTTGTTGGAACTGTTCTGATCTTTGCTGGAACTGAATGTTGTTAATTTCCATTTGCTTTACCAAATCTGCCAAAGATGGCTCAGGTGGGGAAGCAATTTCCTGGATGATGGTTGACCTGAAATCATATGCCAGATTTGGATGATCTCCCCAATCATGATTGTATGTCTTGGAATATGGAGTGTAATCCTGCTGCTGTTGTTGGAAAGGCCAACCAAGAAACACTCCAGTCACTATCTCACTCTTTTGCCATGTGGGGCACTGATTTGTGGAATGATCAACCATGGAGCAAATGCCACAAATGGTGGATGCCACATTTGCAAGGGCTAGTTATCTCACCAAGCTAGTCAACTCATCACTCTTATGCTCCATCCTTTGGCTTGCCTCTGAATACTGAACATCATTTACACTTCTACAACTTGTTTCTCTAGTACCAAACTGCTGAGAGTCAGCACCCAAATGAGGATAGCTGTACCACAATTCCCTCAAAGTCTTCTCTGCCATATTACCTAAATCTGCATCGCAGTTCTAATTACAAGAAACAACACTAGAACAAGGGTTAGGGTTAGGAGTATAATCAATAACAACACCAAATGAAAGCTTCTTCCTAACTCTAATCAACCTAATCCAGGATCAATATGTGATCTAGTAACCATGCATGATGATGCAGAAGCAAGGAATAGTGCACAGGATGACTTACACAACAAACACTATCTGACACCTAATATGCTAAAATAAATGTTAAAAAAAATCAGAAACACTATCAAATGATTTTTAAAAATTATGGGACCACCTAGGTTAAACTTTTACAACTATTCTTAATCCAAAAATGACGAGAAAAATTTTAAAAAATTAAAAAAGTGGTCTAAACGATGGAATTTGGTGAAAAAATGGCACACATCACTGCATAGCACTGTGTATTTCTCAGAAGGCCGTTTTCCTTCAATATACCAAGTTTCGGGTCAATCGGAGCACAAAAATCTTTTCCATAAATACCGAATGTGTCCTTTCGGAACCGAAAAATGCCCGAAACACCTAGCAAATGAAAGAATTTGGCAAAACGGAGGGAGGAATTGATTGAGTTATTTCTAGAATGTGGTTTCCCTATCGAATCAAGTGTTAGGTCGGAGAAACAGTTAAGTTTCGGGACCTAAATCCTGATTTTATAGGTAAAAAGCACTATTCACGCGACTTTCAAATTTAGTCGCAAGCTAGCTTCAGCCGCAAGAAAGCTCAATTTTGCAATTCCATGTTATGACCAAGTGAAAATAACAAATACAAATGAAATGCAACTAATATAGACTAGAATTAAAAGCTAAAATGATAATCTACACTAAAACTTGCAATGCAAGAAAAAGCCAAACACTAAACTATGCTACTACAATGCAATGTTGCTGCTATATGCTTGTATATGCTGCTGCTATATGATGTTACATGTTGCTGTATGATGCTGCTATATATAATGATATATGATGAATGTTTGCTGCTATATGATGATATGTTCCTATATTTGCTGCTATATGATACTGCAATTGTTGTCAAACTCGCGAGTCAACTCGTAGACTCGTACAAGTTTACATTTCTAGATGATAGAATCGAGTTGACTTGCATGTAAACTCGTTTTTTAGTAGACTCGGGTGGACTCTGTAACACCCCGATTTTTATTAAGTCCTAATCGAGGGAAATTAAGGGTAATTGACCTTGGTTAATTAGAATTTAATTAAATTTGGGTGGATAAGTTTCTTCTAGTCAAACCCTTATGTGTGACGTGATTTAAGTGTGTATATATGTGTTCATTCTATGCTATGTGAATTACGTGTGTAAATTATATGTCATGATAATTATGTGTATCTATGTGAGTGTTCATTGTATGTGAAAGAGTATGTTGGATGCATATATGAGTTTTAATTGGTATTTAGATGATGCATAAGGTTAGGAATGATGATATGAAATATTTATATGAGTTACATGATGTTATTAGATAATGTTAGTGTTCCAAATAGATAATGTTAGTATTTTATTATATTTAAATATTAGAAAAGTTACATGAGCATTATGGTATTATTTGGGGTATTTTAGAGTGTTTTAGTAATTTTTAAGTAATGGTGGGCCCCACAGTGACTCTTGACCTAGCCACTCCCTATATAAACACTAGTAACCCTCTCCACTTCAGAAAAACACTCTTCTCCTTCTCCTAGCTGTCATAGTCATTCTCTCTCAAGAGCTCCCCAAGCCATTGATACGCCAAACCACGAAACACGTATCAAACCTTACCCAATCCAGAAAATAAACTCATATTCTTAATCCTCTCATCAAGTCAGACCTTTCTACCGATTCCGTTTGTCCGTTGAGAGTCTCCGGCGTCACCGGACCATTCGTGGGGCTAGAGAGAGGTTTCCAACGAGAGCAACGTCGGGAAAGGGTTTCTCTTTGCATATTTAGAAATTGTCTTCAAGAGGTAGGGGTTAGGCATGTTATTTTCGTGCATATTGATCGATGATGAATTTATGAAATTAATGTTATGTTCGTTTTTCCCATTAGGGTTCATGAAAGGGTTATCTATTTGTGAAATTATTTTAAAGAGGAAACGTTTTATTGATTACAAGTATTGAGAAAGTGTTTCTATGAGTTAAAGGTGTTTTGAGAAAAGTTTTTCATCAATTGGATGTTTAAAAATGGCTTTTTGGAGAAGAAAACTGTTGAAAATCGCGAAGCTCTGCGGACAGACGACGCACGACCGCCCAAGCGGTGGCGCCGTCCAGCTGCGGCCGCCACAGCGGCTGCCAGCCGCTCTCGCGGTCCGGCTCTGGTGTGGTACTGCTCCAGCGGTCATGCACCGCCCCGGCGGTGCGACTCAGCACGCGAGCCGCCCCAGCGCTGGTCCTGCGCTGTCTCTCACTCCTTTTACGAAAATTGACATGTTTTGACCCTTTTATGCTCCCTAATGCGTTATACGACTTGAGTATTGAAATATATAATTATTTATGGAATATGTATATGTTGTATTGAGTATATGTGTTGTTTTTATGATGAGTTAAATTGTTTATATGATTATATGATTTATATGATGATTAATGATGAGATGTATATTATGAATGATTATATTATTATATGATGAATATGATTATATGAATATTTGTTATACAAAGAGATTAATGTGCCAAGTGATAAGAAAGTTAAGACACACAGAGTAGCCTATCCGTTCGTGATGAACGTTACAAGAGGCTGGCAACCTCGGTTGTAACGACTCATTAGCGGAAGGTGAATTTTTCCCCCCTCTACCAAATAGTATAGGATGAGCTTATACCTAGGGTCGGCGATGCGGAGGTTACAGGAGGGTGGGCAGGCCAAAACAATGTAAATGATCTACAGGCACCAAAAGGGCGTGCTCTGAGCAAGATAGATCCACAGGCATACTAAGTATGCTTAAAAGACTCAAGATAAATAAGCAAGAGATATAATTTATCACTACAAATAAAGAATGTTACTTTATGTTATATATATTTTAATATTTGATAGTTGAGCACATAGTACACTACACCTGAGTTATTATTTATGTTATGTATGTCTTTAATTTAAAAGGAACAAGATGCACTTAGGTAGTCGTTCCGGGACAAGATTGTTTTGAAACTAATAACTGAAATGAACTAATTCATGCTCACTTATTTAATTAATAAACCCGGAGCGGCTCCCCTACTGAGTTACTTTCAAGTACTCACCCCACGTTATTTCAAACATTTTAGACGATGAGCACCACCAAGATGATGGAGCGAGCTTTGAGCCCGCGCAGCCTTAGTTTTAGCTTCCGCATTATTTATTAGACATTATTATTTGAGTTGTTTCTTTATGGATTATGTTATGGATTTATTACTATTCTCTAGTTTATGTTTCTGAGACCGGACCTTTGTTAGCCGGCAAGTACTATTTATTTATGGATTGTATTAGTGGAGTCTTATGAGTCTCAGTTTTGGGCTCATGAGATTACACATATTATTATTATTTCCTGATGTATGTTCTGGGAGACTATGATTGGTTATTTTATTATATTGAGGTTTATTCAGGATTATTTGCTTCAGCACCTATATACGTTGTACTATTTCGCAAGGCCCTTATTTTCTATCCCGCAAATGATTTATGAAAATTTCTCCCACGTATTTTCCGCGTATATATATTTTAAATATAAAGATAAAACATGATAACAGGAGGTAACCCTTATGAAATGGCCTAAAATGACTTAAGAGTTAAGGGCTATCTAGTAGGGTGTTACATTTTGGTATCAGAGCAGGTCTATCCTACAGGGCTTGGGGTAATGGACCTGTTATGCTATTATAGCATGTACGGTAGCTATGTCATGCGCCAAGCCTCTTATGTGTCTTAGTTAGTGTTGAGGTGCATGATCATTTTGCTTGACTGTCAGAGTAACTGTGCATACATAGCATTGATATGGAGCTTGATCAACTCGATGTTGATTGTTTTGTGTGCATAGGGACATGGCACCTAGCAGACGTACTAGGAACGTTTCTTCCACCATGAAAGACCAAGGCGCTCCAGCAAGGACATCTCATGGAAAGAAGCACGTGATGTAGTGGAAGAGTCATCATAGGCAGCCTGATCGTTACGGCCAGGAAGAGGGTTCTCAGCACCTACGAGTCTTCGGTTCCTGTGAGGTTAATTCCCTCATGTACGCCGGGTCTCCCGATCCAAGTGCATCTGTCGACTGGATTCTCAGGATGGAAGAGGTGGTTTCAGCTATGCCATACTCAGAAAGACAGAAGGTTACGCATGCCGCTCTCATGCTGGTGGGTGAAGCCGGAGTCTGGTGGTCAGATTCGTGCAAGGTCTTGGAGGTTGTTGGCGTCTCCATCAACTGAAAGCAGTTCAAGGTCCTCTTTTACGAGAAGTATCTTCCAAAAGCAGTCATGCAAGCCAAGGAGAGAGAGTTCCTCGCTTTGTAGCAGGGGAGGATGTCGATTTTAGAATACACCAGGAGGTTCGATGAATTGATTAAGTTCTTCCGTCTTCCACCAAGTGATGTGGATGAGGACATCAGATGCATCTGTAGTGGACTAGGGCCGAATCGCCAAAATAACTCGGCCCACACCACACGGAACTCGGCCCATCGCGTATGGAATTAAAACACGTGGAGAATACTTCAAGCCGAGTTAATACCGAATAATAACGTTCCCTCCAGACAAGCCTCATCATTATCCATAATGAGCATTTAAGGTAATTAACTCTAGGATGCCAGCTCTCCCTTATAGCGAGCTCGGCAGCCTAAACCAGGTAAGTAACTTTTGATCCCTAGTTGATTGAGACTTACTGCTTTCATACTTGCTCTCTAGAATCACTGCTGACTTGAACGTTGGAGTGCCTTTTCAGGTACACCCCCCGCTTGGTTTTGAAGGCTACTGGAGCTCAAGTGTTGGAGAAGTCGGCTCAAGGAGGAGTCGGCCTAAGTTCTAGAAAGGCGAGAACATTGGCGCCCACCGTGGGGCTCGGAATAAAATCTTTATCCCACCCTATTTCTTTTTAACAAGCAACTAAACCGAAGACATGGCTGAAGAGAACCCAACTTTGGCGGACCTGCTATCAGTTGTGCAGAGGATAGGCGAGCAATCCTCCCAAGTAATGGAAGACAACCAAAGATTGGCTGAGGAGATCAGACTGCTCCGAGAAGAAAGGGCCCAGAAAGACCAAGAAAGTCACCAAGGAGAGCTTCATGAGATAAGGAGTCATGGAGTCTCAAATGTTCAAACTGGTCTTTTCTCGGCGAAACTCATGAAACCTTCCCCCAACTCTGAAACCATACGATGGAACCGGAGATCCCCACCGATTCATATCCAAATACAAACATGCAATGTTTACTAACCACACTTCTGATCGTGTTTTATGCAAGGTTTTTTTCTACATTCTTAGATGGAGTAGCCGAAGTGTGGTTCCCGCAATTGCCTCCAAAGTCAATTTATAACTTTGAGGAGTTAACGACCGCCTTCACTACCCAGTTTTCTTCTTCTAAGATTTACACAAAGAACGAAGAATCTTTGGCGAGATTCCAACAAGGTCCGGATGAATCATTAAGAGAATACATAACCCGTTTCAATGCTGAAGTAATGCAGATACCAGATCTAGACCCAGCTGTCGAGCTGTTCACAACGAAAGTTGGCCTAAGACCGGGACCATTTGCAAAAAGCATACAAATTCAACGACCCAAAACTATGGCGGAATTCCGAGAAAGGGCAGTCAGATATATCAATGCCGAAGAGCTAGATGAGGAATCAGAAAAAAACAAGCAAGAGGGAAGACACTACTCACAACAAAAAATGCAATTCTGAAGGCAGGACAAAAGAGATGAAAAGCCAGCCACTCGGTTGAAACCTTATGAAAGGGCAAGGTATAACAACTATACACCTTTAAATGCTAGAAAAGATATCATTCTTCGTGGAGTGTGCAATGCAGGTTTGGTGCGACTTCCCAAACAAAAAAATCAAGCTCCACCCGAAGGCACTAATCGATCCAAAAGATGTGAGTTCCACCGGTGCTTTGGGCACACCACGGACGAATGTCAAGTGCTCAAGGACCACATTGAGACACTTATCCGGAATTCCCACTTGAAGCGATTCATAAGGGCAAACGACCATTATGCTGACAGGGGAAGAGGACCAAGGAGCCGGTCGCCGAGAAGAAATTACAGTCGGGGAAGTCGATCTCCTCCTAGAAACATAAATTATCCAGAAACAACAAGAGAGGTGGTCAACCATATAGCAGGAGGCTTCACAGGAGGTGGTGAAACCAGCTCGGCCAAGCAAAGGTCAATTCGGCACATCATGAACCTAGAAGGAAGCACTTCTAATATACCACGGCTTCAACAAACCCCGGTAATCTCGTTCTATGCTTCTGATTTTAGAGGTTTAGATGAAAACAGAAACGATCCTGTGGTGATCTCTGTGTCTATCTTTAATTTCCTTGTCAGGAGAGTCCTAGTAGATCAAGGAAGCTCAGCAGATGTGATGACGCTGGCTACCTTCAAGAAGATGAAATTGTCTGAGCAATCCATACTCTCGTTTGATGGTCATCTGGTAGCATTCTCCGGAGACCGAGTTAAAACTATTGGTTACATATGGCTAAGGGTGACCTTTGGTGAGGACAGAAGATCAAAAGCAATTGATATTCGATTCCTCATCATTGATTGCCCGAGTCCATATAACATCATCCTCGACCGACCTTCTTTGAACGATCTTGGTGCCATAGTATCAACACTACACATGGCGATGAAGTTTCCTGTCTCATATAAAGAAGTCGGCACAATCCATGCAGATCAGAAAGACGCCAGAATCTGCTACAACGAGTGGTTAAAGCTTAAGTGCTCACCTGAGAAAGGTTTGCCAAATTCTATTAACCAGCAAGTTAACATGATTTGTGCGGAAAATATTTTGCAGGAACTAGATCCGAGAGATAACGCCGAAATGAGGTCTGCCCCGGCTGAAGAACTTCAACCATTCCAAGTAGGACAAAAAGAAGGACAGGTGTTGCTCAAACAGGACTTACAACAACTGTTGCTCAAAAATACCGATTTGTTCGCATGGGCCCCATCAAATATGCCTGGAATAGACCCTAAGGTAATTTGTCACAGGTTATCAATAAAATCAGGAGCCCGACCTATCAGACAAAAGAAAAGAGTACTCGGCCAAGAAAAGCAACAGGCAGCCAGAGCCGAGACCAAAAAGCTACTCGGGGCAGGATTCATCAAAGAACTCAGCTATCCTACATGGCTAGCCAACGTGGTAATGGTTAAAAAATCCTCAGGAAAGTGGAGAATGTGTGTCGACTTCACTGACCTGAATTAAGGTAGTCCCAAAGAATATCCCTTGCCCAACATTGACAAACTTGTTGATAGTGCTTCAGGTTACAAGTATCTGAGTTTCATGGATGCTTATTCGGATAAATCAAATTAAGATGCACCAGAGGACGAGGAAAAAACAGCTTTCCTTACGGAAGAAGCAACCTCTGCACAAAGTATTCCATTCGGCCTTAAGAACGCAGGAGCCACATACCAAAGACTAATGAATAAGGTGTTCGAGCAGCAAATTCTGCAGATTGAATAACCTGATTCATTTGAACAAATTCTTTCTCCAAATTTCTAGCTAGCAAGGCATTCCGAAGACCTTGAATCTCAAACATTCTCAATAAACTGTCAACACCTAAACCCTTTATTCTCTCAACATCACTCGGCTCTGATATGTTTTTATCTATGAATGCAGGAAGGGGGAAGTCAACATTCCACAAGCTAGAAGAAGGAGTACCTACTTCAAAACCAGATACAGATGAAGGGGCAGTCAGAGCAGCACTAGAAGCAACCACTACATGTCGACGCTTACGTTGACGCAAGTCAGCGTTATCCGAAAGAGTCTCAGCACTCGACTCTGGTTTCTTGGATGAACGAGTAGGTCGAGATGAAGTCGGCACTCGACTTCCCCCAGCAACATCCCCACCAGCAGCAGCATCCTTCTTCTCCATATGCAAAGCCAACCTAGCTAAGCTAAAACCAAGCTTAGGAGCCATCTCACCTGTAAACAAACATCAAGAAACCAATTCAGAAAAAATACATTGTTCAAGTTGATAACCAAAGTAGGTGGTTAAAGTTTGTAACCTATATGAGACACAACAAGAGACTTGTTCAATGACCAACGCAGCAGAACAGAGCACTGCATCGGTTGACCATCCTCAACGGCATCACAGAGAAGATTCATAGGTAATAATGGACAAACGGCGGGAATTAGGTTGTTAATACAAAGGAAATCTCTCAAAACCCTCTTCATCCATGAAAAAAGGAAACTCAACCTCCTTGGACCGAATACGAAAGAATTTATCTTTGAAATTTTTAAAGGAAGAAGTCAAAGGTACAAAAATTTTTCTTTTAGCAACGTTATTTAAAAACACCCAACCCCCCTTCTCAATTCCTTTCGGATGAAAAAAGTAGAAGAAAACATCAACACTAGGAACAATATTTAAAGCTTCGCACAAAATCTCAAACGACCGAACAAAAGCCCAAGCATTAGGATGCAATTGAGAAACAACAACATTCATTCGGCGAAGGATATGACATTGAAATCCAGATAAAGGAAAACCTAAACCTAGCCGACTAAAAAAATCAGCATATGCAAAGACAAAATCAGCATCATTTTCGTTAGACCGAAAATGACAAACCCGGTCAAAAGAAGAACAGGGAAGAACTTCAAACTTTTCCTCATCACTCGAAGACGCAGCAACAGAACAGGCCTCCCTAAAATGAAGAACATCACTCTCATTTTCAAAACACGACGTATAAAAAAGCACCTCACCACTAACCTTGGAATATGGATCAGAAGGACTTGTATCATTTTGAAGAAGAAGAACAGGCCAAAACTCATTCCTACCCGCACTATTTTCACTAACAATCTCTTTGTTTTCAGACATTTTTTACCTAAATCCAAGTCAGAGACAAGAGAGAACTCACCAGGAACGAATGAACTTGGCAGAACAAAGAATTTCAATCGCAAGGAACAATCCTAGACGCAACAAAGGAAAGTAGAAGCGAAAGGGTAGAAAGCGAATGAAAACGAAAAGGTAAAGTAAAACTAAGAGTAAATCCCAACCGCTCGTGTAAAAGTCATCCAACGGAGAGGGAAGTTTGAAACAGTTCATTTTAATGCGACTAGATAAACACCAATTACCAAATGACACGTGTCTAAGCACGGTTATCAATAACTCCCCACTTTTTAACCGTCCAAAATACAGAAAATAAAAAAGACGACGTTTCCACTGATTCAGAACTCGGCTACATGTGTACTTTAGTACTCGGCCACAAGTTTTACTTCGCTCCACTTGCAACCGAGCTCGGGGGCTGTGTAGTGGACTAGGGCCGAATCGCCAAAATTACTCGGCCCACACCACACGGAACTCGGCCCATCGCGTATGGAATTAAGACACGTGGAGAATACTTCAAGCCGAGTTAATACCGAATAATAACGTTCCCTCCAGACAAGCCTCATCATTATCCATAATGAGCATTTAAGGTAATTAACTCTAGGATGCCAGCTCTCCCTTATAGCGAGCTCGGCAGCCTAAACTAGGTAAGTAACTTTTAATCCCTAGTTGATTGAGACTTACTGCTTTCATACTTGCTCTCTAGAATCACTGCTGACTTGAGCGTCGGAGTGCCTTTTCAGGTACACCTCCTGCCTGGTTCTGAAGGCTACCGGAGCTCAAGTGTTGGGGAAGTCGGCTCAAGGAGGAGTCGGCCTAAGTTCTAGAAAGGCAAGAACAGCATCCGATACCTATGTGGCTTGAGGCCCGAGATACGGAGCTTGGTAGCTCCCCTGAAGATCCAGGGGTACTCAGAGATGGTTGACACCTGTAGGAGTGTTGAGGAGACGAGCCGAGGGGATGCTCCCCCGAGAGCTGAGACCCCGAGGGAGGGTTTGGCACCCCAGAGTTCTCAAAACAGACGCCAGACCCCCACTCGTTTTCATCCATATGGTCAGCCACCTAGGACTAAGTCTCAACCTCGACCTCTACAGCAGCAGCAGCAGCAACGCCCAGCCGCAGCAGCACCTCAGGCGTCGCCCACCATACCGCGATGTGCCACGTGTGTCAAGCTTCACACTGGGGCGTGTCGCCTCGGTCAGAACGTTTGTTATCGCTGCGGCCAGTCAGGCCATTATGTCAAGGATTGCAAGTGGATGGGATTCCAGCCTTCTTTCTCTAGGCCACAGCGCTAGGGACGTGTGTTCACAGTAGGTGCAGAGAACGTGGAGCAGTCAGAAGATCTCATCAGGGGTAAGCGTTTATGTTTTGCTTGTTTAATTTATCACGGTGATGACTAGCCTTAATCATCATTGTGTGGAAACCCATTTAGTACGTGAGTACAGTGGGAATTGTGTGATGCATGTCTAGGCCTGACGCTAAGCTACTTGTAATTTTGTTAAGGTCTAGATGAGGTTAGTTAGGGATAGTCGACCTTAGTTAAGAGTTGACTGCCTTGGCTAGTTAACCATGGATGTTTACTCATCTCTGGTTGATCTTGGCCTCCATATGTTTTCCTGTGTGTTAATCACACCCTTGCTTTGTTTAGAAAACGAAGTGAAAAGTGTTTTCAAAAAGGGTTTTTCATGTTGACTACAAGACCAGTTTTCAAACTTGTTTTTCGCCCTTGTTTTCGAAAGGATGTTTTGCGAAAATGGTTTCAATAAACGAGAGTGTTCTCGTCACGACCTCTTTCACAGCCACGATGGGATAACTCTTAGGAATGATCATGTTGACGGTGTATTTGTGCACGAGAAGGGGGGTTGAATCGTGCAGGTTTTTAAAATTCGCTTCTGAAACTTTTCTAAGAAAGTTATTTGACTCGGAAAGAAGGTTTAAGAGTTAGCAGCGGAATGAGCTTTCTGAGAAGGATAAGGTTCTAAGAACTTTAACTTTCTGAGAAAGTTCCTTTCTGAGAAGTTTAAGAGAAGGTTTTGAATTTATTGTCTCTTAACCTGTTTCTAAGCTTAATTAGATTGATTACTTTGATTTAAGAACGGATTAAAGGTGTTGGTTAAGTTTCACGAAAATAAGAGTTGAAGGAAGAGAAGCTTAACACAAAGAAATTTTTATACTGATTCGGTTTTAACTAACCTACTCCAGTCCTCAACCTTGAGTTGAGAGTTCTTCAGATATTCTTCTTATCGTGCCTTCTCAGACAACACTGTCTTTACCTCGTAAAGGACTTTCACCACTTCACAGTCTTGAAATGGATTTTCCTTGCCTCCAACACTATAGGACTTTTCTTGCCTTAACTTAATTAAGGACTTAACCTTGCCTCAAAATCGAGGACTAAATTGCCTTAAACACTTAAGGACTTAAACTTTGCCTCAAACAATAGAGGACTTGAAACTGCCTTCAAAACAACGAAGGACTTAGCGTTTTACGAGTGTAGTTTGATTTCGAAAATAACTACTAAGATTAAGATACAGACTTTAATTTCTCTTAGTAGACTTCTAGATTTAACTTACAAATGTAAGAATTTACACCAATACAAAGCTAGAAGATTTTTCGCAAAGCTTGAAGAGCAATTTAATTAAAAATTGTATTTCTGAGAAAGTTCTAAGTTTTCGCAAATGATTTTCAATTCAGCAGAGTTTTTGCACGTTTAATCAAGAGTTTTTGGCGCAAGAATTTCGTCATCAAACTCTGGAATTGAACTCATATATATAGGCATTAAAGAGCCGCGAAAATAGAAGCTTTCACTTTGCTGATGTGGCTGTGTCTGGCTCAGAACGGCTCCCTGCTACAATCAGCGCGAAATGAGGAACTTTTCTGACTTGTACAGTGCGCGTGTTCCCACTTCCTTGGCTTTTTGTAACGAGCTTTGTGAGAGTGTTTGTAGAATCCATTGAGTCTTGACACTTGGTTGCTTCTGAGTCCAACTTTCTGAGAGTTGTACGGATTTCTGAGGCGAACCTTCTGAGAAGGAACCTTTCTGAGAACCATCAGAAGCAAGGTCTTCTGAGACCCTTCTGAGGTGACAGTGTTCTTCTCTCAGAATGATACTTTCACCTTTTGCGTATCTTGAGCATCCTTTTTGATGTCTTTTACGCTATGATTTCCTCTTTTAATACACAAGGTTACTCGTTGTTTGCTTTGATCTTGCTCAAGGAGTTGCAAAATTTTACGCTTTTTGAGACACTTAGCACACATATTAGTAATCCCTTAAGTAAAATTTTATACTTATGGCTTACTTTGTTATCATTAAAACTTTCTAAATCTCTAAGAGAAATACTTCAATTTCTCTCAGAAGGGTTCTGGAGCTTACAATCTCCCCCTTTTTGATGATCACAACTTAAGTCTTAAGATAATAATTTTGCTTAAGTTCTGAAGTGTTTCTGATTAAGTTCACAACTTACTCAGAGGGCACTTTTGCTTTCTTAGAAATTAACTTAGCTTTCTCGGAGAAGGCTTTGTTATTTTCTTATAAGACTTTGATAATCAACAGATAAATATGCAATGAATGACTACTGTTTTAGATTATCAGATATATAGCATGTATTTCTTGATGCTTAAGTATATGAATTTCAGAAATACCAAGCTACTAAAACATGAGATGCCAAAAACACAAATGATGTTTCATTAATTGCAGTGAGGTTACAAAAATTTTTTTGCTCCCCCTTAATTTGTTACTCCCCCTAAGTTTGTTACTCCCCCTAAGTCCTAGCCTAGTGTTTATAAAGCCAAAATATTATCTATTTTTCTTCTCCCCCTTTGTTATATAAAAAATGGTGGCTAAATATAAACCACATCATAGACTTAGAACTACTGCTTCCTGGCGATGAAGCGTAGAAGCCTGCATATCTCCATTAGTATTTCGGCTTGTCCCGCGCCTGGAGGGCATTCTGGAGGTAGCTCAGCTGATGATGTAGAAGGCAGCTGTGAAGATGATGGTGGTGGAGGACGAGAAGCCTCAGCTTCAAGTACGGCATCCACAATGTCCATCTTTTGATATTCAGGAATGACTTCGTCTTCTTCTTCAGCTTCTTCTTCCCTAGCGGTCACTTTAGTGCAAGGCTGCTCCTGAGTGTCTTCAGAATCTTGAACCAATTCCAAGGTAGCAGTTGCTTGACCCATTATTTTCGATGTCTGATCTTCATTTGGGATGTTAAAGGCAGAAATCTATTGATGAATCTCTTCAATTATCTTTTTCTGCATGGGTCGACCCGAAAAGGTTTGAAGATGCATATAGGGTGAGTTTTATCCCATTCTTCCGTTCTGAGAACAAAATTCACTTATGGAATCTGATATGGAGAGAGATGGACCAAGTTGATCGTAGAGGAGAGGAGGAATCTTAATCATATTGAAGTAACAGTCGTGAAATTCCTTGTGTGAGTTTTGTTTATATTGACTCTTTTCTGGAGAACACGCGGTTACAAATGTTTCTGAGACATGAGTGACCTCAGTGTCTGTTTCTGAACTGAGTGAAACTTTGGTTTGCGTTAGAGCAGAAGTTCCTTTTTGTTCCTTCTTTTCTCCTCGACCGCGCTTGCATTTGCTCTCGTTTGTATTCGATTCTGTTTTCCGTTTTCTGATCAAGGAAAAATCAGAGGTTATCTCCTCAGAACCTTCAGCAAGCATGATCGCCTTAGGGTCCTTCTGAGGAATCTTCTGAGACCTCTCAGAATCCATGCTTCCTTTTATCCTTGTAGGAGATGAATGAACATCTTTCTTCTTCTTCTGTTTTCCATCAGACGAGTTAGTTTCCTTATTCATGCTCTTGTTTCCACTGGAGGCCGCTTTTTGAGGATGAGGTTTAAGTTTGAGAGAGAGAGAAGAAGAGAGAAAAATGACAGCGTTTTGGTGAATTTTGAGGGGCAAACATCTCGTCTAGAGCGAGACTTTGAGATTTTATAGAATAGAGAAAAAAAAATAGTCGTTGCATAATTTAATTCCATGGTTACCGTTGGTAACTAATTTCTTGGAAAGCACCCTTCTGAGAGAAGTGGTCCTTCTGAGAATATCGCCTTCTGAGAAAATTTTCAGAAGACTTCCTTTCTGAGAGATGGGTCTTCTGAGAGTTGATTTTCTCAGAAAGCGTTTTTCTTCAGTTATGCTCAGAAGCTTAGTTCTAATTTGTGTCTCAGATTCTAGACTTAGGTCTAAGGGGAGTTTCTAAGAAAATATTTTTCAGAATTTAAACACTTAGAAACGTCTTAGATTAAGAAGCCCTTTCAGAACATTAAAACGATCCTCGGGTAAAGGCTTTGTGAATATATCTGAGATTGGATCCTCAGTATTCACAAATTTGATTTCAACATCGCCCTTTTGCACATGATCCCGAATGAAATGATGTTTTATATCTATGTGCTTGGATCGTGAATGCTGAATAGGATTCTTGGCTAAGTTGATTGCGCTTGTGTTATCACAAAGGATGGGAATTTTTTCATACCTTAGTTGATAATCACGCAGTTGGTTCCTTATCCATAGCATCTGAGCACAGCAATTTGCTGCTGACACATATTCGGCCTCAGCTGTTGATAGTGCAATCGTGTTCTGCTTCTTGCATGACCAAGTGATCAAGCACTTTCCAAAGAAGCAGCAGCATCCACTAGTGCTCCTTCGATCGATTCTGTCTCCAGCATAGTCAGCATCACAGTATCCTACAACATCATATGAACAACCTTTCTCGTACCATAGACCAAGATTAGTAGTTCCAATTAAATATCGTAGAATTCTCTTAACAGCAGTTAAGTGTGATTGCTTAGGCTTTGATTGAAATCTAGCACGGATTTCAACACTTAGTTGAATATCTGGTTTAGAAGCTGTGAGATAGAGAAGAGAGCCAATCATGCCACGATAATTGCTTTCTGAGACTTTTTCACCAACTTCATCCAGATCAATTACTTGCGATGGATGCATGGGAGTGCTCATAGGTTTGGCTTTTTCCATTAGAAACTTCCTCAGAAGTTCTTTGGTATACTTCTCTTGATGTATAAAAGTCCCTTCTGACTCTTGCTTGATTTGCAATCCTAGAAAGAACTTATGTTCTCCCATCATGCTCATCTCGAATTCACCTTGCATAAGCTTGGAGAATTCTTTGCATAGCCGTTCATTGGCTGCACCAAAAATTACGTCATCAACATAAATTTGGACAATCAAGAAGCCAGAGTCTTCTGAGAGGGTGAATAGTGTAGTGTCAACTTTTCCTCTTGAGAATCCGTTTTTAAGCTAAAAGGAACTCAATCTGTCGTACCAAGCTCTAGGAGCTTGTTTTAGACCGTACAGAGCTTTTGTGAGCTTAAATACGTGTTCTGGGAATGTATCATTCACAAAACCAGGAGGTTGTTTTACATAAACTTCCTCAGAAAGGTATCCATTTAAGAAAGCATATTTTACATCCATTTGATAGAGTTTGAAGCCTTTATGTGCAGCAAAAGCTAGCAGCATCCTAATAGCTTCCAATCTTGCGACTGGAGCAAACGTTTTTGATAACGTGGTTTTTGCCAATATTTAATGCCCTTAATTTGGATGATTGCATGCAATTATTTGCTCTATTTTAGCCTTTTATTAGACTTAATACAATTTGGAATTTAATTGGGCTTAATAGAAATAAAGGCCAAAATAACAAGTTTTATGATGTTTTTGCAATTCAAGGATGACCTTTGCACTTGATCTGGGATATTTTGTATTTTTAGTGCAGGTCACAGGTATTATTGAAGCTGTAGACATCAGGAACAGAGCAAGAAGCGGAACAGTGAATTTCAGAACCAGCATCGAGCGCTCCAGCGCCCATAGCGCGCTCCAGCGCACGAGGCCCACTTAAACTCATCATGTGCACAGCGCTGGCGCCCTAGCGAGCTATACGCGCCCCAGCGCCGCGTCGCAATTCTGTCACAGCGGAAACCCTATCTGCACGAATTGGGGGCCCAAATTGACTAGGGTTTGGAGGCTGCTCACATTATTTAAAGGGGGCTAATGCATCAGAAAACACACCACTGAACACCTCCACTTTTACATATTTTCTTTTCCTAGTTAGAGTTATTTTTGCTTCCCATTAGGATTTCCATCTTTCCTAGTTTATCTCTAGCTCCGTCTTTTACATTTCAAACGTTATTCGTCCAGCCCTTTTGGGTTTTGTAAGTACTCTTTTATCATTAATTCATTTATTCGTTCTTCAATTCTTACTTTGTTCTTACTTTGTTCTTTATTATTAATTGCTTTCTTTATTCCAATTTATTTCTTGTCTTTTAATTTCTTGCCATGAGTAGCTAAGTTCTTGGTGGTTTGTGAGGGTGTGAACACCATTGGGGTAAATTGAGGCTTTGTTCTTAATCTTGCATAAGTTTTCATTATCAACCCTTGGCATATAATTTGAGATCTTAAATTGTGTGTTTAATCCTTTGTCTTGGCTTACTCGATTGAGTTGGCTAATTCATTGGCATATGTTTATGTGTTAATTGATTAATTGATGCATGGCATATTAGGAATTGGTAATGAGTAATTAATTGGCTGATTAGTCTCTTTAATTAGATTAATGTGATGGCTTTAATAATTGTTGAAAGTGGAACTAAATGTGAGATCTCACTAATTAATCCCATTCTAGGCAACTAATCATTAGAATCACAACAAAGGAGTTAGATCTAACTCCGGCGTAATTAATCAACTCATGCATTCTTTTGTAGCCAATGATAACACCTTAATGAATGTTCCACCCCCACAAACCGCTGTTTTTATTATTTTCATTTTATTCCAACTTAATTAGCTTGCACACAAAAACCCCCCAATTGTGACAAACCATCATACAACTAGTCTTCTGCATTACTCTCTTAGCCATTCCTTGTGAGAGACGACCCTGGTTTCCACTAAACTATCTTAGGGGAACTTGGTTTAAAAATAATTAAATTTATGGTTGACACGACACAGCCATCAAATTTTTGGCGCCGTTGCCGGGGAATGGCGATGAAAGTAATCACTAGTTGTGTGATTTGTACATATTGTATATAATTGTTTTCTTTGTTTCTTATAAAAAAAAAACAACAAAAAGATTTTATTTATTTTTGCATACTACATATTTCATCTGTACATTGCATTGCATTTAGCATTTGCATCCATAGAACTTGCTGTTCGCAGAACAGCAAAGTTCTACGTCGACACGAGCGCCCGAGCGCCCACTCAGCGCCCCAGCGCTCCTTTAGAGCGCGCCTAGCGCCCTTGGACCGCCCGAGCGGCCGTTCGTCGTCCTGCAGCATGTTTTTATGTTTTCTTCTCTTATTTTTCTTCTTTTTCTAGACTAACATGAACACTAACCCCAATTTTAGTCTCCAAGATTTTAGTTTCCATGGTTTTGCAGGTTATCAACCAAGTAGTGAGATGCAAGCACCACCATTACCCTCAAACCTTCACTAAACACCATACCCTCAACCATACTATGAACCATACCCATCCTTTGACCCCTACTACCAGCCATATAATGACCCACCACCACCCTCCTACATTGAACCGTTTCCATACACATACCATGAGCCTAATCCTTACCCATACCCAACCGAATACCTTGATCAACCAACCATTGAACCATTATACCAACCACGTTATCAGTTTCATCATAATCTATTCCTTCTTGTTGATTGTACCCCTGAGCAACCAATCTGGCTTTATTTCTCACGACCTGACCATTTTCATCAAGTTTGTTTCGAAACACCCATTTAGTCCCAATGACACTTTTGCCTTTGGGTTTCTAGGTAAGTTTCCAAACTTGGTTTCTCTCGAATTGGTCCAGTTCTTCCTGCATGGCATTTACCCAGCTAGGATCATCCAACGCTTCTTTTATGGATTCTGGTTCAAGTTCAGAAACCATAGCAAGATTCGTGTAGTTCCTTCTGGTTCTAACACCGTGCTCGGGATCACCCAGGACTTCATTCTGAGAGGCATTTTTCAAGTCTCTTGAACCTTTATATCCTTTAGGAATAGGGTTCTGAGAAGTCGACACAGAAGGTTCTCGTTCTGAGTCATCATAAGCTTGATCTTCTGAGAATCTAAATTCCATTGTTGTTGGAGGATTAGATTCATCAGGTTCTGGAGCTTCAATGATGCTTTTAGATTTCTCTTTAGATGGAGATGATTTTTCCATAGGTTGGAAATCACTCTCGTCATCCAATAGAATTTTCCTTTGGTCATTCTCAGAAGAGATGTTGAGTTTCTCAAAATCATCTTCTAACTCAGCAACCTTCTGAGGCAAGTCCTTACTAAGTTCTTTGAACTTAATATGGATTGTCTCTTCAACACATTTGCTCCTCTTGTTATAGACTCTATATGCTTTAGAGGAATACCCTAGGAATACTCCATCATCGGATTTAGGATCAAACTTGGAAAGTTTGTCCTTTGTGTTGAGTATGAAGCACGAAGAACCAAAAACATGAAAATAGGATATGTTGGGTATTTTGTTCTTCCAAAGCTCATAAGGTGTTTTCTTCAGAATTGGTCTCAGAAAGACTCAATTCTGAATGTAGCATGAGGTGTTTACAGCCTCAGCCCAAAATCCTTTTGAAAGCCCGCTTTCTAAGAGCATTGTTCTCGCCATCTCTTGAAGGCTTCGATTCTTTCTCTCAGCCACTCCATTTTGTTGGGGAGTTCTAGGTGAAGAGAATTCGTGAGCAATGCCCAAATTTTCACAAAACCTTTCAAAAGCGTGATTCTCAAATTCACCTCCATGATCAGACCGTATGGTGTGGATATGAGAGTCCTTTTCATTTGAAACTCTTTTCGCAAAGGTTTTGAATTTTTCAAATGTTTCTTCCTTAGAAGCCAGAAAGAATACCCAAGTGAATCTGGAATAATCATCCACTATGACAAGACCATAGCGTTTTCCAGAGAGGGAAGCCGTTCTAGTTGGTCCAAAGAGATCCATGTGAAGGAGCTCAAGTGGTTTCTGAGTAGAGATTCCACTTTTGCTTGGAAATGAGGCTTTGGTTTGTTTTCCCTTTTCACAGAAGTTGCAAGTTGCATCCTTCTGATATTTAATGTTGGGAAGACCCTTTACGAGTCCTTTCTGAGAAAGCTCAAAAAGAAGCTTCATGTGGGCATGACCAAGCTTCTTATGCCAAAGCCACTTGTCTTCTTGGACAGAAGCAAGACATTTCACATTTTGATCCTTTAGATCATCTAGATGGATAACATAGATGTTACCAACATGTTTTCTTTCCAGAACGATCTCGCCGTTTGTGAGATTAATCACATGGCAGTATTTGGCATAAAACTCAACCTTTAAGCCTTTCTCACAAAATTGACTAATGCTTAATAGATTATGTGTTAAGCCATCTACTAAAAGTACATCAGAGATTTGGTGAGAAGAATCCTTACCAACATCTCCTATGGCAGTGACCTTCCCTTTGGCACCATCACCGAATCGCACCGTTCCTCCTTTCTTAGGCTTGAGAGTTCTGAACCAGTGCTTGCTTCCAGTCATGTGCCTTGAGCAGCCACTGTCCAAGTACCACTGCTCATCTTGGTGGTGGAGCAGTGCTTGTTGATGCACCTGCAGACACAAAGTTCACTGATTTAGGTACCCATGCTTTGTTGGGTCCTTGCTTGTTAGCCTTCTTTGCCTTTTGTCTTCTTTTCTTAGAGGGGTTGTGGTTCTGAGACTCAGAAACTTTCTCTTTACCCTTCTTAGAAGCTTTTGCTTTCTAAGAAGACTCACCCTTCTGATAAGAGTTGGTCTTCTGAGAATTTTTAATCTTCTTAGCCCTTTTGGGTAGAGAAGTTTTTCCTTTACCGAGCATAGGACAAGTCTCAGATCCATGTCCCTCTTTGAAACATGCGATGCACATGCGATGTGATTTGATTAACGATGGATCAAGGTCATGGGGTTCGAAAACTTCTTCATATCCAAGTCCTCTTTTATCTTTGTAAGGTCTTTCACCTCCAAAGTAAGAGAGTCATCATTTTCCCACCATCGACCATTTTAACCAAATCAGAAGTGAGAAGCTCATTTTTCTTTCGTAACTCTATCAAGGCTAGTTCGGCCTTTTCAACGGTTACAGAAGACATTGTTTCTAAGGCTTGATAGAGATTGTGACTTTCAAGGTATCTGTTTTTAAAATCATCTCTTTCAAGCTTTAGATTCTCAACTTCTTGAATTAGTCTAGCATTTTCAGCTTCTAGATGTTTGTAATTTTTCTTTAAGTTGCTGAAACTATTAGCTAATTCGTTTGAATCTCTCAGAAGCTCTTCATAGAGTTCTGAGATCTCATTATATGAGTATGAGAGAGGAGGAGAGTTAGGTACCTCTTCTGACTCAGATTCTGTTTCCAGAACAAAGTCAGTACCAGCCATGAAGCAGACATTAGCTTCTTCCTCGCTTGCTGGCTCAGAACCTTCATCTTTTGAGTCACTCCAAGTAGCAGCCATTGCCTTCTTCTTCTTTTTGGGAATAAATTTCTTTTTCCCTCTGTTCTGAGGGAACTCCGTTCTGAAGTGGCCCTTTTCTCCACAACCGTAGCATGTGGCTTCAGAAGGCTTTAGTTTTCCCTTCTTGGGAGTAACCTCCTTGCCTTTGCTTGGTCTTCTCTTCCAAGCTTTCTTCATTTTTCTGACTAGAAGGGAGATGTCACCTTCCTCTGTTTCTAAATCTTGCTCATCTTCTAATTCAGAAACCTCTTCGGCCTTGAGAGCCTTGGAAGATCTTTTTATTTGACTTTTAAGAGCCAGACCCTTCTGAGGCTTAGATGAAGAGGATGGTCCTTCAAGCAATCCTTCCAGCTCAATCTCATGTGTTCTGAGAGAGCCGAATAATACATCCAAACCAAGTTGGTTTAGATCCTTTGCTTCCTGAATTGCAGTGACCTTCGGTCGCCATTTAGAAGAGAGACTTCTGAGAATTTTTCTCACCATCTCAGCATTTGAGTAAGTTTTTCCCAAGACTTTAAGCTGATTGATGATGTGGAGAAACCGAATTGACATGCTGTCAATGGTTTCATCTTGTTGCATGCAGAAGGATTCGTACTTGTGTACGAGCATGGATATCTTCGTTTCCTTGACTTCGTCATTACCTTCATGCAGCATGTGAAGCCTTTCCCATATCACCTGTGCTGTATCACACGACACTATCTTGTCGTATTCTACCTTGGGTAGTGCACATAGGAGAATGTACTTGGCCTTGAAGTTCAGCTGAATCTTCTCCTTCATGTCTTGAGTCCATTCATCCTTGGAAACTCGTCTGGTGTAGGTTCTGGGCGTTGGAGGTGCTGCTCCAGGTTCAGCGTCTGCTGCAACAACAACTTGTTCTGTTATTGTTTGCAGAGGTTGATAGTCACCGTTCTCAATCCTATCCCATAGATCGAGACTGGTGTGTTTGATGAACAACGTCATCCTATCACGCCAATAGTCGAAGCTGTCTCCAAGAAACATTGGAGGTCTGTTGATTGAAGCCCCATCAGATATGAACGCAGCTGGTCAATCCATAGTCCCTTCTTGGATCTTTTGCCTTGACACTGTTAAGTGCTCAACCCCTTAAGGACCGAGCTCTGATGCCAATTGAAGGTGTATTTGTGCATGAGAAAAGGGGGGGGGGGTGAATCGTGCAGGTTTTTAAAATTCGCTTCTGAAACTTTTCTAAGAAAGTTATTTGACTCAGAAAGAAGGTTTAAGAGTTAGTAGCGGAATGAGCTTTCTGAGAAGGTTAAGGTTCTGAGAACTTTAACTTTCTGAGAAAGTTCCTTTCTGAGAAGGTTTTGAATTTGTTGTCTCTTAACCTGTTTCTAAGCTTAATTAGATTGATTACTTTGATTTAAGAACGGATTAAAGGTGTTGGTTAAGTTTCACGAAAATAAGTGTTTAAGGAAGAGAAGCTTAACACAAAGAAATTTTTATACTGGTTCGTTTTAACTAACCTACTCCAGTCCTCAACCTTGAGTTGAGAGTTCTTTAGATATTCTTCTTATCGTGCCTTCTCAGACAACACTGCCTTTACCTCGTAAAGGACTTTCATCACTTCACAATCTTGAAATGGATTTTCCTTGCCTCCAACACTAGAGGACTTTTCTTGCCTTAACTTAATTAAGGACTTAACCTTGCCTCAAAATTGAGGACTTAATTGCCTTAAACACTTAAGGACTTGAACTTTGCCTCAAACAATAGAGGACTTGAAACTGCCTTCAAAACAGCGAAGGACTTAGCGTTTTACGAGTGTAGTTTGATTTCGAAAATAACTACTAAGATTAAGATACAGACTTTGATTTCTCTTAGTAGACTTCTAGATTTAACTTACAAACGTAAGAATTTACACCAATACAAAGCTAGAAGATTTTTCGCAAAGCTTGAAGACCAATTTAATTAAAAATTGTCTTTCTGAAAAAGTTCTAAGTTTTCGCAAATGATTTTCAATTCAGCAGAGTTTTTGCACGTTTAATCAAGAGTTTTTGGCACAAGAAGTTGTTCATCAAACTTTGGAATTGAACTCATATATATAAGCATTAAAAAGCCGCGAAAATAGAAGCTTTCACTTTGCTGATGTGGTTATGTCTGGCTCAGAACGGCTCCCTGCTACAATCAGCGCGAAATGAGGAACTTTTCTGACTTGTACAGTGCGCGTGTTCCTACTTCCTTGGCTTGTTGTAACGAGCTTTCTGAGAGTGTTTGCAGAATCCATTGAGTCTTGACACTAGGTTGCTTCTGAGTCCAACTTTCTGAGAGTTGTACGGACTTCTGAGGCGAACCTTCTGAGAAGGAACCTTTCTGAGAACCATCAGAAGCAAGGTCTTCTGAGACCCTTCTGAGGGGACAATGTTCTTCTCTCAGAATAATACTTTCACCTTTTGCGTTTCTTGAGCATCCTTTCTTATGTCTTTTACGCTATGATTTCCTCTTTTAATACACAAGGTTACTCGTTGTTTGCTTTGATCTTGCTCAAGGAGTTGCAAAATTTTACGCTTTCTGAGACACTTAGCACACATATTAGTAATCCCTTAAGTAAAATTTTATACTTATGGCTTACTTTGTTATCATTAAAACTTTCTAAATCTCTAAGAGAAATACTTCAATTTCTCTCAGAAGGGTTCTAGAGCTTACACATGTCCCTCTAGTTGGACCCTCTTTCCTTTTAGGGATGCCTTACGCCCTCACATATACTGATAGATGTAAGCCTTTACACCTCTAGGTAACCCCTCTCGTACATTAAGACATATGAGCCCTTGCACCATTATTAGGTTCCCGTCGCTGCCAACTACCAATAATACTCCTTGATCATGTTCTATCATGTTTCCCTCCGAGCTCCCGAAACACCACCATCCAAGTGCCTTAAGTTGAGAAGGAACCTTCCCTACCCACACCGTTTGCACGACCCTAGAGAGACACCACACTCCCTATATATAGCCTACATCCTCTTATGAAACGCTTCGACTACTCACATATGTACTTACACAAACCCTACCACTACAAGCCACCACATATATTCCAACTCTACCGAACCTCAGGATCCATTAGTCTCCCAACATCACATGTCGTTAGTGAGACCTAATAGAATCCTTGAGAAGCCATGTGAGAGATAGTTTTACTATACCCCATCATGTCATCATGAGCACATTCCTCCTAGTGGCTTTGGATGTACGTCAGAGATGTTTAAACCTCTTCTTTTGTTTTGTTTTCAAGTGATTGCGAAAGTTTGTTAAAATGACGCTTGGTTTTCAACTTGGGTTTTAGAAAACGATTCCATACCCCATCGACCTTAAGGTACGAAGTTCCTTAAGGCTCTTTTTGCGAACCGTTTAGTTGCGAACTTGAAAATTCTTTTTGTTTTGTTTGAAAATGTAAGACCCCAAAATTCTAATTATACCTTAATTAGAGGAATTTAGTCATAATCACTTTAATCAAGGTGTAATTGGAATATGTATGTGATCGGGATGTATTTTGATGTATATGTGTTAATTGGTATGTGTTATGTGTATTATGTTGATAGATGCATTGCATACGAGTTAAATACAATAAAATAGACTAAGAACCTTGGGAAGGTAGTTAAGAAACAATCATGAGAGATTTTAGGTATTTAGGGTTATGTATAAGTTTATATAGGTGTAAAAAGGGTGTCTAGGGTGTTAGAAACAGTTTAGGGAGTGTTAGGTGCATTTTGGAGTTTTAGATGATTGGAACTGCTGCTGCTGCTGTCATGTATCAGCAGCTGCTCGCTAGCGACTGGTTCTAGTCGCTCGCGGGTGAGTCAGCAGAAGTTAGTCGCTAGCGGCCGCATGTCCCTCGCTAGCAACCAGCATCGTGACAGAATAGAATTTTGCAACTTTGCACTTGTAACCTCCATCATTTATCTTTTAGTTTTGCAAATCGATCCCTCCATCCATGGGGCATCTTATACCTTCAGAAAGTCTCCATACACACTTCAGAAACACCTGAAGCTCATCCTCTTCAACCTCTCAACCTCCATACATTTCCTAAGCTTTGAGATACATAAAACCCATCTTTTATCACCAAAAACTCATCAAACCAAAGAACAAACATCATAATAAGATACTCCTCATCAATCTCTTTCATTCTAACCGAATAGAAGCCATCATAAATCATAGAAACATCATCATCATCATTAAGGGAGCTTAGGTAGAGAACTAAGAAAGGAATTCTAGACGAGGAAGTGATTTCTAGCTTGGATTGAGAGAAACTACAAGAGGTAGGGGTTTAGATTTATGTTAAGTTATGTATTAGTGCATTTTCATGCATCAGGTTCGATTATATATCATTATTTGCATAAAAACCATAGTTGTGCTGAAGCTGATATGAGTGCAGGATCGAGGTGTGCGCTAGCGGCCACATCTTATCCGCCAGCGGGTGTACACGCGCCAGCGGCCATGTTACAGGCGCTAGCGGGTACCTTGAACCGCCTTGGGCGCTAGCGGCCTTAAGGGACGCGCTAGCGACCGGATCGTAGAACTTTCTGCAGAATTGTGTTTTCTGCTATTTTGCTTTTATAATGATTCTAATCTTACATATGGTCTTTGAAATAGTACAGTATAAGGAATATATATAGATATATATATCAGAACCATATTTTGATTAATGGTAATGAATGGTTTAATGAAAAGAATAATAAATGAGACTAATTATATTATGTGATTTCATGCATATGATGAAGATTATGACACATGTAATATGATGAGTATATATATATATAAGTATATATATATATATCAGAAACATATATTTTGATTATTGAAAATAATTGATATGATGAAAAGATGATATGTGAGGTCATCTATGTTTTTATGATTACATGTATATGATATATGTGATACGATGAGCATATAATGTATATAATATGCATGCTGATATGTTAAAGAAGCTATGAAAGGTCATGTGAATCAGAAAATAAGATTTATGAGTAGCTTTCGGTACAAACGGATTTGGCAAGGGAGGTTGGCACCCTCGGTCCCCAATACCGATTTGTAAAGAAAGTGAATTAAAACCCTCTTCCCCACAGAGATCTAGTAGAAAACTAGATAGGTATGAGCTCATAGCCTAGGGGCCAGGTGTATGCGGAGGTAGAAAGAGAGAGGGTAGTGCCATTGATTTACGAAAGTTATAACACATGACACATATAACTGTATGCATGATGTTGATTATGCAACTGTTGTATGAACAATTCTATTTCAAACTTGTGACCGTATGTATAGTGTTGACTATGCAACCGTTGCATGTTAATGAACATATTTTCAAGTAATCAGTATTAGCTTAATATCAACTCTTTATTGTTGCACAACAGTTGCACAATCAACATCATGCATACAGTTATATGTGTCATGTGTTATAACTTTCTCAAAACATTAGCACTACCCTCTCTCTTTCTACCTCCGCATACACCTGGCCCCTAGGCTATGAGCTCATACCTATCTAGTTTTCTACTAGATATCTGTGGGGAAGAGGGTTTTTATTCACTTTCCTTACAAATCGGTATTGGGGACCGAGGGTGCCAACCTCCCTTGCCAATTCCGTTTGTAACAGAAAGTTACTAATAAATCTTATTTTCTGATTCACATGACCTTTCACAGTTTCTCTAATATATATCAGCATGCATATTAAACATTATATACTTATCATACCACATACGTCATATACATGTAATCATAAAACATAGATGATCTCATATATCATCTTTTCTCAACTCAATCATTTTAAATAATCAAAATATATTTCTGAAATATACTTATACACATATATTTATCATACTGTACTATTTCAAACATCACTTATAGGGTTAAAATCATCATAAAACCAAAACTTCAGAAAACACAATTCTGCAGAGTTTCTGCGATCTGGTCGCTAGCGCGTCTCTTAAGGCCGCTAGCGCCCAAGGCGGTTCGAAGTACCCGCTAGCGCCTGTAACATGGCCGCTAGCACATACCTCGATCCTGCACTCATCTCAGCTTTAGAACAGAATTCATTTTTATACAAATAATGACATATAATCGAACCTGATGCATGAAAACACTTTAATACATAACTTAACATAAATCTAAACCCCTACCTCTTGTAATTTCTCTCTATCCAAGCTAGAAATTACTCTTTGTTCTTGAATTCCTTGCTTAATACTTCACCCAAGATTTCTTAATGATGATGATGATCTACCTATGGTTTCTGATGATCTTTGTTCGGTTATAATCAAAGGAAATGATGAGAGGAATCTAAATATGTGACTTATTCTTTGGTTTGATGAGGTTTTGGGTGGTATTGGAGTGAGGTTTAAGTGTTTGTGAGCTTAGGAAGTTTTGAGAGAGTTGAGGGTGTTCTTGGAGGATGAAGGGAAGGATTCTGATGTTTGAAGGCTTCCTATGGAGTTATAAGGTAGGTTGGGATGGAGGGACCTAATGGAAAATATCAGAAAGATGAAGGGTGGGGGTGAAATGCAAAATGACAGAAATTCTGTTCTGTCTCGATACTGGTCGCTAGCGAGAGACATGCAGCCGCTAGCGACCGATCACGCCGCATTACCCGCTAGCACCCTATCACGGCCGCTAGCGACTAACTTCTGCCGCCTCACCCGCTAGCGACTAAAACTGGCCGCTAGCGAGCATCTGCTGATAAATGACAGCAACAGCAGTTTCAAACATCCAAAACTCCAAAATGCACCTAACACTCTCTAAACCATTTCTAACACCCTAGACACCCTTCTCACACCTATATAAACTTATACATAACCATAAATACATAAATTCTCTCATGATTGTTTCTTAACTTCCTTCCCAAGGTTCTTAGTCTATTTTATTGTATTTAACTCGTATGCAATGCATCTATCAACATAATACACATAACACATATCAAATAACACATATACGTCAAAATACATCCCGATCACATACATATTCCAATTACACCTTGATTAAAGTAATTATAACTAAATCCCTCTAATTAAGGTATAATTTGAATTTTGGGGTCTTACATATTTTACTTATTTCATAACAAACTGGAGTGATCCCCCTACTGAGTCCGTGGAGCTCACCCCAATTCCACCACCTTTTGTTTTAGATACAGGTATCCCGCTAGGTGAACGGACCCGGATTTACAAGAGGATCGAGGCTCGGACATCCAAAGAGTTTAGGACATTAGGAATTTATATTTTTTCCGTATATGATATTATGTTATGTTATGTACCATATTTTACTCAGAAGGAATTATAAGGGAAGTATAAGTGTCTATACAAGCTTATAGTTCTCTTAGAAATTCTAGTACACAAATATTGTAATATCTATTTTGAATATTACATTATATGTGTTTTCTTATGTATGTGAGACTACATGTATGTATTGGGCCACTTATGTGTTTTATGGTAATATGGTTTTATGAAATCTGTAGATTCATTGTTTGGTGTATCAGATTATACCTCATCACGCACAAGCTGAGATTTTTAAATTACGTTCTCTTACGAAAATAATTGGCCCTATTTTCCGCGTATCCTTAATTTCAAAATTAAACTCTTAAACAAGATGATAATTTCCGGTAATTAACTCTATGTGACTTAAGCATAAAGAGGTAATTATTGTGGTGTTACAGAAAATACCTTGGGGGTATCTTACGGTGTCAGTTGTAATTATGAGTCGTAGGGTCCAATGGTTTTTCCTAGTTTTGTGGCTATTAAGATTATGTGTTTTGGGCATGGGTAGATGATTTCTAAAGTAACGATATAATATAAGTTGAAAGAAGTTTTCGAAAGTGATTTCTTTTATGTATGTGAAAACGTACATGATTAAAGGCCGTAGGAGTACAGACAAAATATTTTCATTAGTGTGGACGTGAGAAACCTTAAAATATATTTTGAGAGCATAGAATTGCATTATATCGCAAGCAAAAAGGGGTTTTTGAGCACTATGTTTGGTTTTTGAAAATTAAGTAAACGTGTTTTGAACTACTAGGGATTGGGAATTAACTTGGGGTTTCGAAAATTCCTAGGATGATGTTTTGAAAATTGAGATGAAGCTTTTTGAGGAGAACATTGAATTTGGATTATGGACCCTAGGAACATAAGGATCAACTTGCCTTGTAAGAACATGGAGTCATGCCTTTTATCTTGGAAAATGTATTTCAGTGTCCTTATGTCTCTGTAACAGATGTCTTTGTCTCTTGAACTGGTTTCTCCTCGTTTAAAATGGTTTCCTATGATTTAAGATTTGGCACTAAGAACCTATCTCTCTTGAAAACATGTCTTGCTTAACGCTTATTCCAAATGATTTTCTTTTTGGTATCTATGTGAGTGTTCATTGTATGTGGAAGAGTATGTTGGATGCATATATGAGTTTTAATTGGTATTTAGATGATGCATGAGGTTAGGAATGATGATATGAAATATTTATATGAGTTACATGATGTTATTAGATAATGTTAGTGTTATATACTATTATTTATTTTATTTTATTTTATGTGCCTATGTGTGTATTTTAATTTATATTTAAATATTAGAAAAGTTACATGAGCATTATGGTATTATTTGGGGTATTTTAGAGTGTTTTAGTAATTTTTAAGTAATGGTGGGCCCCACAGTGACTCTTGACCTTGCCACTCCCTATATAAACACTAGTAACCCTCTCCACTTCAGAAAAACACTCTTCTCCTTCTTCTAGCCGTCATAGTCATTCTCTCTCAAGAGCTCCCTAAGCCATTGATACTCCAAACCACGAAACACCCATCAAACTTTACCCAATCCAGAAAATAAACTCATATTCTTAATCCTCTCATCAAGCCGGACCTTTCTACCTCCGTTTCTCCGTTAAGAGTCTCCGGTGTCACCGGACCGTTCGTGGGGCTAAAGAAAGACGTTTCCAACGAGAGCAACGTCGGGAAAGGGTTTCTCTTTGCATATTTAGAAATTGTCTTCAAGAGGTAGGGGTTAGGCATGTTATTTTCGTGCATATTGATCGATGATGAATTTATGAAATTAATGTTATGGTCATTTTTCCCATTAGGGTTCATGAAAGGGTTATCTATTTGTGAAATTATTTTAAAGAGGAAACGTTTTATTGATTAAAAGTATTGAGAAAGTGTTTCTATGAGTTAAAGGTGTTTTGAGAAAAGTTTTTCATCAATTGGATGTTTAAAAATGGCTTTTTGGAGAAGAAAACTATCGAAAATCGCAAAGCTCTGCGAACAGACGACGCACGACCGCCCAGGCGGTCAGAGACCGCCCCAGCGGCTCTGGTGTGGTACCGCTCCAGCGGTCATGCACCGCCCAGGCGGTGCGACTCAGCGCGCGAGCCGCTCAAGCGATCGTGGATCGCCCCAGCGCTGGTCCTGCGCTGTCTCTCACTCCTTTTACGAAAATTGACATGTTTTGACCCTTTTATGCTCCCTAATGCATTATACGACTTGAGTATTGAAATATATAATTATTTATGGAATATGTATATGTTGTATTGAGTATATGTGTTGTTTTTATGATGAGTTAAATTGTTTATATGATTTATATGATGATTAATGATGAGATGTATATTATAAATGATTATATTATTATATGATGAATATGATTATATGAATATTTGTTATATAAAGAGATTAATGTGCCAAGTGATAAGAAAGTTAAGACACACAGAGTAGCCTATCCGTTCGTGATGAACGTTACAAGGGGCTGGCAACCTCGGTTATAACGACTCATTAGCGGAAGGTGAATTTTTCCCCCCTCTTCCCAATAGTATAGGATGAGCTCATACCTAGGGTCGGCGATGCGGAGGTTACAGGAGGGTGGGCAGGCCAAAACAATGTAAATGATCTACAGGCACCAAAAGGGCGTGCTCTAAGCAAGATAGATCCACAGGCATACTAAGTATGCTTAAAAGACTCAAGATAAATAAGCAAGAGATTTAATTTATTATTACAAAATAAAGAATGTTACTTTATGTTATATATATTTTAATATTTGATAGTTGAGCACGTAGTACACTACACCTGAGTTATTATTTATGTTATGTATGTCTTTAATTTAAAAGGAACAAGATGCACTTAGGTAGTCGTTCCAGGACAAGATTGTTTTGAAACTAATAACTAAAATGAACTCATTCATGCTCACTTATTTAATTAATAAACCCGGAGCGGCTCCCCTACTGAGTTACTTTCAAGTACTCACCCCACGTTATTTCAAACATTTTTGACGATGAGCACCAGCAGGATGATGGAGCGAGCTTGGAGCCCGCTCAGCCTTAGTTTTAGCTTCCGCATTATTTATTAGACATTATTATTTGAGTTGTTTCTTTATGGATCATGTTATGGATTTATTACTATTCTCTAGTTTATGTTTCTGAGACCGGACCTTTGTTAGCCGGCAAGTAATATTTATTTATGGATTGTATTAGTGGAGTCTTGTGAGTCTCAGTTTTGGGCTCATGAGATTACACATATTATTATTATTTCCTGATGTATGTTCTTGGAGACTATGATTGGTTATTTTATTATATTGAGGTTTATTCAGGATTATTTGCTTCCGCACCTATATACGTTGTACTATTTCGCAAGGCCCTTATTTTCTATCCCGCAAATGATTTATGAAAATTTCTCCCACGTATTTTCCGCATATATATATTTTAAATATAAAGAAAAAACATGAAAACAGGAGGTAACCCTTATGAAATGGCCTAAAATGACTTAAGCGTTAAGGGCTATCTAGTAGGGTGTTACAGACTCGGGTGGACTCGGTCAAACACGCAATTCTAAGGGTGAGTTTACTGAGTTTACAATGTCTCAGCAAAATTACCAAAATGATATGATTTTAAGCTTCAAAATTACCAATATACCCCTAATGATTTAAGACATTTAGGGTTTGAAACCCATTTACTCGAATACTCGATCCCTCCCTCACTCTCTAATGTCCCTGTATGGCTGCGCCTCACTCCTCTGCCGCCGCCTCACCTCACCCCTGCCACCGCCTCACCTCCCGGCTAACCTCCGCGGCGCCTTCTATTTCCAGTTCTTCACGAAGCCGTACCTTCCTCTGTCTCGCACTCTCGTTGCCACTGCCATCTTAGGTCGCCGCTTCACGCTGTCGCCTTAGGTCGCCGCTTCATGCCGTCGCCTTCGGTCGCCGCCTCGCCCCCTCACTTCCTTTGTCTCAGTTGCTTTTTCTGGCTCTGTCTCTGAATCGCAAGGAGGCTTGCGAGTCGCGACGTTGCTTCAAGCCGGCTCATCATAGCCTCACGTCGCCGCCTCTGGGCTGTCTCGTCTCTCTTCACGATTCACAAATCAGAACCACCATCACAACATCAAGTATTGGTTTTGGCTAAGGTAAGTTAATTCTTGATTCTTAATTCTTAATTGCACATTTAGTTCTTAACCAGAATCAGAATCACCATCACCAATTAGTTCTTAATTCTTAATTGCATATTTGGTTCTGAATTGGTTCTTAATAATTTCATTTTGTTCTGAATTAGACAATTAGTTCTTGCTTCTAAATTGCAATTTTGGTTCTGAAATCTGAATTGGTTCTGCAATTTTGGAATTGGTTCTAAAATTTTGGTTATGCAATTTTGCTTCTTAATGATTTTTGTTTTGTTATGAACTAGTTCTGCAATTTTTGAATTGGTTCTGCAATTTCATAATTGGTTGTGGTTTTGTTTTGGTTCTTAATTATGTTCTGGTTCTAATCTTAAATTCTTAATTATGTTCTGGTTCTTAATTCTTTAGTTTCTTGGTCTGAAGTATGTTCTAGTTCTTAATTCTACACTAGTTTTGCATTTTAGGTTAATAGGAATATAGGATGACTCAAACAATTGGAAGAAGGGAAGAAGAAGAAGATGATGATGACATTGAAGATACATGAGAATTTGAGTTTTGAGATATATGTTAATTGAATTTTTGATTTTGTTACCTTTTTTTTATGTTGTATGTAATGGATTTATGTTGTATGAGACTATGAGTTGCCTTTTTTTTAATGTTGTATAATTTCTATTTAATGTATATATGTTATTTTTTATATATAATATAATTTTTATATATTTTAATAGATGCGTAGACTCGCACGAGTTTACGAGTCGAGTGTACGAGTCGAGTTTACGGACCCTCCACGAGTTTGCGTAGACTCTCGAGTTTGATTATCTTGGATACTGCAATGCCAATGCAGCAAATTGCAGCAAATTGAGAGTTAAAAATAAGTGCAGTAAGTGTGGCAAATTGAGAATTGCAGCAAGTTGATGTAGACTAATGCAGAATTTACAATTACTAAATACAGTAAATTGCTACAATGCAGCAATGACAAAACATAATAGATGCAAAACACAATTGAAACTATGCAAAATCAAGAATAGTGATTCAGCAAAATTAGAATCTGCAAAACAAAATATGCAGACATAATGCTAATGCTAATGCTACAGCAGAATAAAAATGAAGCAATATTCAGAATTATAATCAAAACTAATATAATGCATAGATGAAATGAAGAATTAGATGTTAATGTAATTCCTCATTTGGTTTTGATAATAACAAAACTCATGTAACTTTGTGAGTTGTTATGAGAAGCTATAGTATAAATGATTGTAATAGGATGAGAAAGCTTCTTTGTATTGAGAAACCACTGTGACAAAGTAAGTGAGAGATGCTTCATGAATTGTATTGAAACAATTGTAATATTTTGTAATAGAAGCATAGTTAATAGGATTAGTTGTGTATTAGGATTATATAATGTATAATCTTTGTAATACATATGAGAAAGTCTAGAGAAGAATTTCAGAAGCTGAGGAATTTCAAAAGAAGAAAGAAGGATCAGAAAGCTACAGAGGAAGGTCCAGAAACTGAATAAGTTTCTGAAGCATGTCCAGAAAGCAACTCAGAAACTTAATGAGTTTCTGTTTGAGAAAGTCAAATCAAAATTATGTTGAATGTTGATTTTTATATTCTGATGTATGTTAGTGCATGTGTATGTAAAATAGGAAATCATATTTTTGGACATGTTAGAAAAGGGAATTAGTTGAAATGGTAGCTTTCCCGCCGAGTTAAAAGAACTATTAATGACATCTGTACATTTTCAAATTGATAGAGCTCTCTATAAATAGGAGTCTCAAGTTGTAATAATGATGATATGGAAGAATAGCACAAAAAAGAGAAAAGATCAGAGTGATAAGAAAAATCACCTGAGAGAAAAGAAAGAGCTTAAAGAAAGAGAAATCTACGAGAGAAACTCAGATACATTTGAGAAGGAAAAGAAAAAGAGCTGTGAGCTAAGAGAGAAAGAGAGAAAGAAAGAAAGGCTCAAGAAAGGAAGATCAAAGTAAAGCTCTGATTCAATTGTGAAGTTTGAACAAGAGAAGGAATTTCTGAAATGAAAGATTTCAGAAGTTGATCAAACTCAAAGAGTTTGAGGTTTAGAGAAACCATATCAGAAGATATTCGAAGTCAATTTCCCAAGGAAGTAGTTCATAGAAAGGGTGGCCAAAAGTAAGGTTCTGAAAAGTCCTTGAGGGAATTTCAAGGCAGGGAAATATTTCTAGAGGGGATATCTGGAGAGTGAAAATCTTTAGAAGGGGATATTCTAGAGTGTCTAACCTGAGAAGGTTGCAAAATAATCTTTTGTTAATGTAAATCCTCATTTGATTTTGATAATAACAAAACTAATGTAACTTTGTGAGTTTACATTGAGAAGCTACAGTAGATGAATTTGTAATATTTCAGAAGCTCTTGTATGAGAAACCACTGTTAGAATGTATTGTATATGCTTCGGGTATTGTAATGTAATATTTGTATTATGTAATAGAAGCACAGAGATAGGAATAGTGTTGTATTAGGCTATATAATGTATAATCTGTAATACACACTTGAGGAAGCTAGAAGAAAGGCTTCAGAAGCTGAAGAAAGGCTTCGGAAGCTAGAAGAAAGACTTTAGAAGCTCGGAGGAGTCTTTAGAAGCTCGGAGGAGTCTTCAGAAGCTCGGAGGAGACTTCAGAAGCTCAGAGGAGACTTCAGAAGCACGGAGGAGGCTTTAGAAGCTCAAAGGATAATTCAGAAGCTCGAAGCATAGCTCAGAGGCATCGCACAGGAAAAATGCTCACAAGCATGTTCAGAAGCATGTCCAAAAGCATGTCTCAGAAGCATGGCTTAGAAGCATGGCTTAGAAGCTGGGTAAGTCTCTGACTTAGAAGTTTAATGAGCTTCTGATGTGTGAGGTACAGAAACTTAATGAGTTTCTGAGAAGGGAATTAGTTTAAAAGTGTAAATGGATAATGTTCCATTTTATCTCGTGTTTTCCCGCCAATATTTTATAGCTGTTAATGACAGCTTTGTAATTTCAATTTCAAAGAGCTCTCTATAGAAAGGGATGTCTTGAGTTGTAATTGGAGAGGAGAAAAAATAGATGAAAAAATCATAACATAGAAAAAGAAAGAATCAGAGTGATAGAAAAATCCTCTGAGAGAAAAAGGGCTTAAAAGAAAAAGAAAAATCTGACAGAGGCTCAGATACATTTTGAGAAAAGAAAGAGAAGAGCTATGTGCTAGAAAAGAGTAAAGAAGAGAAAAGAAAGACTCAAGAAAGGTGATCAGAATAATGTTCTCATTCATTGTGCTAAGAGAAGAAGAGTGATCAAGATAATGTTTTGATCGTGATTGAAGAAAAGGAGGTTCTGAGATTAAAGATTTCATAAGCTAATCAAGCTCAAAGAGTTTGAGATCGAGAGTAAAAGACCAGAAGCTGAGTTCAATTTCACAATATTGGTTCGTGGAGAGTGTGATCAAATACATGGTTTTGAAAAGTCCTTGGTGTGATTCAAGGCGGAAAATCTTTGTAGAGGGTACATCTAGAGAGTGGAAAATCTTCAGAAGGGGATATTCTAGAGTGTCGAACCTGAGAACGTTGCAAAAGATATCTTTGTATTGATACCTGTGTATGTTGATGCATTTCTAGTGGAACTCAATCCTTGAAAGGTTGAAGAACTGGATGTAGGCACAATTGGCCGAACCTGTATAAATTGGTCCAATTCTCTCTACCCTTAACTCTCTTGTTTTGATTGCATTTAATTGTTGTGATTGAATTTCATTGATTGTTTGCTCAGAAGCTGGTGTGATAACATTAGAAGCTGAAATAGTATTTGTGTGTTAATTTGTTTTCTGGAATATTTCAAGAACAATCTTTAATCAATCTAAAAGTTCAAGAAACTTAATTAAATACAATCTTTATGTGATTAAACTTTTTGATATGTGATATTGATCATTTGGGTTTTTGAAATTTGAGATAAACAATTAAAGAACATTAATTCCGAAACTGTGTAGTTTACAAGAACTTACTTCAGAAGCTGTTTCTTTGTTCTTTGTATAATTGTTGCTTAGATTCTGAGTGTATGTGAAACATATATCATATTACATATTGTTGATTGATTGTATTTGAAATACTGGTTCAGAAGCTAATAGGTTCTGAAGTCGTAATCTGAAGCAGGTTCTGAAACAAAGTTCAAAAGTTGAATCGGATAGTGTTCAGAAGCTGATTTTCTGAAAGAGTTATTTTGGATATTTGATTTGATTGTTTCAGAAGCTTGATATAATATTTGAGTTGTGATATTTGTGATCATATTCCGCTGTGCAAGATAAAAATTAAATCATTGACATACTGATTTATGTGTATGTCAACATAATTGATTTAGGTTCTGAGATCACAAATAATATTTTGATTCTTTGTTTTTACTAACTCTTGACAAGTATCAAAGACTTAATCAATCTTTCAGAATTTCAGGAAGTGTTAAATAATAAAGAAGCATTTGCGAAAAAGTTGGACACAACCAATTCACCCCCCTTTTGGGTTGTGTGAAGCATAGCTTGGAGGTGTTTCTCAAGAGACTCTCACATCATCAATTGGTATCCAGAGCTCCGGTTTTTGCTAAAGTGAAATCAAGAAGGTTCTCTAACAAGAACAGAAGCAAGATCCAAGGAACAAGCTATGTCGAATCAAGCTAATTTTCAAATCTCTGAAGGACAATCCATAAATAGATCCCCACTCTTTAATGGAAATGCATATGCCTATTGGAGAGACAAGATGCAACTATTTATTGAGTACAATAGTCTAGAGTTATGGGATATAATTCAAAATGGAGATCAAATTCGAGAAACTTCAAGAGTGCTGATTGATGGTTCAATTGAAACTAAAGCTATTCCTAAATCCGAATGGACAAGGGAACACAATGAGATGGTCAGACTCAACTCCAAAGCTAAGTATATGCTTATTTGTGCTTTAACTAAGAGTGAGTGATAAAATCATTAGTTGTAGTTCGGCTAAAGAAATATGGGATAGATTAGCTTTATTACATGATGGTACTGATGAAGTTAAGGAAACAAAAATTGATATGCTTAGTGTAAGACCCCGAGAACTTAATCATACCTTAATTAAAGGGATTTGAGAAATAATCCCACTACTTAGGGTATAATGAGGATGTATGTGTATTTGGAACGTGTTTTGAAATGCTTGCATGATTGAATATGTGTTATGTGCGCTATGTGACTTATGTGTATGACAAAATGACATTTGTGTTGCATTATGATTTAAAATGTAAATTGAAATGAAAAAATTGAGTTTAGAGAAACAATCTAATTAGGGATCATGAGAGGTTTTAAGTATTTAGGATCATGTATAAGTTTATATAAGTATATTAAGGTTGTTTAGGTCATTGGTAATGGTTTGGGAACCTTTAGAGAGCAATTGAAGATTTAGAGCATGAAAAAAAACAGTTTCTGCTGCTGTTGCTGTTATGTATCAGCATTTCGTCGCTAGCGGCTAGCTTCAGCTCGCTAGCGAGGAAGACAGCAAGGTTCGTCGCTAGCGGCCGTAACTAGGCGCTAGCGGCGTGATGCGGTGAAAGTGGTCGCTAGCGGCCGTAGTAAGCTCGCTAGCGACCAACTCGATGACATAACAAAATTTCCGCATTTTCACAATTTTCTTTTAGCCCTTCACCTTTTTAAATTTTGCACATAGGTCCCTCCGTCCCCAACATAGTTACCACCCTCTGAAGAAACCTCATTCCATCAGAAACTCAACCCTTATCCTTCAAACACTCCAAAATCTCCCTTAGAAACTCCATAATACCAAACACTCAAACCTTCACAAACTCTACCAAAACTCACTCAAACGTGAATCTAAATCCACCCTTAGGATATTTACATCATTTCCTTTAATCTCTACCGAATAAAGATCAATAGGAAGCTTCAAAACTACATCTTCCATCTTCAAGAATAAGGAAAACTTAAGAAGGAAGTAGCTTAAAGAAGGTTTTCGGAGTTCTTAGCTCTAGGAGGCAAAACTACAAGAGGTAGGGGTTTGTTTTATGTTAAACAATATATTCTTATGTTTTTCATGCATCATATTTAGTTTGAACTCGTTTTATGCATTAAAATGATATCTGAGATGAACCAGTTCTAAGAACAGGGTCGAGGTGCTCGCTAGCGGCCAGGCTACCGCCGCTAGCGAAGGTCAACACGTTAGCGCCTACCTTACAAGCGCTAGCGGGTTGATTAGGCCGCCTTGGTCGCTAGCGGCCACATGGAGCTCGTTAGCGACCAGGTCGCAGGATTTTTCTGCAGATTCTCAGTTTTCTGATATTTTAGTATTTTTAATGATTTTGACTTCATGATATATTTTTTTATAGTACAGTATTATAAGCATATGTATATGTATCAGTACTAAATTATCAAAAGAAGTTCTTAATGATCTATTAAAGAAATTTCAAATAAATATTTTCATGCATTTATGCTTAAAGTGTTAATGCAAGTAAATTTGAAAGATATGTGCAATTATATGTGTTGTATGTGTATTATGATTGACCAGAATTAAGATTAAATGTCATGTGAAGTGAAAAATAAGTTTATGAGTAACTTTCTCTGCAAATGGAAATGGCAAGGGAGGTTGGCACCCTCGGTCCCCAATACCATTTTGTGAGAGAAAGTGAATAAACCCCTCTTCTCCATAGATTCCTAGTAGAAACTAGAGAGGTATGAGCTCACAGCCTTGGGGACCGGAGTGACGGAGGTAGAAAGTAAAGAGGGTTGTGCCATTCAAACAAAAGATCATGACACATGACATAAGTGATGTATTATCTGTATTATATTGTATCTTAATTATGTATTGGACATTGCTTACATATCAGATGCATGCATTAATATAATTATCAAATATGCATATTGGTGTGACACTCCGAAAATCTATATAAATATGTTCTTTGAAAATGATATTAATTAAATTATGCATGTATCACTGCTTTTATAATAAACCAGAGTGATCCCTCTATTGAGTCCGTGGAGCTCACCCCAATTCCACCACTATTTGCTTTAGATTCAGATCGAGGTACAGGTCCCACTATTAGGTGAGCAGGCTGAAACTGACAGAGGATTGAAGACTCGGACACTTTGAGAGACTTACACTTTAGAGTCTTATTTCTCTGATATTTTGTATTATCATGTTATATATTATCTGACGTTTAGTTGAGTTTATAAGAGAATCATAAGTGACTGTACACGCTTGTGGTATTCTTAGAAACTCTAATATTCTACTATTGTAATATTATTTCGGATTTTACGTTTATATGTGTAATTCCTATGTGTACCTGAATCTATATGTATGTAATGGGCCTCTTTCATTGTAGCGCCCCTGAGCTAGTAGTGCAATACTATGTGATCATATGTAATATGTAAGCCATGATTTTGAAGATTTATATGTGGCGGTGATGATTGATGTGCATTTGAGTGAATCTAGTTATGAATTATGAATTGAATTATAATGATTTGTATGTGAAGAGCTTATATGGTGATGGTGATTTATGTGCGTATTTGAAAAATAAGGGATGTGTATTTAAGATTATGCGTTAAGGTAAGAATATGTACGTGAAGTGTATATAATTATATATATGTATATGGGCACATATATATATGTGAATATATATTTTCTTGGTGACATGTGAACAAATAAATTGCATATATGTAAGAGTACATATTTTATGTCTTGCGAATAAAGTAATTTGTATATATATATATATATATGTGTGTGTGTGTATATGGGTGCATAAATATATATATATATATATATGCATTTGTTTTATGTGACTAGATTTTGTGAATGTGCTATAAGTTATTATAATAATAATTTAAGTTGCTGAGAAGCAAGGCAGACATAATATTATTATTGTATGAGTTAGAGAACCCCTGAGAGGGGTAATAATCGTTATAAAAAAATTTTTGAGACCTTAATATTTAAAATTTAAGCCCCAAATTGGTGTTCGGAAAATATTTAGAAAATATTCTCACCAATATTGGAAAATTATGATTTAAGGCTATTATTATTATATTTCACATTTTTACGATTTTCAGGAAAAATCCTATTTATATATAAATAATGTGAAATTAATAATAATATGAGATAATTATTTTAGACTCATTGAGAGCCTCAGAATATTAAAGAAATTTTCATAACGATCATATGTCATTTCTTATTTTAAAATTTGAGTGTTTAGTGAGTTTTTTGAGTAACCTGAAAGAGAGCATGAGCTAGATCCTAAACACAACTAGAGCAATTTCTTACTCAAAATCATACTCAAACACATACTCATACTCACTACATAGAGACAATTAACACTACAACAACATAAAAAATCAAACAACACCACCCCTATTTGGCTTAAAAGTCTCGGCCACTCCCATTTCCTCTCACTCCCCTTCTTTCACTCTCATTTCACACAAGGAAGAAAACTTCAGAAGCCTCTCATCATCTTCCCCCCAAGCCACCAAGCTCCACCACCATTGTTGCTAGCCTCACCACCACCACAACCCTCCTTCAAGCTCCAACTCATACACCATAACACAACACTTCAGAGCTTCTCCTTCTTCCTCCACGTTTCTGGCCAGCCACCCCAAGGAAGAGGAAGCTCCTTCAACCACCATCATCAACACCATTCTCCTCCACCTCTTCCAAGAACCAAGTGAGTTACCAACCCTTTTTATTGTTCCCTCTGATTCTTCATCATTCAAGAGCCCTTTTTGCCTCTGATATGTTGCTGATTTTAGCTCTAAATTTCGAGTTTGACCATGCATGTTCTGATCTTGCTGAGGTTAATGGTTGTGTGCTCATGGGGTGCTAAAATGCTTAGTGATGTGCTTGCATGTGGTTAGGGTTGTGTGAATCTTTGTGTTTTGGGACAAGCTAATATATTCTGATGTTGCATGATGTTTATGGTATGTGTATATAAGTGTGGATGATGATTTTTAAGTGTTTTGGATGAGTGGGAATGGGTTTGGATGTGAAAATAGAGCAGAAACGCGATTTCTGCGTTTTCTGCAGAAACTGAGCAGTGGGGATTGATCCCCACCATTGGAGGATCGATCCCCAAATGAAAATTTGCAGAATCTGGAAAAATTTAAGTGGGGATCGATCCCCACTATGAGAGGATCGATCCCCAGGCTGCAAAAATGTGTTTTATGCAAGATTTTAAGGCAGGATCGATCCCAGACCCATGAGGATCGATCCCCTGCACCTGAAAAGTATAACTTCACTTATTTTCACCCTATTTCAAGTACGAGTTTTCAAATAATGATAACGGGGTTAACATGCTATTTTAACGTGATGAAAATAAGTATGTTGTAATGCTTGTACTCATGAAAAGATAAATGGGAAGTTTTGTATATAAGACTGAGTTATGTGCATGATGAGAGTTTAAATGCTTTGGTTCAAAGTAAGGATATGGTATGCGAAGAACTCAAACCCCTCTTTGTAAATGTTGTGAAATTGAAATGATGAGTATATGTGGATTAAGTGAATTATGATTGATGAGATGCTTAGTTATGAGTGGTGCATTTCTTCGGCATTTAAGAAGTGAATACTAGTTATGTGATAACTAGGTATGCATGCACGTAGTATGACTTTGTGAATTTTGGTAAAATGATGAATTGTTGTGATAAAGGTAGAGGTTATATATATATATACTTTGAAGTGATGTTATTAAAGTATGTTATGTTAATGTGAAGAAGTGCTTTCCTTTAAATTGAAATTTAAAGTGAATTAATACATACTCACGAAAGATATGATAATGCTAGAAATGAATGATGATAGAAGTGTTGTGATGAGTATGAAGAGATCTTAATTATGCATATTAAAGTGGTAATCTACCGTGTACCTAGGGGATGGGTGTATTATGGTACTACGGATAGAATCCCGGCTACCTAGGAGATGGGTGTATTATGGTACGACCGGAAGAATCCTCCGGATACCTAGGGGTCAGGTGAATTATGGTATTCCCGTGAGGACAGCCAAGAACCTAGGGGTTGGGTGTAGTATGGTGAGGCTGCGAGCTCTGGATAGCCAAGAACCTAGGGGTTGGGTGTAGTATGGTGAGGTTCCGAGCTCTTGAGAACTACCTAGGAGTTGAGTGTAACTCGGTAGTTCAAACGGCGTTTGATTAATTAAGTACTTTGTTATGTGACTAAGAGAATGTTGTGGTTTGCTAAGAAACTCTAGTAGTAAACGAATGGTTATGAATAGAGGCATGTTTTCGATTAGGGAATGTCTAATCGTATTGTGATATTTGGGAGAGTGAGTTTTATATATATTGCGAGGGACCTACGAGAACATAGCATAAAACCTTAGGTTCCCTTAGAAACGGGCCATTAAGATGTTTTGTCCTGGTCAAAGTAAGGACTCGCCGTTTTGAGAAAAGAAATGTTGTTTTTACTTGAGTATTACTTTGACCGGCTGGAATCGATGTAATCGAGCACGTAAGTCCCCGTGCTCAGTGTGACTCACTAAGACGACTTCGTCTTACGCTCTCTTTCTTGATTCTTCGATTATAGATGGACCAGCCGCCGCCGCCCCCGCCGCGCCACGAGACCTATGACTTCGCTTGGTCCAGCTACACGCCGGCCACCGGTGCGGTGACTATCGCGTCCACTGTCTCAGGGGTACACCGTTTCTTCATCCCAGAGCTTCTGGCGAGGTACCCTGCTCCCGTTCCTTGTCCAATCCCTACTCCAGCTCCAGCCCCAGCTCCTGCTCCCGCTCCAGCCCCAGCTTAAGCGCCTGCGTCTCCGCCACCACCTCCACCGCCTTCTCCGGTCTCGGAGTCGACAGAGTCGGACCCAGAGGAGGACGAGGGCTACTCGAGTGATGATTCGGCGGACTTCTGGACAGACGTCGACTACATCATGGTAAAGTCTGAGGCGTCTTCTTCTGCCACAGGTTCAACTTTGAGCGAGGATACCGGGAGCGCTAGTAGGTGAGGCGCGGATCGTGACCAACCTGACCGATGTGTAGCAGACTATTGACACCTTTATCTTTTCTGTTTATAAGTTATCTTGTGGAGCCTTTTTGTACCCCTGCGTGGGATTGACTCTTTTGACATGTATATGTATCTAACAAACTACAGTTTTACCTGTGTCCTTTTTGTATATTCGGACCAGGATTTGGATTTGCCTTTTTATCATGTCAGCTCCCCATATTTATATTTCGGCATGTATTAAACAGGATCTTGACACATTTGAACTCTGCTACATTTCGCTCTGAAGCATATGTTACATATTAATATTATGGCCATTTGTTGTATGGGCCTTATTTATATCTTGGCATTTCCTATCGATATTCTAGACGCTTATCCAGGTTACCTATTCGTACTACTAATCTGATTGGTCATGGCTTCGAGTCTCGATACCGATTTATTGTAGACAGGGGTTTGCGAAAATATATTTTACGTATACGTTTCAAAAAAAAAAAAGCGGTTTTCGGGTGTTATGTAACATTACAAATTGTTAATTATGTCCATGGCATAGTTAATAAATTGGGATGTTACATTCATGTATTATTGTATTATGGTTATGTGCATTTACAGTTTCATAGTTTGATATATCAGATTATGTCTCATCACGTACAAGCCACGATTTAGGACTCGCGCTTTTTACTTTAAAAACTTTACGGCCCTATTTCCACGTATCCATATTTTTGAAAATTGACTCTGAAACAGAATGATAATCTACGGTAATTAACTCATTATGACTTAAGCATAAAGAGGTAATTATTAGGGTGTTACATTTCTGTATCAGAGCAGGTCGAACCTTAAGGCTTGGGGTTATGGCCATCTATGCTTTTGTTGCATAGTACGATAGTGTTATGTTTGTAGTTGGTTACCGTAAAACATAACTTGTCTGTTTGGTGCATTAGTGACTATGTACGCCTAATGTGATTATTGAGACTGATCACCTCAGTGATTGTGTTGGTGTGTACAGGTATCTATGGCGCCTAAGAGACGCACGACGGGGGCAACTGGAAGTGGTAACGATACTAGAAACGTGACTAATGAGGCTCTGGCTGGGATGGCTAGGGCAGTGCAACAACTGGCGGAATACATGGGACGTTAGACACCTCCTGCACCACAACCGGAGACTGAAAGGGAAAATGTTCGTTTTGCTGAATTCCGGGGGGTAAATCCTCCAGTTTTTACAGGTTCTATGGATCCGGCGGCATCGGGAGAGTGGATTGAAAGGATGGAAAAGATTTTCACTGTAGTGCATTGTTCAGATCTACAGCGTACCACTTTTGCTACCTTCATGTTAGAAGGAGATGCAGGAGACTGGTGGAAAGGGGAAAAGGCCCGTTTGGAGGCTGCGGAGATTCCTATTCCCTGGAACAGCTTCAAGGAGCTTTTCTATGAGAAGTATTTTCCCAGATCAGTGAGGGAAGCCAAAGAAAGAGAGTTCTTGAATCTGACCCAAGGGAAGATGTCTATTGCAGAATATACTGCGCGGTTCGAACATCTCATCAAATTTTCAGAGATGTTTCAGGGAAACCCGATGGAGTCATGGAAATGTATGAAATATCGGAATGGGTTGTCACAGGAGATATAGAGGACAATGAATCATCTTCGTTTTGATAGTTATGCACAGTTAGTTGAGGCATGTAGAGTCCATGAGCAGGCATGCCATATGGGAGAGAATAGTTCTACAGAGACTACTAGGAGGAGTTTAGCACCACAGGCTCCTCAGTTCAAGAGACAGCATCCCCCATCTCGCAAGTTTCTGTCTCGTCAGTTTAGGGGCCCTAATCGTACACGGCCCCAACAGGGACCACCTCCGTCTCGGTCAACAGTTCCTCATAGAGTTCTAGAGGTACCTATCTGTGCACAATGCAATAAGGCACATCAAGGAGTTTGTTTTGCAGGGCAGAACGTGTGCTATATATGCGGTAAACCAGGGCATATCGCAAGGGATTGTCCTCCGTCCTCTCAACCACAGATCACAGCAGCTCCGACCCCCTCCAGGCCTCAGCACCAGGGAAGAGTCTTCACAGTAAATGCAGAGGATGCATCTCGATCTGATGATTTGATTAGGGGTAAGTGTCAGGTTAAGGATCAAGAGTTAGTTGTACTTTTTGATTCCGGAGCTACTCATTCATTCATATCATATAACCATGCTACAGAATTGCATTTAGCCATGTGTGAGTTACCATATGATCTATACGTTTCCACACCTACAGCCAAACCCATAAAGACTTGCACTGTTTGCACTAAGTGTCAGTTCATGTTAGGGGATAGGTCGTTTACCTTGGATCTCATATGTTTACCTATGTCTGGGTTAGGAATGATTCTGGGTATGGACTGGTTGTCAGCACATAAAATTTTGTTAGATTGTCATGCTAAGTCGGTTGTATTCCCTGACTCATATAGTATTCCTACACCTGAGTCCTCTATTGTTTCGTTTAGTCTGTTGGTTCATCCTGTGGAAGTGGGACAGAATGGGGTTACAGATAAAAGTCTTGTTTTTCTTGCCTCAAACAATATAGAAGCCACGCCAAGTTTGGCTGCTATACCAGTTGTAAGAGAGTATCCTGAGGTTTTCCCTGATGACATACCAGAGTTTCCTCCACCTAGAGAGGTAGAGTTTAGTATTGACCTCGTTCCGGGAACAGGGCCTGTCTCTATGGCCCCATACCGTATGTCACCCAGGTAGTTAAAAGAACTTAAGACCCAATTGGGAGAGTTGTTAGATAAGGGTTTCATTAGGCCAAGTGCCTCACCATGGGGAGCACCGGTGTTGTTTTGTAAAGAAGAAAGACGGAAGTATGAGATTATGCATAGATTATAGACAGTTGAATAAAGTGACCATAAAGAATAAGTATCCCCTTCCTGGGATTGATGATTTGATGGATCAGTTGAGGAGAGCTAGAGTGTTTTCCAAAATAGACTTGAGGTCAGGTTACCATCAGATTAGAGTCAGAGGGGAGGATATACCAAAGACAGCTTTCAGGACTCGCTATGGGCATTATGAGTTCACAGTTATGTCTTTTGGACTAACTAATGCCCCGGCAGTGTTCATGGATTATATGAATAGGATTTTTCGGCCGTTCTTGGAAAAGTTTGTGGTTGTCTTTATTGATGACATTTTAATTTATTCTAAGACGGAGGAAGAACATGAAAGTCATTTTAGGGTTGTGTTGGAGGTGTTGAAGGAAAAGAAATTATATGCTAAGTTGAGTAAATGTGAGTTTTGGATGAAAGAAGTTAAGTTCCTAGGTCATGTGGTGTCAGCAGAAGGAATAGCTGTGGATCCTAGTAAGATTGAAGCAGTAGTAAACTGGGAAAGACCCACCACGGTTACGGAGGTACGGAGTTTCTTAGGTCTGGCCGGTTATTACCGTAGATTTATTAAGGGATTCTCACAGCTTGCTTTACCCTTAACTAAGCTCACTCGGAAGAATTCCTCATTCGTGTGGCCAGTGGAGTGTGAGAGGAGTTTTATGGAGTTGAAGGAAAGATTGACCACCACACCCGTATTGGTTGTGCCTGATCCTAACGAACCTTTTGAAGTGTATTGCGATGCTTCGGGAAAAGGGTTGGGTTGCGTATTAATGCAACATCACCAAGTAGTGGCATATGCTTCACGGCAATTGAAGCCACATGAGGTGAACTATCCTACCCATGACCTGGAGCTTGCGGCAATAGTCTTTGCTTTAAGGATTTGGAGGCACTACTTATACGGGGTGAGATTTGAGGTTTTCTCTGATCATAAGAGTTTGAAATATCTCTTTGAGCAGAAAGAGTTAAACATGAGGCAAAGACGGTGGATGGAGTTTCTAAAAGATTATGATTTTGGTTTGAATTATCACCCTGGAAAGGCGAATGCACTGGCAGATGCCTTGAGTCATAAGATGCTTCATGTATCTCATATGATGATTATGGAGATGGAATTATTAGAAGATTTTAGAAACCTTAATCTAGGAGTGTCTTTCACCCGAGTGAGCATGAGAGTAAGTCACCTTATGGTCTCAAGTAAGTTTAAGGAAGATATTGCACGAGCCCAAGTGACGGATGAGGAGTTTAAAGGAGTTTTGAGGGCGGTACAAGAGGGTAGAGAGAGAGAGAGTTTTATCAAGACAGAAACGGGTTATGGAGATGTAAGGGTAGAATTTGTGTACCCGCTCATGGTGACCTCCGATATAGTATTTTGGAGGAGGCTCATAAGAGCCATTTCACCATTCACCCTCGGGCTACCAAGATGTATCAAGATTTGAAGAAAATGTTTTGGTGGCCGGGTATGAAGAAGGAAGTATCAGAATGGGTTAAGCGATGTTTGGTGTGCCAGAAGGTAAAGATAGTGCATCAAAAGGATCCTGGCATGCTACAACCACTGCAAATTCCTCATTAGAAATGGGAAAGTATAGCGATGGACTTTGTAGTGGGCTTACCAAGAACACAAGCCGGTAATGATGCCATATGGGTGATGTAAGACCCCAACATCCTAATCATGCTTTAATCGGAGGGATTTAGTGAAAATCGCTTCGATCAAGGCATAATTGGGATATATGTGTATTAGGATGTATTTTTGACATGCATGATTGACTAAATATGTGTTATGTGTACTATGTGGAAAAATGTGTATTAGAAATGGTAAGTGCATTGCATAAGGTTGAGAAGTTAGTATAATACAAAATTGAGTTAAGAATGATGATCTAGGTAGGGAATTTAAGAAATAAATGGAAATTCTAGTAAGAGTATGTTTGCACAAGTGTATAAGTACTAATAGGAATTGTTGGTAATGATTTGGAGTGAGTTAGATGCTTTTTAGAATTTTTGGAGTATGTAGTTGCTGCTACTGTCATGTAGCAGTACTTCATCGCTAGCGGCCAGCTTAGCTCGCTAGCGGATGAGTCGGTAGAGGTCCCTTAGATACATATTCTATCAATCTCCATAACCTTCAAACCACACAAACCTCATCACCACTCCACCCAAAACTCAACTCACTCAGAAACTAACCTCATATTCGAGTTCCTCACTTCATTTCCTTCACTTTGAACCGATCATATTTCATCAGAGGCTCAAGGATTGTGTTCCTCATCATCAAAGTCTAGATAGAGTGTTAAACAAGTAGCTCAAGGAAGAACAAAGTGGTTCTTGGTGTTAGAGGGTTAAACTACAAGAGGTAGGGATTTAGATTTATGTCATAATATGTATTTGTGTGTTTTCTTGCATAAAGATCGGTTAGAAATCATTATATGCTCGAATATGTTTGCTGTTATGAAACTGGTATGGATGCAGAGTCGGGACACGCGCTAGTGGCCAAATCATAGCCACTAGCGAATGACCACGTGCTAGCGACCATAACTTAGGCGCTAGCGAGCAGTCGTGCCTTATTGGACGCTAGCGGTCACAAAGGACGCGCTAGCGGCCATCTCGCAGAATTCTGCATAATTGTTTAAAAATGCTGAATTTTGTGATTTTGCATTTTAATGATTTCTAACCCTCTTGTGAGAATTTAAATTATTGTAACAAGTTTATTATATATGTTTAAAACAGATAATGGTGATTATGAAAAGAATCAAGCAAATTAAAAAGAAAATGACATGTAGATGCAATTATGTGCAAAATGATATGTTTTCAAGTGAGTTATGAAATAAGCATGTTATGAATAATCCATACTTAAATTCCAGAATATGATATTCTGCTGTGTATGTGCTTACATATTGTAATGCTATGACGAGTCAAAATATGATATTTTGAATATGAAAGAAAGGCAATAGAAGATCAAGTAAGCATTTGTAACCTTCGGTCACTAGTGTCGTCAGTAAGGGAGGGTTGGCAACCTCGGTCACTGACATCACTGGTAAGGGAAGGTGAGAAACCCTCTTTCCCCGTATGTCTAGTAGAAACTAGAGAGATATGAGCTCATAGTCTTGGGATTTGGTGATGTGGAGGTAGAAAGAGATAAGAGGGTTAGTGCCAATTCAAATAAAGGTATAATATGCACCTGTCAAGGATGACTCTATGTATATGCACTAGTCAGAAATTAAATAAGTAGTGGTGCTTTCAGATTTATATATAATGCATACATATTTATCAAGACGCATATAGGTAAGACACTCCGGATATAAATTGATTTATGAAATCTCCAATAAGGTAAATCTTGTATATTACACTATTTTTTTATTAAACCGGAGTGATCCCCCTACTGAGTCCGTGGAGCTCACCCTATTCCACCACTTTTGTTTTAGATACAGACAGAGGTGCCAGTACATCTACAGGTTGAGTGATTTGGAGCTTACGTGAAGATTAAGTTTGAAAGCTCTGGAGCTTAGGACTAGTAGCATTACTTTTGTTACATCTTGTATTTGTACTTTATGATCTATGTCACCTTTTGAGAACCTTTAAGGAAGTTATAAGTGGTTGTACAAGCTTATGATTTTCTTAAAAGTTCTACCACTATATACTTATATTATCTATGATATTTATGATATTATATGTACCCCAGATATTGTAGTATGATATTTATGTACATGTGGGCCACCGTTGTGTATTCTAATGTTATGTATTCGTAATGAGTAGTTTGAGTAGTTTCTTAGAATGATATATTTATTCATATCAGTTATACCGCACAAGCCGAATATTTAAACTTCCGTTTCTTTAAAAAAAAAAAATAATCGGCCCTATTTTCCGCGTATTATTACTTTACTCAAATTTAATCTCTGAAACAAGATGTTAATTTCCAATAATTAACTCAATATGACTTAAGCATAAAGAGGTAATTATTAGGGTGTTACATTTTGGTATCAGAGCAGGTCGAACCTTAAGGCTTGGGGTTATTGCCATTTATGCTTTTGTTGCATAGTACGATAGTGTTATGCTTATAGCTGTGTAACGTGAGCATGACTTGTCTGCTTGGGACATAGGTAGTTGTATGTGCCTAATGTGATTATGGAGACTGATCACCTCTATGATTATGTTGGTGTGTACAGGTACTAATGGCACCAAAAAGACGACAGGCGAGACCGACTGTGAGTAGTTCAGATGGCGATCAAGGAACAAGTGAGGCCTTGGCAGGAATGGCTAGGGCAGTTCAGCAACTGGCAGAAGTCATGGGACGCCAGACCTGTAACACCCTAATAATTACCTCCTTATGCTTAAGTCATAATGAATTAATTACCGGAAATTATCATTCTGTTTCAGAGTTGGTTTTCAAAAATATGGATACGTGGAAAATAGGGCCGTAAAATTTTCAAAGTAAAAAGCGTGAGTTCTAAATCGTGGCTTGTACGCGATGAGACATAATCTGATATATCAAACTATGAAACTATGAATGCACATAACCATAATACAACATTACATGAAAGTGGCCCATTACATACATATAGATTCAGGTACACATAGGAATTACACATATAAACGTAAAATCCGAAATAATATTACGATAGTAGAGTATTAGAGTTTCTAAGAGTACCATAAGCGTGTACAGTCACTTATGAATCCCTTATAAACTCAACTAAACGTCAGATAATACATAACATGTTTATACAAAATATCAGAGAAATAAGACTCTAAAGTGTAAGCCCCTCAAAGTGTCCGAGTCTTCAATCCTCTGTCAATCTCAGCCTGCTCACCTAGTAGTGGTGCCTGTGCTTCGATATGAATCTAAAACAAATAGTGGTGGAATTGGGGTGAGCTCCACGGACTTAATAGAGGGATCACTCCGGTTTATTTTAAAAGCAGTGATACATGCATAATTTAACTAATATCATTTTCAAAGAACGCAATTATATAGATTTCCGGAGTGTCACACCTATATGCATCTTTAATAATTATATTAATGCATGCATGTGATATGTAAGCAATGTTCAATACATAATTATAATACAATATAATATAAATAAAACATCAATTATGTCATGTGTCATGATCCTTTACTATAAATGGCACAACCCTCTTGCTTTCTACCTCCGCATCACCATTCCCTAGGCTATGAGCTCATACCTCTCTAGTATCTACTAGGAATTTGTGGGGAAGAGGGGTTTATTCACTTTCACTTACAAAATGGTATTGGGGACCGAGGGTGCCAACCTCCCTTGCCAATACCGTTTGTAGAGAAAGCTACTCATAAACTCATTTCTCACTTCACATGACATTTTATCATAATCCTTATCATTTAGCATATACATATAGCACATATATTTACACATCTATCTCAAATTATTCACCTCAAAATTACAATCATAAATATCTAAAAATATTCATTTGAAATTCCTTGCATAAGTCATACAGAAGAAGATTACATTTGAAATCTTTTTGATAACTTAGTACTGATGTATAAGTAAATACTTATTATGCTGACATATAGAAGATATAACCATGAAATTCAAATTATTAAAAATGCCAAAATATCAGAAAAATGGAATTCTGCATAAAATCCTGCGATTTGGCCGCTAGCGCGCTCCACGTGGCCGCTAGCGCCCAAAGCTGTATAGCAACTCGCTAGCGCCCGTGATATGAACGCTAGCGCGTGTACTCTCGCTAGCAGCTGTAGCTTGGCCGCTAGCGCGTGCTTCGATCCTGTTCTCAGCACTAGTTCATCTCAGTTGTCATTTTAATGCATAAAATCATTTCCACCCGAAACTAATGCATGAAAAACATAAGAATACATTGTCTAAAGTAGAAGGATTTAGTAAGGACGGAGATGGTTTGTGGAGATGTAAAGGGAGGATTTGTGTTCCCGCTTATGGTGACCTCCGGAGTAGTATTCTGGAGGAGGCTCACAAAAGCCACTTCACCATTCACCCGGGCGCAACCAAGATGCATCAAGATTTAAAGAAAATGTTTTGGTGGCCCGGTAAGAAGAAAGATGTGTCGGATTGGGTGAACCGGTGTTTAGTGTGTCAAAAAGTAAAGATTGTGCACCAAAAGGAACCCGGTATGTTACAACCACTGCAAATCCCTCATTGGAAGTGGGAAAGTATATCTATGGATTTTGTAGTGGGGTTACCAAAAACTCAAGCCGGTAATGATGCCATTTGCGTAATAGTAGACCGATTGACGAAATTGGCTCACTTTTTACCCATCAGAGCAACTTTGTACATCTGAGAGGTTGTGAGGTTACACGGAGTACCCGAGAGTATTATTTCGGATCGAGATCCGAGGTTTACTTCTCGTTTTTGGGAGGCCTTGCAAGAGGCATTTGGAACCGAACTCCGTATGAGCACAGCTTACCATCCACAAACCGATGGACAGTCCGAACGGACCATCCAAACCTTAGAGCATATGTTGAGATCCTGTGTTTTGGATGATAAGGGTAGTTGGGATAGGATGTTGCCTCTAGTTGAGTTTGCCTACAACAACAGCTTCCATGCTAGCATAGGAATGACACCTTTTGAAGCGTTGTATGGTAGGAAGTGTCATTCTCTGTTGTGTTGGTATGATCCGGGAGAAAAGAGTACCCTAGGACCTGAATTGGTGAGAGAAACCACAGAACAAATCCAAAGAATCAGGGAAAGGCTCTTGACAGCTCAAAGTCGTCAAAAGAGTTATGTGGATCATCGGCGTAGGCCATTGGAATTTGAGGCTGGGGATCATGTGTTTTTACGAGTGACCCCTACCACAGGAATAGGTAGAGCAATCAAAGTTAAGAAGTTGAGTCCTAGATACTTAGGTTCATTTCAGATCCTAAGTCGTGTAGGTCCAGTTGCATACCGCATTGCTTTACCTCCAAAGTTGTCAAACCTTCACAATGTCTTCCATGTATCACAACTCCGAGAGTACAATTATGATCCGAGTCATGTATTAGAAATCGAAGAGGTACAACTAAAGGATGACTTAACTTTCTCTTTACCTCCTACCCGAATATTAGATCGGAGTATCAAGAACTTAAGGAATAAGACCATTCCATTGGTGAAGGTGGCCTGGGGGCGGGGGAGAGCGGAGGAATATACATGGGAAAGAGAGGAAGAGATGAGGAAATTGCATCATACTCTATTTACAGGTATTGAATTTCGAGGGTGAAATTCTTTTTAAGGAGGGAAGAATGTAAGACCCAAAAATCCTAATCATGCTTTAATCGGAGGGATTTAGTGAAAATCGCTTCGATCAAGGCATAATTGGGATATATGTGTGTTAGGATGTATTTTTGACATGCATGATTGACTAAATATGTGTTATGTGTACTATGTGGAAAAATGTGTATTAGAAATGGTAAGTGCATTGCATAAGGTTGAGATGTTAGTATAATACAAAATTGAGTTAAGAATGATGATCTAGGTAGGGAATTTAAGAAATAAATGGAAATTTTAGTAAGAGTATGTTTGCACAAGTGTATAAGTACTAATAGGAACCGTTGGTAATGATTTGGAGTGAGTTAGATGCTTTTTAGAATTTTTGGAGTATGTTGTTGTTGCTACTGTCATGTAGCAGTACTTCATCGCTAGCGGCCAGCTTAGCTCGCTAGCGGATGAGTCGGTAGAGGTCCCTCGCTAGCGACAGTAACAGGGCGCTAGCGGGTAATGCGGTGAGAACGGTCGCTAGCGACCGTGAAACACGTGCTAGCGACCGGCTCGAGGACAGAACATCATTTCTGCAATTTTTTCATTTTCAGCCAAGCCCTTCATCTTTTAATAATTTCTTTTAATCCCCTCCGTCCCTATACACTTCCTTCACCTTGAAGAAAGTTTCCCATCATCAGAAACAAACATTCTAAGCTCTCAAACCCTTAGGCACAAATTCTCTCAATCTCCATAACCTTCAAACCACACAAACCTCATCACCACTCCACCCAAAACTCAACTCACTCAGAAACTAACCTCATATTCGAGTTCCTCATCACCACTCCACCCAAAACTCAACTCACTCAGAGGCACAAGGATTGTGTTCCTCATCATCAAAGTCTAGATAGAGTGTTAAACAAGTAGCTCAAGGAAGAACAAAGTGGTTCTTGGTGTTAGAAGGTTAAACTACAAGAGGTAGGGGTTTAGATTTATGTCATAATATGTATTTGTGTGTTTTCATGCATAAAGATCGGTTAGAAATCATTATATGCTCGAATATGTTTGCTGTTATGAAACTGGTATGGATGCAGAGTCGGGACACGCGCTAGTGGCCAAATGATAGCCACTAGCGAATGACCACGTGCTAGCGACCATAACTTAGGCACTAGCGAGCAGTCGTGCATTATTGGACGCTAGCGGCCACAGAGGACGCGCTAGCGGCCATCTCGCAGAATTCCGCATAATTGTTTAAAAATGCTGAATTTTGTGATTTTACATTTTAATGATTTCTAACCCTTTTCTGAGAATTTAAATTATTGTAACAAGTTTATTATATATGTTTAAAACAGATAATGGTGATTATGAAAAGAATCAAGCAAATTAAAAAGAAAATGACATGTAGATGCAATTATGTGCAAAATGATATGTTTTCAAGTGAGTTATGAAATAAGCATGTTATGAATAATCCATACTTAAATTCCAGAATATGATATTCAGTTGTGTATGTGCTTACATATTGTAATGCTATGACGAGTCAAAATATGATATTTTGTATATGAAAGAAAGGCAATAGAAGATCAAGTAAGCATTTGTAACCTTCGGTCACTAGTGTCGTCAGTAAGGGACGGGTTGGCAACCTCGGTCACTGACATCACTGGTAAGGGAAGGTGAGAAACCCTCTTTCCCCATATGTCTAGTAGAAACTAGAGAGATATGAGCTCATAGTCTTGGGATTTGGTGATGTGGAGGTAGAAAGGGATAAGAGGGTTAATGCCAATTCAAATAAAGGTATAATATGCACCTGTCAAGGATGAGTCTATGTACATGCACTAGTAAGAAATTAAATAAGTAGTGGTGCTTTCAGATTTATATATAATGCATACATATTAATCATGACGCATATAGGTAAGACACTCCAGATATAAATTGATTTATGAAATCTCCAATAAGGTAAATCTTGCATATTACACTATTTTTATATTAAACCGGAGTGATCCCCCTACTGAGTCCGTGGAGCTCACCCTATTCTACCACATTTATTTTAGATATAGACAGAGGTGCCAGTACATCTACAGGTTGAGTGATTTGGAGCTTACGTGAAGATTAAGTTTGAAAGCTCTGGAGCTTAGGACTAGTAGCATTACTTTTGTTACATCTTGTATTTGTACTTTATGATCTATGTCACTTTTTGAGAACCTTTAAGTCAGTTATAAGTGGCTGTACAAGCTTATGATTTTCTTAAAAGTTCTACCACTATACACTTATACTATCTATGATATTTATGATATTATATGTACCCCAGATATTGTAGTATGATATTTATGTACATGTGGGCCACCGTTGTGTATTCTAATGTTATGTATTCGTAATGAGTAGTTTGAGTAGTATCTTAGAATGATATATTTATTCATATCAGTTATACCGCACAAGCCGAATTTTTAAACTTCCGTTTCTTTAAAAAAAAAATAATCGGCCCTATTTTCCGCGTATTATTACTTTACTCAAATTTAATCTCCGAAACAAGATGTTAATTTCCAATAATTAACTCAATATGACTTAAGCATAAAGAGGTAATTATTAGGGTGTTACAGGTGATAGTGGATCGATTGACTAAATCGGCTCACTTCCTACCCATCAAGGCAACATTTCCCTTAGAAAGATTGGCGAGTTTGTATATACTGGAAGTGCTGAAATTACACAGGGTACCTGAGAGTATTATTTCGGACCGTGATCCGAGATTTACTTTTCGTTTCTGGGAAGCCTTGCAAAAGGCGTTTGGTACAGAGTTGCGTATGAGTACAACCTACCATCCCCAAACCGATGGACAGTCCGAGAGAACAATCCAAACCTTAGAGGATATGTTGAGGTCTTATGTCTTGGATGAGAAAATTAGTTGGGATAAGATGCTACCCCTAGTTGAGTTCTCCTACAATAACAGTTTTCATACTAGCATAGGAATGGCTCCTTTTGAAGCATTGTATGGTAGAAAGTGTCGTTCTCCATTATGCTTTTATGATCCGGGTGAAAAGAGTGCTATAGGACCCGAACTAATGAGAGAAACTACGGAACAAATTAAAAGGATAGGGGAAAGACTCATGACAGCTCAGAGTCGTCAAAAGAGTTATGCGGACAATCGGCGTAGGCCACTAGAGTTTGAGGTCGGAGACCATGTGTTTTTACGTGTGACCCCCACCACAGGTATAGGTAGAGTAATCAAGGTTAAGAAGTTAAATCCGAGATACCTAGGTCCATTTTAGATCTTGAGTCGCATTGGTCCTGTTGCATACCGCATAGCCTTACCTCCCAGTCTATCCAACCTACATGATGTCTTCCATGTGTCACAACTCCGTAAGTACAATTCAGACCCAAGCCATGTATTAGAAACGGAAGAAGTACAACTAAAGGATGATTTATCCTTTCCCTTACCACCAACACGGATTGTGGATCGGAACATCAAGAAATTAAGAAGTAAGATTGTTCCGTTTGTGAAGGTGGCCTGGGCGCAAGGGAGACCGGAAGAGTTTACCTAGGAGAGGGAGGAAGACATGAGGAAACTACACCTGGTTCTTTTAACAGGTACTGAATTTCGAGGGCGAAATTCTTTTTAAGGGGAGGAGAATGTAAGACCCCGAGAACTTAATCATACCTTAATTAAATGGATTTGAGAAATAATCCCACTACTTAGGGTATAATTAGGATGTATGTGTATTTGGAACGTGTTTTGAAATGCTTGCATGATTGAATATGTGTTATGTGCGCTATGTGACTTATGTGTATGACAAAATGACATTTGTGTTGCATTATGATTTAAAATGTAAATTGAAATGAGAAAAATGAGTTTAGAGAAACAATCTAATTAGGGATCATGAGAGGTTTTAAGTATTTAGGATCATGTATAAGTTTATATAAGTATATTAAGGTTGTTTAGGTGATTGGTGATGGTTTGGGAACCTTTAGAGAGCAATTGATGATTTAGAGCATGAAAAAAAACAGTTTCTGCTGCTGTTGCTATTATGTATCAGCATTTCGTCGCTAGCGGCTAGCTTCAGCTCGCTAGCGATGAAGACGGCAAGGATCGTCGCTAGCGGCCGCAGTAAGCTCCCTAGCGACCAACTCGATGACAGAACATAATTTCTGCATTTTCACAATTTTCTTTTAGCCCTTCACCTTTTCAAATTTTGCACATAGGTCCCTCCGTCCCCAACATAGTTACCACCCTATGAAGAAACCTCATTCCATCAGAAACTCTCAACCCTTATCCTTCAAACACTCCAAAATCTCCCTTAGAAACTCCATAATACCAAACACACAAACCTTCACAAACTCTACCAAAACTCACTCAAATCTGAATCTAAATCCACCCTTAGGATATTTACATTCCTTTCATCTCTACCGAACAAAGATCATTAGGAAGCTTCAGAACTACATCTGCCATCTTCAAGAATAAGGAAAACTTAAGAAGCAAGTAGCTTAAAGAAGGTTTTGGGAGTTCTTAGCTCTAGGAGGCAAAACTACAAGAGGTAGGGGTTAGTTTTATGTTAAACAATATATTCTTATGTTTTTCATGCATTATATTTAGTTTGAACTCGTTTTATGCATTAAAATGATATTTGAGATGAACCAGTTCTAAGAACAGGGTCGAGGTGCTCGCTAGCGGCCAGGCTACAGCCGCTAGCACGTTAGCGCCTACGTTACAAGCGCTAGCGGGTTGATTAGGCCGCCTTGGTCGCTAGCGGCCACATGGAGCTCGCTAGCGTTCAGGTCGCAGGATTTTTTTGCAGATTCTCAGTTTTCTGATATTTTAGTTTTTTTAATGATTTTTGACTTCATGATATATTTTTCTATAGTACAGTATTATAAGGATATGTATATGTATCAGTACTAAATTATCAAAAGAAGTTCTTAATGATCTATTAAAGAAATTTCAAATGAATATTTTCATGCATTTATGCTTAAAGTGTTAATGCAAGTAAATTTGAAAGATATGTGCAATTATATGTGTTGTATGTGTATTATGATTGACCAGAATTAAGATTAAATGTCATGTGAAGTGAAAAATAAGTTTATGAGTAACTTTCTCTGCAAATGGAATTGGCAAGGGAGGTTGGCACCCTCGGTCCCCAATACCATTTTGTGAGAGAAAGTGAATAAACCCCTCTTCCCCATAGAGTCCTATTAGAAACTACAGAGGTATGAACTCATAGTGTAAGACCCCAAAATTCTAATTATACCTTAATTAGAGGGATTTGGTCATAATCACTTTAATCAAGGCGTAATTGGAATATAGAGGTTATTGGGATGCATTTTAATGTATATGTGTTGTTTGACATGTGTTATGTGCATTATGTGTTTTGCATATATGAGATAAGAAAAAATGTATTTCATACGAGTTAAATATGATAAAATAGACTAAGAACCTTGGGAAGGAAATTAAGAAACAATCATGAGAGATTTTAGGTATTTAGGGTTATGTATAAGTTTATATAGGTGTAAAAAGGATGTCTAGGGTGTTAGAAACGGTTTAGGGAGTGTTAGGTGCATTTTGGAGTTTTAGATGTTTGGAACTGCTGCTGCTGTCATGTATCAGCAGCTGCTCGCTAGCGACCGGTTCTAGTCGCTAGCGGGTGAGTCGGCAGAAGCTAGTTGCTAGCGGCCATGATAAGGCGCTAGCGGGCAATGCGGTGTTGTTGGTCGCTAGCGACCGCATGTCCCTCGCTAGCGACCAGCATCGTGACAGAACAGAATTCTGCAACTTTGCACTTGTAACCTCCATCCTTTATCTTTTAGTCTTGCAAATCGATCCCTCCATCTATGGAGCGTCTTATACCTTCAGAAAGTCTCCATACACACTTCAGAAACACCTGAAGCTCATCCTCTTCAACCTCTCAACCTCCATACATTTCCTAAGCTTTGAGATACATAAAACCCATCTTTTATCACCAAAAACTCATCAAACCAAAGAACAAACATCATAATCAGATACTCCTCATCAATCTCTTTCATTCTAACCGAATGGAAGCTATCAGAAATCATAGAAACATTATCATCATCATTAAGGGAGCTTAGGTAGAGAACTAAACAAGGAATTCTAGAAGAGGAAGTGATTTCTAGCTTGGATAGAGAGAAACTACAAGAGGTAGGGGTTTAGATTTATGTTAAGTTATGTATTAGTGCATTTTCATGCATCAGGTTCGACTATATATCATTATTTGCATAAAAACCATAGTTGTTCTGAAGCTGATATGAGTGCAGGATCGAGGTGTGCGCTAGCGGCCACATCTTATCCGGCAGCGCGTGCACACGCGTTAGCGGCCATGTTACAGGCGCTAGCGGGTACCTTGAACCGCCATGGGGACTAGCGGCCTTAAGGGACACGCTAGCGACCGGATCGTAGAACTTTCTGCAGAATTGTGTTTTCTGCTATTTTGCTTTTTGATTCTAATCTTACATATGGTCTTTGAAATAGTACAATATATATATATATATATATATATATATATATATATATATCAGAACCATATTTTGATTAATGGTACTGAATGGTTTAATGAAAAGAATAATAAATGAGACTAATTATATTATATGATTTCATGCGTATGATGAAGATTATGACACATGTAATATGATGAGTATATATATATATATATCAGAAATATATATTTTGATTATTGAAAATAATTGATATGACGAAAAGATGATATGTGAGGTCATCTATGTTTTTATGATTACATTTATATGATATATGTAATACGATGAGCATATAATGTATAATATGCATGCTTATATATTAAAAAAGCTGTGAAAGGTCATGTGAATCAGAAAATAAGATTTATGAGTAGCTTTCTATACAAACGTAATTGGCAAGGGAGATTGGCACCATCGGTCCCAATACCGATTTGTAAAGAAAGTGAATAAAAACCCTCTTCCCCACAAAGATCTAGTAGAAAACTAGATAGGTATGAGCTCATAGCCTAGGGGCCAGGTGTATGCGGAGGTAGAAAAAGAGAGGGTAGTGCCATTGATTTACGAAATTTATAACACATGACACATATAACTGTATGCATGATGTTGATCATGCAACTGTTGTACGAATAATTATATTTAAAACTTGTGACCGTATGTATAGTGTTGACTATGCAACCGTTGCATGTTAATGAACATATTTTCAAGTAATCAGTATTAGTTCAATATCAACTCTTTATTGTTGCATAGCATTTATATAATTAACAAGAAGCATATAGGTAAGACACTCCGGAATTAAATATATATATTTGTGAAAATATTAATAATATGGTCTTTGTATATTTCACTTATTTCATAACAAACCGGAGTGATCCCCCTACTGAGTCCGTGGAGCTCACCCCAATTCCACCACCTTTGGTTTTAGATACAGGTATCCCGCTAGGTGATCGGACCCGGATTTACAAGAGGATCGAGGCTCGGATATCCAAAGAGTTTAGGACATTAGGAATTTATATTTTTCCGTATATGATATTATGTTATGTTATGTACCATATTTTACTCAGAAGGAATTATAAGGGAAGTATAAGTGTCTGTACAAGCTTATAGTTCTCTTAGAAATTCTAGTACACAAATATTGTAATATATATTTTGAATATTACGTTATATGTGTTTTCTTATGTATGTGAGACTACATGTATGTATTGGGCCATTTATGTGTTTTATGGCAATATGGTTTTATGTAATCTGTAGATTCATTGTTTGCTGTATCAGATTATACCTCATCACGCACAAGCTGAGATTTTTAAATTACGTTCTCTTACGAAAATAATTGGCCCTATTTTCCGCGTATCTTTAATTTCAAACTTAAACTCTGAAACAAGATGATAATTTCCGGTAATTAACTCTATGTGAGTTAAGCATAAAGAGGTAATTATTGGGGTGTTACATTTTGGTATCAGAGCAGGTCGAACCTTAAGGCTTGGGGTTATGGCCTTCTATGCTTTTGTTGCATAGTACGGTAGTTTCATGCTTGTAGCGGGGTATCGTAAGGCATGATTTGTCTATTTGGTACATGGGTGGTTGTATATGCCTAATGTGATTATTGAGACTGATCACCTTAGTGATTATGTTGGTGTGTACAGGTACAAATGGCAACAAAGAGACGTCAGATGAGACCAACTGGAAGTAGTTCCGAAGGTGAGCAGGGGACTAGTGAGGCATTGGCAGGGATGGCCAGGGCGGTACAACAGTTAGCGAAGGTTATGAGGCACCAGACTCCACCCATACCACACTCGGAGACGGACAGAGGAAATGCCCTTTTTGCTGAGTTCCGGGGTGTAAATCCCCAGTGTTCACAGGTTCTGTTGATCCAACGGTGGCAGGGGATTAGATTGAGGAGATGGAAAAGATATTTACTGTGATACAGTGCTCCGATCTACAGCGAACTACTTTTGCTACATTCATGCTGCAACAGGATGCAGGGAATTGGTGGAGAGGAGAAAAAGCCCGAATGGATGCAGCAGGGATTCCTATTCCTTGGAACAGATTCAAGGAACTCTTTTATGAAAAATATTTTCCCAGATCTATAAGAGAAGCTAAGGAGTGAGAGTTCCTGAACCTGACTCAAGGACGAATGATTATTGCAGAATACACAGCACAGTTTGAGCATCTCATTAAATTCTCAGAGATGTTTCAAGGAAACCCATTGGAATCGTGGAAATGTATGAAGTATCGGAATGGGTCAACACAGAAGATGCAGAAGACAATGAACCACCTTCACTTCAACAGCTATGCTCAATTAGTAGAGGCATGCAGGGTGCATGAACAAGCGTGCCTTCTGGGAGATAATACTTCACCAGAGACTCTTAGAAGGGATCTAACACCACAGGTTCCGCCACTCAAGAGACGAGACTCTTCACCATAACAGTCTCCATCTCGATCTCTTAGGAGTTCTCAACCTCATCAGGAGTCACCTTCACCTAATCTAGTGATGACCACTAGAGCTCCGGAGAAACCCACTTGTGTACAGTGTAATAAGAAGCATTGGGGAGTTTGTCTTGCTGGTCTGCGAGTGTGTTTTAGATGCGGTGAGCCGGGACATATAGCCAGGGAATGTCATCAGCCTCCTCCAGGCCCCAGCATCAGGGGAGGACCTTCACAGTGAATACGGATAACGTTATACGATCTGAGGATTTTACCTAGGGTAAGTATATAGAATTAAGGGTTAGCTTTCACACTTATATGATATGCTTTGATTGTTTTCACAGAAATGGAATTTCGGGGGCGAAATTCTTTTTTAAAAGGGGGGGAGAATGTAAGACCCCAAAATTCTAATTATACCTTAATGAGAGGGATTTGGTCATAATCACTTTAATCAAGGCGTAATTGGAATATAGAGGTTATTGGGATGCATTTTAATGTATATGTGTTGTTTGACATGTGTTATGTGCATTATGTGTTTTGCATATATGAGATAAGGAAAAATGTATTTCATACGAGTTAAATATGATAAAATAGACTAAGAACCTTGGGAAGGAAGTTAAGAAACAATCATGAGAGATTTTAGGTATTTAGGGTTATGTATAAGTTTATATAGGTGTAAAAAGGATGTCTAGGGTGTTAGAAACGGTTTAGGGAGTGTTAGGTGCATTTTGGAGTTTTAGATACTTGGAACTGCTGCTGCTGCTGTCATGTATCAGCAGCTGCTCGCTAGCGACCGGTTCTAGTCGCTAGCGGGTGAGTTGTCAGAAGCTAGTTGCTAGCGGCCATGATAAGGCGCTAGCGGGTAATGCGGTGTTGTTGGTCGCTAGCGACCGCATGTCCCTCGCTAGCGACCAGCATCGTGATAGAACAGAATTCTGCAACTTTGCACTTGTAAACTCCATCCTTTATCTTTTAGTTTTGCAAATCGATCCCTCCATCTATGGGGCGTCTTATACCTTCAGAAAGTCTCCATACACACTTCAGAAACACCTGAAGCTCATCCTCTTCAACCTCTCAACCTCCATACATTTCCTAAGCTTTGAGATACATAAAACCCATCTTTTATCACCAAAAACTCATCAAACCAAAGAACAAACATCATAATCAGATACTCCTCATCAATCTCTTTCATTCTAACCGAATAGAAGCTATCAGAAAGCATAGAAACATTATCATCATCATTAAGGGAGCTTAGGTAGAGAACTAAACAAGGAATTCTAGAAGAGGAAGGGATTTTTAGCTTGGATAGAGAGAAACTACAAGAGGTAGGGGTTTAGATTTATGTTAAGTTATGTATTAGTGCATTTTCATGCATCAGGTTCGACTATATATCATTATTTGCATAAAAACCATAGTTGTTCTGAAGCTGATATGAGTGCAGGATCGAGGTGTGCGCTAGCGGCCACATCTTATCCGGCAGCGCGTGCACACACGCTAGCGGCCATGTTACAGGCGCTAGCGGGTACCTTGAACCGCCTTGGGCGCTAGCGGCCTTAAGGGACGCGCTAGCGACCGGATCGTAGAACTTTCTGCAGAATTGTGTTTTATGCTATTTTGCTTTTTTATTCTAATCTTACATATGGTCTTTGAAATAGTACAATATAAAGAATATATATATATATATATATATATATATATATCAGAACCATATTTTGATTAATGGTAATGAATGGTTTAATGAAAAGAATAATAAAAGAGACTAATTATATTATATGATTTCATGCATATGATGAAGATTATGACACATGTAATATGATGAGTATATATATATATATATATATATATATATATATATATATATATATATATCAGAAATATATTTTTTGATTATTGAAAATAATTGATATGATGAAAAGATGATATGTGAGGTCATCTATGTTTTTATGATTACATGTATATGATATATGTGATACAATGAGCATATAATGTATAATATGCATGCTGACATATTAAAGAAGCTGTGAAAGGTCATGTGAATAAGAAAATAAGATTTATGAGTAGCTTTCTGTACAAACGTAATTGGCAAGGGAGGTTGGCACCCTCGGTCCCTAATACCGATTTGTAAAGAAAGTGAATAAAAACCCTCTTCCCCACAAAGATCTAGTAGAAAACTAGATAGGTATGAGCTCATAGCCTAGGGGCCAGGTGTATGCGGAGGTAGAAAAAGAGAGGGCAGTGCCATTGATTTACGAAATTTATAACATATGACACTAACTGTATGCATGATGTTGATCATGCAACTGTTCTATGAATAATTATATTTAAAACTTGTGACCGTATGTATAGTGTTGACTATGCAACCGTTGCATGTTAATGAACATATTTTCAAGTAATCAGTATTAGTTTAATATCAACTCGTTATTGTTGCATAGCATTTATATAATTAACAAGAAGCATATAGGTAAGACACTCCGGAATTAAATATATATTTGTGAAAATATTAATAATATGGTCTCTGTATATTTCACTTATTTCATAACAAACCGGAGTGATCCCCCTACTGAGTCCGTGGATATCACCCCAATTCCACCACCTTTTGTTGTAGATACAGGTATCCCGCTAGGTGATCGGACCCGGATTTACAAGAGGATCGAGGCTCGGATATCCAAAGAGTTTAGGACATTAGGAATTTATATTTTTCCGTGTATGAGATTATGTTATGTTATGTACCATATTTTACTCAGAAGGAATTATAAGGGAAGTATAAGTGTCTGTACAAGCTTATAGTTCTCTTAGAAATTCTAGTACACAAATATTGTTATATCTATTTTGAATATTACGTTATATGTGTTTTCTTATGTATGTGAGACTACATGTATTTATTGGGCCATTTATGTGTTTTATGGTAATCTGGTTTTATGTAATCTGTAGATTCATTGTTTGGTGTATCAGATTATACCTCATCACGCACAAGCCGAGATTTTTAAATTACGTTCTCTTACGAAAATAATTGGCCCTATTTTCCGCGTATATTTAATTTCAAACTTAAACTCTGAAACAAGATGATAATTTTCGGTAATTAACTCTATGTGACTTAAGCATAAAGAGGTAATTATTGGGGTGTTACACATAGCCTTGGGGACCGGAGTGACGGAGGTAGAAAGTAAAGAGGGTTGTGCCATTCTAACAAAAGATCATGACACATGACATAAATGATGTATTATCTGTATTATATTGTATCTTAATTTTGTATTGGACATTGCTTACATATCAGATGCATGCATTAATATAATTATCAAAGATGCATATAGGTGTGACACTCCGGAAATCTATATAAATATGTTCTTTGAAAATGATATTAATTAAATTATGCATGTATCACTGCTTTTATAATAAACCGGAGTGATCCCTCTATTGAGTCCGTGGAGCTCACCCCAATTCCACCACTATTTGTTTTAGATTCAGATCGAGGTACAGGTCCCACTACTAGGTGAGCAGGCTGAAACTGACAGAGGATTGAAGACTCGGACAATTTGAGAAACTTACACTTTAGAGTCTTATTTCTCTTATATTTTGTATTATCATGTTATGTATTATCTGACGTTTAGTTGAGTTTATAAGAGAATCATAAGTGACTGTACACACTATTGTAATATTATTTCGGATTTTACGTTTATATGTGTAATTTGTAACGCCCTTGATCTAGTGATGCCACGCTATGCGATCATATGTATTACGTGAACCATGATTTCGATAATTGATATATGAAAATGATGAAACTAATTTGAGGAATTAAATTGATTATTCATATGTGGAACTTGTGATGAGATGATAATTGACGAGTTTATGTGATGATGATGGATTTAATTGGTGTTGATGAGGTTGTGTAAAATGTGTTAGTTGATTATGCGTGATTGTGTTTCTGGTGTGTGTTATGTGTGTGATCCATTGGTATTTGCATTGTGATGATGTGGGGTTGTATTGATAAAATGGAGCTCGAGGGAGAGTGGAGAGTGCAGAGTGCAGAATTCGCACTCTGCTGCAGCAGGCCACCGCCCAGGCGGTTGTGACCGCCCCAGCGGTGCACACAACCGCCCAGGCGGCCTGCTCGCTGTCAAATTGGACAGCATTGCCCCCTATGGTCCGGTTTTCTCTGAAATTTAAAATGCTTCTTTGTGAAAACGTAATGAACTTTAAGAAATTGAATTATGAGGTACATGCTTAGAATTATATATTAGAAGTATATATGTGTACTAATTATGTATATAATTTTATTTACATATATGATTTTATTTGTATATATGTATATATGTATATGGGTGCATATATATATATATATATATATATATATATATATGGGTGCATATATATATGTATGTATGTAGAATAAATATACATATATTAGTGACACTAGATTGGATGGTATATGTATATATGTACATGCATTATGTGTTTGTGAATAATGATCTAGGTTGCTTGCGGGGCAAGGAAAACCTAGTAATATCGTTACCATGAGCTGTCGGACCCCCGGGATAGGCCGTGACCGTTATAAAATTTCGATGAGACCAAAATAATTATTTTAAATTCAAATTGGTGTTCAAAAAATTTATTTGGAGCAATATCGCCAATTTCAAAAGTTTTGAGAATCCTAAAAAAACACTATTATTTATTCTCCCACAATATATATATATATATATATATATATATATTTATTTAGTAATCTTTTAATAAATTAGAAATGTGGGAAAATAATGATATTGTGATTATTTGTTTTAAATAAATTATGAGTCTCGTAGAGTTGCGAAAATTTTAATAATGATAAGGTGCCATTTATATATTTAAGTTTTTATATTCTGAGAGTCCGGTGAGCACCGGAGCAACTCGGGCAAGAGTTGCGTTTGATCCGAAACGCAACCAGACGAACTTCTAATTTCGAAAACTGCTCGAGTCCTTATCCCATATAGTTTTTTCCACTCAAATACAATTATTCACATACTCATACACACCACTTAAACACTACACATTGTTGTTTTAATTAAAAATACCCCACCCCACATATGTATGCACATCATACATCAACAAACACAACAACACATAAGCCTTTTCTTTTATTTCAGCAACCAGAAACCTCATATACACTCCACCCTTTCCCTTAACTCACACACATTTAACCCTCTTTCATTCTAATTAAACACACACACATTCAAGGGAGAGCAAGTGCAGAACTCCCTTTCCCCTCTTCAAACTCAGCAAACATAGAGAAGAAAGAAGAGCATAACCCCTCCATTATTCAACCCTCATCACTACCACTCACTTCAAGCATTGAACACACACCATACATACTCAGAGAGGAAGCTCAGAAGTATCTCATCCTACCCCCTCAAACTGCGATTTTCGGCCAGCCACCACACCCTAGGGAGGCAAGGGAGTCTCCACCATCAATCACCATCCTACAATCTTCTATAGCTTGGCTATCAAGTGAGTTACTCTAACCCTTTTTTATTCTGTTGTTTTCCCCCACATGCAAGAGCTCAGTAAGCTATGAGATCTCATAATCTAAACCCTAAACTCGGGTTCCTTATTGCATGATGTTGCTGCTATGTGAATTGAGAGGATTGAAATCAATTGGTGTGTTTAATTGATTTTTATGAATGCATGTATGTGTTTATGTTTGTATGTGATATATGGGATTGAAATATGATGTTTCTAGAGTGGCTTTGGGTATGTATTTCGTGTTATGATTTTTGGGACTGAAATGGAAGAGTTTGGAGCTCAAAGAGAGCAGCAGAATGCATTTTTCGCACTCTGCTGCTGAGTCGGGCCACCCAGGCGGTCATCATCACCGCCCCAGCGGTCGTGACCGCCCCGGCAGTGCACCAACCGCCCCAGCGGTTGTGACCGCCCCAGTAGTGCACCAACCGCCCCAGCGGTCTGCCTGCAACATGATTTTTACAGCCTTGCATTTTTGGCCCTATTTTCTCCGGAATTGAATCACCTCTTGTTGGACATGTGTGGTACATTGTGAAATGTTTTAGAAAGCTTTTTAAAACCCCTCCATCATCTTATATTGATATTTTGATGATTCTTTATAAATATAAAATGGATTTTCAAACGCTAATCATTAAGACTATGAACATAAAATTGGAAGTTTTGAAAGAATTGAGATGAACGTGACCAAGACGTTTTGGTGATGTGTCATCTTAGAGGATTTTATTAAGCTTAAATTGTAGATTGTGCATTAGTCGGTTTTAAAAGTAAGGAGCAAGTTTTTTAGTAAAACGATTGTATGTTTTCGATTTTGTTATAGTTTGCGAAACTTATAAAATTGCAGTAATTGCGAAAACACGTACATGGCAGCAGGTTCTAGTATTTGAAACACAATATGTTTGGTACAAGGAAGTTAAGCCATATTACATGTGAGTGACAAATGCTAAATTATGTGATAGAAATGAGATGTGAATAATGGCGTGTTTGATTTTGGAATGATATATACATATATATACATGGGCTAATATTAAGTGTTCTATTATAGTTTACCACAATGAGATAATGGGGATATGATGCTCAATTTTGTTATACGAATAAGATATGAACGATGATGCGGCTGTATTGGTAATGACCGAGACACTGATTGTAATTGGTTTTATTATAGACTCATATCGGTTTTAACTTGTGAATTAGGGTAGTGATTGAGTTTAAAAGAAAGAAACGTCTTTCGCAACATAGTCGCATACTTTTGAGAATATCGATGTTTGTACAACTTAGTAAACTTGTGAAAATTGATTTTGGGCAGCAAAGTTAAGTCTGAGATGCATTAGTAATGTTAATAAAAGATTAAGTTACAGAACGTGCATGTATTGAAGTGTTGAATTGCGATGTCGTGCATCTTTTTGACGCTCAATGAGCAAGTATTCAGTTTTGCAAAGAAAATCTCGCATCTATGTGTACCCGAACATGCTCGAATGTTGTATTGTCTTGTAAAATCCATGTAGGGCAGCGTGTGAGGTCTCGAAACCCATGCATTATAGTAATGGGAATGTACAATGTTGTAATATGACTTTGTGTAGTTTATGCAATTGTGTGATTGATGTGCTTGCATGAAATTGCAAATAAATTGAATTGAGAGGGGCAAGATAAGAATTATGTTGTGAAGATACATGAGTTATGATATGTCTTTGTTAAGATAAGTCTGACGTATGCATGTATATATCTGAAATGATGAGATGGTGAGATGATGGGAAAATGAAATGTTGAATTGGTAAAGGGGTGAATTTCTGTGATGTGAAGTGATGCTAACAATATGATATAGTGTTGTGAGTTGTTGTATGAAGTGAACTGTCTTGATTAAGACCAAGTGGTTAATGACGTGCTTATGTAATGAGAGGATATAAGTGTTATAGTATATGATGCATGATTGTTTGATGTAATGATGAAATTTGAATTATGAAATTATGCAGTAAGGTTGTGAAGGTTTGTTGTGTGTAATAAGTTGATGACAAATTGATATGAAGAGATGAAATACATTGAATAAATGTGTTATGTGATTTGAAATAATATGATTTAAGTATGTTATAATATATCTGAAGTGCATTCCTTTGATTGAAATCAAAGTGGTTTAGCACATATTCACGAAAATATATGTTAATGTTAGAGATGCATGATGATAGAAGTGTTGTGATGTTTATGACGTGATACCGATTGTGCATACTGAAGTATTATTCTACCGTATACCTAGGGGGCGGGTGTATTATGGTACTATGGATAGAATCCCGGCTACCTAGGAGACGGGTGTATTATGGTACGACCGGATGAATCCTCCGGATACCTAGGGGTCGGGTGAATTATGGTATCTCCGTGAGGACAGCCAAGAACCTAGGGTCGGGTGTAGTATGGTGAGACTGTGAGCTCTGGACAGCCAAGAACCTAGGGGTCGGGTGTAGTATGGTGAGTTTGCGAGCTCTTGAAAACTAATTATGGTACGACCGGATGAATCGTCCGAATACCTAGGGGTCGGGTGAATTATGGTATCTCCGTGAGGACAGCCAAGAACCTAGGGGTAGGGTATAGTATGGTGAGGCTACGAGCTCTGGACAGCCAAGAACCTAGGGGTCGGGTGTAATATGGTGAGGTTGCGAGCTCTTGAAAACTACCTAAGAGTTGAGTATAAATCGGTAGTTCATATGATGTTTGATTGATTAAGTACTTGGTTATGTGATTGAGAGGATGTTATGGTGTTTACTAAGAGATTGTGATAGTAAACGAATTGTTATGAAAAGAGGCATGTTTATGATTAGGGAATGTTTGACCATATTGTGATATTCAGGAGAGTGAGTTTTATATATATTGCGAGGGACCTACGAGAACATAGCATAAACCTTTAGGTTCCCTTAGAAACGGGCCAGTAAGATGTTTTGTCCCAGTCAAATTAAGGACTCGCCGTTTTGAGAAAAAGGAATACTGTTTTCACTTGAGTATTACTTTGACTGGCTAGAATCGATGTAATCGAGCACGTAGACCCCCGTGCTCAGTGTAACTCACTAAGACGTTATCGTCTTACGCTCTCTTTGATTTATCGATTCTAGATGGAGCAGCCACCGTCGCCCCCTCCACATCATGAGGCGATCCGCTATGTCTGGTTCAGCTACACGCCGGCAACTGGCGCAGTGACCGTAGCATCCACCACACCCGGGGTACATCGTTTCTCTGTCCCGGAGCTTATTGCGAGGTACTCCCGCTCATGACCATGTACCCGTGCCACCACCAGCCCCGGAGTCCGAGTAGTCGGATCCAGAACAGAAGGACATCGAGGATGAGCAGATGGTTCCTACTGCCGCCGTAGTGCTGTCGGGCGAGGACTCAGAGGGGTTAGAATCAGATCAGGAATTGAATCAGGTCCCCGGACACCAGGAGCAACATCTCCCGCCACACGACCCGTTGTAAGTTGAGACGGCGAGGGACGATGAAGAGGATAAGATGCCGCTTGTGTCATGGAAGTTCGTTATGCAGCTGATCAATAGCCTTGGATCTCTTTTATTTATGTTGTTTTAGGAGTTGTACCCCGTAGAGGGATCCTTTTGGATTACTGTATATTTTTCTGTTGGACGGATGTTCGTATATCTCTACCCGAGGCATTTTGTATGTTCTAGACCCGGGATTCTCTGTTCAAATCTGTATCTGCAGCTCCTAGTCTTGGTTATCTGTATTTTGTTCAGGACCTTGTCATTCATTGGACTTCCATGATGTATTTATGTATATATTTTCATATAAAATATGTATGGCCAATATGTTCAGGCCTTCTTTTATTATACCCTGATGTTTTATTATATTAGATGCTTATCCAGGAGATTCTAATCGTGCTTACCTTCATGGTCACGGCTCTTGAGTTTTCAATATTGCAAATTATTCATGATACAGGGGTTATGCCATGTGATATACCGGGTTTATGTTATGTATATATGTATGTTACCTATTACAAGAAAAAAACTTGGGTTTTTCGGGTTTTAGTAACATGTCAAGTGTTAAATATGTCCATGGCATAGTTAACATCTTGGGATGTTACATAATTCCTATGCGTACCTGAATCTATATGTATGTAATGGGCCTCTTTCATGTATTATTGTATTATGGTTATGTGCATTCACAGTTTCATAGTTTGATATATCAGATTATGTCTCATCACGTACAAACCACGATTTAGGACTCGCGCTTTTTACATTAAAAACTTTACGTCCCTATTTTCCACGTATCCATATTTTTGAAAATTGACTCTGAAACAGAATGATAATCTCCGGTAATTAACTCATTATGACTTAAGCATAAAGAGGTAATTATTAGGGTGTTACACTTAGATCAAAGTATGAGCAATTTAAAATGGATGAGAATGAATCAATAGATAGTATGATTACTAGGTTTCTTAGTATCATAAATCAATTGAGAGGTCTGAACTATAATATGCCTAGTGCTAAAATTGTGAGAAAAGTTTTGAGAAGCTTACCTTCTAGATGGTTACCAAAAGTAACGATTATCTCAGAAGCTAAGGATCTAAAAACTTTGATGTTTGATGCCTTAATCGGGTCATTGAAAGTGCATGAAATAGAATTGCAAAATATTGCTAGCACTAACAATTTCAGGGATAACACGGCTCTTAAAGTTTCCAAGAGGAAAAAGAAGAAAAAGACTTTGATTCTCAAGGAAGACTGTGAGTCCGAATCTGAAGAGGAAGACTCTGAAGATGATTCGGAAATTGATCCAGAACAAGTGGCAGTGTTTATCAAGAAGTTTAGAAGGATGTTTAGAAAAGGAAGCTCAAGCAAAAAGAATCCTAACATCTTCAAGAAGACAAATCAAAATCGGATCAAGTAATTTGTTATCACTGTAATGAGAAGGGTCACATCAAACCAGATTGCCCAAAGTTGAAAGAAACATCATAAAAGAATAAAGGGAAGAAGAAGGCTTACAAAGCTACATTGAGTGATGATGATGATTCTGAAGATGAGGAAGAAGTTTCAAACATGTGCTTCGTGGCTGAGTACACCTCAGAAGCTGAACCTTCAGAAGCTGAAACTTCAGAAGCTGAAATTTCAAAAAATGAAGACAATGAGGTTCAGAAGCACAAATGCTTCGTGGCTGACTATAGCTCAAAAGCTGAGACTTCAGATGCTGAAGACGATGAGGTAACTTTCGAAGAACTCATGTCTAATTTTAATTCTCTTTTAAATACTTATGAAAAACTTCAGATTAATCATAAAAAGGTTTTGAAAAAGTTTTCTGAAGTAAAACAAGATTTAGATTATCAAAAGCAAATCAATTCTGAAATAAGTATTGATTTAGAAAAGTTCAGAAGCACCAACTCAAAATCGAGTATTAACTTTTCCGATGAAGAAAATGATTTAGAAAAACTCAAAAAAATTAATTCTGATCTTGAGAGGGACTTAGAAAGATTAAGAGATGCTAATGATCTTTTGATTATTGAAAAAATCGATTTAGAAAACGATATTAGCAATCTTAAAAAGTCTAAAGAAGCTTCAGAAGCTGCCGAAGCTTCTGACACCTAAGATTCTGAAGTAGACTCAGAAACTAAAAGGCTTTCTGAAAAGTGCAATGATCTTTTAAAAACCAGTATTCTTTTGAGAAAGGATTTGGAAAAGTTTGTTAATGGTACTAAAAATCTTGAAATGATTTTAGGATCACAAACAACTTATTTTGATAAAAATGGGATTGGTTTTGTTCCAGAAAGTAAGTTTGCAAAAAATAAAAAGTCTTTTAAGAAAACTTTCAAAAAGGCAAAGTGCTTTTATTGTTCAAAAACTAATCATGTTTCTGATGATTGTTGGTTATATAAATATAAAGGAAAGTATGATTCTTACATCAGAAATCCGAAGAAAACTAACAACAAAGGATCCAATAAAATTTGGATACCAAAAGTTCATTTGAAACTACTTGCAGAAATGCTTGAAAACCAAAACCATGGATCTGAAGCTATGGCATGTGGACTCAAAATGTTCCAGACACATGACTGGACAAAGAGAGTGCTTCGTCCAATTTAAACAAAAGGACAAAGGTCAAGGTAGATTTGCCGATGGTACATGTACTCATACTTTAGAAGCTGATGAGATTCACACTTCAGAAGCTACTCAATATGGTACTTCAGAAGCTACACAAAGTGGTTCTTCCGAAGCTATGCAGAATCATAATTCAGAAACTACTCAGAGGCTACACAAAGTGGTTCTGAAGAAAATGTGGTAACTTTAAACCATTTATCTCTTATTAATCATGATATTTCGTGTGAAAATATAATCAAAGGCAAATATGAATTAAAATCCCTTGATCAAAATCTAATAATTAGTGATATCTCACATGGTGTTAGAACTAGGAGATCAATTAATGCTTTTGTATCTCTAGTTGAAATAGAACATGATTTGGCTGATATTTTTACCAAACCCCTATCGGAAGATAGATTTGTATTTCTTAGAAACAAACTCAACATTATATCTATTTAAACCTTTTTGATTATGACAAAAAAGGGGGAGAACGATTAGTTGTAATCTTTCTTCTTATCCTTCTTCTTGCATTGGGAGAATGATTAGATATAATCTTTCTGGAAAATGGTTCAGAAAGGGGGAGTTTATAATACATGTCTAATATGATGATATTAGGTTCTGACGATTCTACATATATTTTCTGATTTGAATATGTCATGTAGGGGGAGATATATATCTTTATCTTATATGAATATTATATGTACGGGGAGATATATGTCATTATTTGGTTATATGTATAATCATATGATTCTGTCGATATATATGGTTCTGAAAGTAGTATGATACATAATGTGTATTGTATTGTCTTGATATAATCATATATAGTTACTGAAAGTATATTTCGAATGAAAGTATTTTTTGAAAATGTTTTCGAAACTCTACATCAATGCTATGTTTTCATTTTAAAAATTTGAGAAAGCATTGAAAGATTACATGAGTTTTGTCATCATCAAAAAGGGGGAGATTGTTAATGTAAATCCTCATTTGGTTTTGATAATAACAAAACTAATGTAACTTTGTGAGTTTACATTGAGAAGCTACAGTGGATGAATTTGTAATATTTCAGAAGCTCTTGTATGAGAAACCACTGTTAGAATGTATTGTATATGCTTCGGGTATTGTAATGTAATATTTGTATTATGTAATAGAAGCATAGAGATAGGAATAGTGTTATATTAGGCTATATAATGTATAATCTGTAATACACACTTGAGGAAGCTAGAAAAAAGGCTTCAGAAGCTGAAGAAAGGCTTCGGAAGCTAGAAGAAAGACTTCAGAAGCTCGGAGGAGTCTTCAGAAGCTCGGAGGAGTCTTCAGAAGCTCAGAGGAGACTTCAGAAGCACGGAGGAGGCTTCAGAAGCTCAAAGGATAATTCAGAAGCTGGAAGCATAGCTCAGAAGCATCGCACAGGAAAATTGCTCAGAAGCATGGCTCAGAAGCATGGCTTAGAAGCTTGGTAAGAAGCTGGCTCAGAAGATGCTACAGTGACTTAATGAGTCTCTAATCATATTCAGAAGCTGATACAGAAGTTTAATGAGCTTCTGATGTGTGAGGTACAAAAACTTAATGAGTTTCTGAGAAGGGAATTAGTTTAAAAGTGTAAATGGATAATGTTCCATTTTATCTCGTGTTTTCCCGCCAATATTTTATAGCTGTTAATGACAGCTTTGTAATTTCATTTTCAAAGAGCTTTCTATAAAAAGGGATGTCTCGAGTTGTAATTGGAGAGGAGAAAAAATAGATGAAAAAACATAACATACAAAAAGAGAGAATCAGAGTGATAGAAAAATCCTCTGAGAGAAAAAGGGCTTAAAAGAAAAAGAAAAATCTGAGAGAGGCTCAGATACATTTTGAGAAAAGAAAGAGAAGAGCTATGTGCTAGAAAAGAGAAAAGAAGAGAAAAGAAAGGCTCAAGAAAGGTGATCAGAATAATGTTCTGATTCATTGTGCTAAGAGAAGAAGAGTGATCAAGATAATGTTTTGATCGTGATTGAAGAAAAGGAGGTTCTGAGATTAAAGATTTCAGAAGCTGATCAAGCTCAAAGAGTTTGAGATCGAGAGTAAAAGACCAGAAGCTGAGTTCAATTTCTCAAGATTGGTTCGTGGAGAGTGTGATCAAATACAAGGTTCTGAAAAGTCCTTGGTGTGATTCAAGGCGGGAAATCTTTTTAGAGGGTACATCTAGAGAGTGGAAAATATTCAAAAGGGGATATTCTAGAGTGTCGAACCTGAGAAGGTTGCAAAAGATATCTTTGTATTGATACCTGTGTATGTTGATGCGTTTTTAGTGGAACTCAATCCTTGAAAGGTTGAAGAACTGGATGTAGGCACAATTGGCCGAACCAGTATAAATTGGTCAAATTCTCTCTACCCTTAACTCTCTTGTTTTGATTGCATTTAATTGTTGTGATTGATTTTCATTGATTGTTTGCTCAGAAGCTGGTGTGATAACATCAGAAGCTGAAATAGTATTTGTGTGTTAATTTGTTTTCTGGAATATTTCAAGAACAATATCTAATCAATTTAAAAGTTAAAGAAACTTAAGTAAATACAATCTTTATGTGATTAAACTTTGTGATATGTGATATTGATCATTTGGGTTTTTGAAATTTGAGATAAACAATTAAAGAACATTAATTCGGAAGCTGTGTAGTTTTTAAGAACTTACTTCATAAGCTGTTTCTTTGTTCTTTGTATAATTGTTGCTTAGATTCTGAGTGTATGTGAAACATATATCATATTACATATTGTTGATTGATTGTATTTGAAATACTGGTTCAGAAGCTAATAGGTTCTAAAGTCAGAATCTGAAGCAGGTTCTGAGACAAAGTTCAGAAGCTGAATCGGATAAAGTTCAGAAGCTGATTTTCTGAAAGAGTTATTTTGGATATTTGATTTGATTGTTTCAGAAGCTTGATATAATATTTGAGTTGTGATATTTGTGATCATATTCCGCTATGCAAGATAAAAATTAAATCATTGACATATTGATTTCTGTGTATGTCAACATAATTGATTTAGGTTATGAGATCACAAATAATATTTTAATTCTTTGTTTTGACTAACTCTTGACAAGTATCAAAGACTTGATCAATCTTTGAGAATTTCAGGAAGTGTTAAATAATAAAGAAGCATTTGCGAAAAAGTTTGACACAACCAATTCACCCCCCCCCTCTTGGGTTGTGTGAAGCATAGCTTGGAGGTGTTTCTCAAGAGACCCTCATATCATCAATTGGTATCCAGAGCTCCGATTTTTGCTAAAGTGAAATCAAGAAGGTTCTCTAACAAGAACAGAAGCAAGATCCAAGGAACAAGCTATGTCGAATCAAGCTAATTTTCAAATCTCTTAAGGACAATCCATAAATAGACCTCCACTCTTTAATGGAAATGCATATGCCTATTGGAAAGACAAGATGCAACTATTCATTGAGTACAATAGTCTAGAGTTATGGGATATAATTCAAAATGGAGATCAAATTCTATAAACTTCAAGAGTGCTGCTTGATGGTTCAATTGAAACTAAAGCTATTCCTAAATCTGAATGGACAAGGGAACACAATGAGATGGTCAGACTCAATTCCAAAGCTAAGTATTTGCTTATTTATGCTTTAACTATGAGTGAGTATGATAAAATCATTAGTTGTAGTTTGGCTAAAGAAATATGGGATAAATTAGCTTTATTACATGATGGTACTGATGAAGTTAAGGAAACCAAAAATGATATGCTTAGATCAAAGTATGAGCAATTTAAAATGGATGAGAATGAATCAATAGATAGTATGATTACTAGGTTTCTTAGTATCAAAAATCAATTGAGAGATCTCAACTATAATATGCCTAATGCTGAAATTGTGAGAAAAGTTTTGAGAAGCTTACCTTCTAGATGGTTACCAAAAGTAACGGCTATCTCAGAAACTAAGGATCTAAAAACTTTAAAGTTTGATGCCTTAATCGGGTCATTGAAAGTGCATGAAATAGAATTGCAAAATACTGCTAGCACTAACAATTTCAGGGATAACACGGCTCTTAAAGTTTCCAAGAGGAAAAAGAAGAAAAAGGCTTTGATTCTCAAGGAAGACTCTGAGTCAGAATCTGAAGAGGAAGGCTCTGAAGATGATTCGGAAATTGATCCAGAACAAGTGGCAGTGTTTATCAAGAAGTTTAGAAGGATGTTTAGAAAAGGAAGCTCAAGCAACAAGAATCCTAACATTTTCAAGAAAGAAAATCAAAATCAGATCAAGTAATTTGTTATCACTGTAATGAGAAGGGTCACATCAAACCTGATTGCCCAAAGTTGAAAGAAACATCATCAAAGAATAAAGGGAAGAAGAAGGCTTACAAAGCTACATTGAGTGATGATGATGATTCTGAAGATGAGGAAGAAGTTTCAAACATGTGCTTCATGGTTGAGTACACCTCAGAAGCTGAACCTTCAGAAGCTGAAATGTAACACCCTAATAATTACCTCTTTATGCTTAAGTCATATTGAGTTTATTATCGGAAATTAACATCTTGTTTCAGAGATTAAAGTTGAGTAAAGTAATAATGCGCGGAAAATAGGGCCGATTTGTTTTTCAAAAGAATCGGAAGTTTAAAAACTCGGCTTGTGCGGTATATCTGATATGAACAATTATATCATTCTAAGAAACTACTCATAATAAATACATAACATTAGAATACACAACGGTGGCCCACAGGTACATAAATATAGTATTACAATATCTGAGATACACGTAATATCATAAACATCATAGACAGTACTAGTATATGGTGGTGGAACTTTTAAGAAAATCATAAGCTTGTACAGCCACTTATAACTCCCTTAAAGGTTCCCAAAAGGTGACATAGATCATAAAGTACGAATACAAGACGTAACAAAAATAATGCTAATAGTCCTAAGCTCCAGAGCTTTCAAACTTAATCTTCACGTAAGGTCCAAATCGCTCAACCTGTAGACGTGCTGGCACCCCTGTCTGTATCTAAAACAAAAGTGGTGGAATAGGGTGAGCTCCATGGACTCAGTAGGGGGATCACTCCGGTTTATTATAAAAACAGTGTAATATGCAAAATTCGCATTTTTGGGGATTTCATAAATTGATTTATATCTGGAGTGTCTTACCTATATGCGTCTTGGTTAATATGCATGCATCTTATACAAATCTGAAAGCATCATTACTTATTTTGTTTCTGGTTGGTATGTAAGACATTGACTCTTTCTTGACACGTACGTAAGATACTTTTTCTATAGTTGGCACTAACCCTCTTATCTCTTTTACCTCCACATCACCAAATCCCAAGACTATGAGCTCATATCTCTCTAGTTTCTACTAGACACACGGGGAAAGAGGGGTTTATCACCTTCCCTTACTGACAGCACTAGTGACCGAAGGTTACACTGGCTTACTTTGACATTCCGTTGTATTTCCACTGTACTCAAAATATCATAATATCACATTCTGACTTACTACCATATCACAACATATATGCACATAAACAACTGGTCATTTCATTCTGGCAATGAGTACAAGTCATGTATAACAACCTAGATTCATAAATCACTTAAACACATACCACTTATGCACATAATTGCAATCACATATCATTTTCTCGTTAATTTGTGTATTTCTTTTCATAATCATCATATTCTGTTGTAAACATATATAATAAACATGTTACAGTGGTTCAGATCCCTAGAAAAGGGTTAGAAATCATTAAAATGCAAAATCACAAAATTCAGCATTTTAAACAATTCTGCAGAAATTCTGCGAAATGGCCGCTAGCGCGTCCTCTATGGCCGCTAGCGTCCAATAACGCACAACCAATCGCTAGCGCCTAGATTATGGTCGCTAGAGCGTGGTCATTCGCTAGCGGCTATGATTTGGCCGCTAGCGCGTATCCCGTCTCTGTATTCATACCAGTTTCAGAACAGCAACCATTTTCGAGCATATAATGATTTCTAACCGATCTTTATGCATGAAAACATACAAATACATATTATAACATAAATCTAAACCCCTACCTCTTGTAGTTTTGCCCTCTAATGCTAAAACCACCTTGTTCTTCCTTGAGCTACTTGCTTAACACTCTAACTAACTTTTGATGATGATGGAGATGATCCTAGAGCCTCTGGTGATATATGTTCGGTCTAAAATGAAGGAAATAAGACAAGGAATTCGGATATGGGGTCAGATTCTCTGTGTGCTGAGTTTTGGATGGTGTGGTGATGAGTTTTATGATGTTTGGAGGATATGGAGTTGAGAGAATTGTGTTTGAAGTGTTTTGAGACTTTGAGATTATGTTTCTGATGGTTATATGGTTTCTTCAGAGGTAGGTAAGGGTTTTGGGACGGAAGGGGTTAAAGGAAAATTTTAAAAGATGAGGGACCTGGGAGAAAGTGCAAGAATTACAGAAATGTTGTTCTGTCATCGAGCTGGTCGCTAGCGCGTGTTTCACGGTCGCTAGCGGCCGTTCTCACCGCATTACCCGCTAGCGCCTTGTTACTGTCGCTAGAGAGGGACTTCTACCGACTCATCCGCTAGCGAGCTAAACTGGCCGCTAGCGATGAAGTACTCCCACATGACAGTAGCAGCAAACAACATACTCCAAAAATCCCAAAATGTATCTAACTCACTCCAAACCCTTACCAACAGTTCTTACTAGTACTTATACACTTTTGCAAACATACTCCTACTAGAATTACCATTTATTTCTTAAATTCCCTACCTAGATCATCATTCTTAACTCATTTTTGTATTATACTAACTTCTCAACCTTATGCGATGCACTTACCACTTCTAATACACATTTTTTCCACATAGTACACATAGCACATATTTAGTCAATCATACATGTCAAAATACATTATAATACACATATATCCCAATTATGCCTTGATCGAAGCGATTTTTACTAAATCTCTCCGATTAAAGCATGATTAGGATTTTGGGGTCTTACATGAAACTTCAGAAGCTGAAATTTCAGAAAATGAAGACAATGAGGTTTAGAAGCACAAATGCTTCATGGCTGACTATAGCTCAGAAGCTGAAACTTCAGATGCTGAAGACGATGAGGTAACTTTCGAAGAACTCATGTCTAATTTTAATTCTCTTTTAAATACTTATGAAAAACTTCAGATTAATCATAAAAAGGTTTTGAAAAAGTTTTCTGAAGTAAAACAAGATTTAGATTATCAAAAGCAAATCAATTATGAAATAAGTATTAATTTAGAAAAGTTCAGAAGCACCAACTCAAAATCGAGTATTAACTTTTCTGATGAAGAAAATGATTTGGAAAAACTCAGAAAAATTAATTATGATCTTGAGAGGGACTTAGAAAGATTAAGATATGCTAATGGTCTTTTGATTATTGAAAAAATCGATTTAGAAAACGATATTAGCAATCTTAAAAATTCTAAAGAAGCTTCAGAAGCTGCCGAAGCTTCTGACACCTAAGATTCTGAAGTAGACTCAGAAACTAAAAGGCTTTCTGAAAAGTGCAATGATCTTTTAAAAACCAATATTCTTTTTAGAAAGGATTTGGAAAAGTTTGTTAATGGTACTAAAAATCTTGAAATGATTTTAGGATCACAAACAACTTATTTTGATAAAAATGGGATTGGTTTTGTTCCAGAAAGTAAGTTTGCCAAAAATAAAAAGTCTTTTAAGAAAACTTTCAACAAGGCAAAGTGTTTTTATTGTTCAAAAACTAATCATGTTTCTGAAGATTGTTGGTTATATAAATATAAAGGAAAGTATGATTCTCACATCAGAAATCCGAAGAAAACTAACAACAAAGTATCCAATAAAATTTGGATACTAAAAGTTCATTTGAAACTACTTGCAGAAATGCTTGAAAACCAAAACCATGGATCTGAAGCTATGGCATGTGGACTCAAAATGTTCCAGACACATGACTGGACAAAGAGAGTGCTTCATCCAATTTAAACAAAAGGACAAAGGTCAAGGTAGATTTTCCGATGGTACATGTGCTTAGGTTCTAAGGGTGAAAATGCTAATGTATATCCTGAAAATGAAGTAAGAGAGTTTGAGGAGATAAACATCAACTCAAAGGGAGTTCAGAATCTAAACTCAGAAGCTACTCGGACTCATACTTCAGAAGCTACACAGAGTGGTTCTTCAGAAGCTATGCAGAATCATAATTCAGAAACTACTGAGAGGCAGAGTCCAGAAGCTCATGGTTCTGAAGAAAATGTGGTAACTTCAAACCATTTATCTCTTGTTAATCATGATATTTCGTGTGAAAATATAACCAAAGGCAAATATGAGTTAAAATCCCTTGATCAAAATCTAATAATTGGTGATATCTCACATGGTGTTAGAACTAGGAGATCAATTAATGCTTTTTGTAAAACCCCAAAATTCTAATTATACCTTAATTAGAGGGATTTAGTCATAATCAATTTAATCAAGGTATAATTGGAATATGTATGTGATCGGGATGTATATGTGTTATTTGATAGGTGTTATGTGTGTTATGATGATAAATGCATTGCATGCGGATTAATATACGATAAAACAGACTAAGAACCTTGGGAAGGAAGTTAAGAAACAATCATGAGAGATTTTAGGTATTTATGGCTATGTATAAGTTTATATAGGTGTAAAAAGGATGACTAGAGTGTTAGAAATGGTTTAGAGTGTTAGGTGCATTTTGGAGTTTTAGATGCTTGAAACTGCTGCTGTTGTCATGTATCAGCAGCTGCTCGCTAGCGACCAGTTCTAGTCGCTAGCAGGTGAGGCGGCAGAAGTTTGTCGCTAGTGGCCATTATAAGGCGCTAGCGGGTAATGCGGTGTTGTTGGTCGCTAGCTGTAACACCCCAATAATTACCTCTTTATGCTTAAGTCACATAGAGTTAATTACCGGAAATTATCATCTTGTTTCAGAGTTTAAGTTTGAAATTAAGGATACGGGGAAAATAGGGCCAATAATTTTCTTAAGAGAACGTAATTTAAAAATCTCGGCTTGTACGTGACGAGGTATAATCTGATACACCAAACGATGAATCTATAGATTACATAAAACCAGATTACCATATAACATATAAGTGGCCCATTACATACATATAGTCTCACATACATAAGAAAACACATATAACGTAAAATCCAAAAATAGATATTACAATATTTAAATACTAGAATATCTAAGAGAACTATAAGCTTGTACAGACACTTATACTTCCCTTATAAATCCTTCTGAGTAAAATATGGTACATAACATAACATAATATCATATACGGAAATATCTAAATTCCTAATGTCTTAAACTCTTTGGATGTCTGAGCCTCGACCCTCTTGCAAATCCGGATCCGTTGACCTAGCGGAATACCTGTATCTAAAACAAAGGTGGTGGAATTGGGGTGAGCTCCACGGACTCAATAGGGGGATCACTCCGGTTTGTTATGAAATAAGCGAAATATGCAGAGACCATATTAATAATATTTTCACAAATATATATTTAATTCCGGAGTGTCTTACCTATATGCTTCTTGTTAATTATATAAATGCCATGCAACAATACATAGTCATCATCGTGCTGACATTAGTTGCTTAAAAAATATGTTCGTTAACATGCAATGGTTGCATAGTCAACACTATACATACGGTCACAAGTTTAAATATAATTATTCATACAACAGTTACACAATCAACATCATGCATACAGTTATATGTGTCATGTGTTATAACTTTCTCAAATCAATGGCATTACCCTCTCTCTTTCTACCTCCGCATACTCTTGGCCCCTAGGCTATGAGCTCATATCTATCTAGTTTTCTACTAGATCTCTGTGGGGAAGAGGGTTTTTATTCACTTTCTTTACAAATCGTTATTGGGGACCGAGGGTGCCAACCTCCCTTGCCAATCCCATTTGGTAAAGGAAGCTACTCATAAATCTCATTTTTCTGATTCACATGATGTAACACCCCAATAATTAATCCTTCATGCTATAGTCATTTCGGACCAACTAATCGAGTGTCACCTCTTGAACATCATAGCATATGTTATGTTTTTAAAATAGATACGGTGAAAATACGTGGGAATTAATTTCGCAAATATCATACTTCAAAAGTAGGGGCAACGTCATACATATAATCGTTATAATACATCATGTACCAATATTACATAATAATATACATACAGCTCTCTAATTCATCAAAATACAAATAGTCTCCCACATCATATATCAGCAATGAAACTAGTAATAATAATAGTAATACAACTACATGAATATCCCGGCTAACATAGATCCGGAAATAACTTAACAAACATGAACTGGAAGGAAACTAAATAGGGCGGAAGCTCAAGCTTCCGTCTTCAAGTCCACCTGGCGTCTCCGTCTCCAAGTACACCTGATTACCTAAAATATATATCCACGATAGGGTGAGCAACTAAAAGTTACTCAGTAGGGGCGGCTATCTTGGGTTTATTATTAAGTTCTTTTCTCATTTCACATGACATCATAGTAAGATCTTTATATATTCATGACTATCATATTATACGTAATCCTTATATCTCATGTATCTTAAAATCATCATAATGCACCTATACTCATGAACATACTAATTTATCATCCTTTTTCATAAATATTCATTCGTACATATTTATTTATTTTATATATATATATATATAATAAACATATTTAGATAACTAATACCTCATACATATAAAGTGAAATCAGGAAAATACTAAAAATATGAGGAATGCACAGAATCTACAACATTACTGCGGCCTGGTCGCTAGCGCGCTCCTTGCGGCCGCTAGCGCCCGAGGCGGTATAACTGCTCGCTAGCGCCCGTAATCTGGCCGCTAGCGCCCGTCATGTGTCTGCTCTTGAGTCAGCCTTTAAATCAATAGTCATTTTATGCTTATGATGAACTTAACATAACTATATGCAAGCGTATCGATTTATACATATTTAGCCATTAGTATATTCATTTAAAATCTCAATTTGTCATGACATATTATTTTTAAAACCACTAAAATTCATCAAGAAAATACTTTTCTCAGTTCTGTTCTGCACCCGGCCGCTAGCACGTACATACTGGTCGCTAGCGGCTGAGGCGGTGAAACTCTGTCGCTAGCGCCTAACTTATGGGCGCTAGCTCGTGCCTGCTCGCTAGCGGCTACCATGTTGGTCGCTAGCGAGTAACTCGATTCTGACTCAAGAACAGCAAAGCAGAACACAACCAACACAATCCCAAAAACCTGGTTTTCGATCATTTAACCTCCAAAAATCATTCATATATTTAAACATAACATTAATACTAAACCCCTACCTCTTGTAGACCTCCAAATCAAGCTCTAATCCTCTCTTGTTCTTCAAATCCTTGATGAACACTCCCCCAAAGCTCTCTAAAATGATGGTGATGATGATTCTGAAGTTGCTACTGACTTCTAATCGGTTAGAAAGATAAGGAACCTTGTGAGGGTTGACAATATGTAATTTATTTTCGGATTCTATGAGGATTGGTAATAGGAATCTAAGTTGGAATGCTAAGAAGTTGAGAGAATATTTGAGAAGCTTGTCAAATGGGGAAGGATGAGTTTCTGATGATGTTTAAGTGCCTTCTGGAGTTATAGGACGACTTAGGGTCGGGGGACCTATATGCAATATCAAAAATATGGAGGACCAAGGACTGAAATGAAAAATGCAGAACTTGCTATTCTGTCTCGACATGGTCGCTAGCGCCCAACAATACTCGCTAGCGACCGGCCACGCGCTAGCGCACACATGTTATGCGCTAGCGGCTGGTCCTGTGGCAGAAAGCAGATTATGCAGAATGCTCCTCCTAATTGTCCCAATATGCATCATATTCATCCTCGTTCATCCAAACATGATTCAAACCTTACCTAAACCTTAAATATACTTGGGAACATCATATTCTAGTCCATAATATGCTAATTCATCATCCTCGCATTCAATTCAACACTAATTATATTACTAACTCTTCTAATTTCCTATTATGCATGCATGCATGAACTCCTATAAATCTGCTAACACTCTATCTAAAATGTTTCTAACCAGGCCCCACTCTCCAAACTACCAAAATCATTGTAAATCCTCATTTTCATTTTCAAAACTCAAATACATATCTAAATCCATATAACCCTTTTAAAACCAATTTCATTGAAATATAAACTTTTGCAATACATTTTCTAAATCATTGAATCACATAATGCATGAAAACCATGTATGCAATTACTCAATCATCCATGCACGTAATCCATATATCAAACAAGTCATCAACACACATAGGCATACAGTACACATACAATTCAATTAAGTCTCAACCAAGGCTAATTATCACTAATTACCCTTAATACATAACCTAACATAAATCTAAGCCCCTACCTCTTGTAGTTTTGCCCTCTAATGCCAAAGACCAACCTTATCTCCCTTGAGCTACTTGTTTAGCACTCTATATAACTTTTGATGATGATGAAGATGATCCTAGAGCTTCTGATGAGTTATGTTCGGTTAGTATGGAAGGAAGTAATGAGAGGAATTCTGACTATGTGATTTATCCTTTGGTTTTATGAGTTTTTGTGGTTGGATGTAAGGTTTGGAGTTAGGGAGTTTTGGGAGAGCTTTCTTGGAGTTCTTAGGGATGAAGAAAGGTTTCTGATAGCTTTAGGTGGCTCTTCTGAAGTTATAAGGAGGTCCTGGAGGGAGGGACCTATGAGCAATATTAAAAAGATGGAGGGTTTGGTCTAAAATGCAAAATGACAGAAATTCTGTTCTGTCACGATAGTGGTCGCTAGAGAGGGACATGCGGCCGCTAGCGACCAACAACACCGCATTACCCGCTAGCGCCTTATCATGGCCGCTAGCGACGCAAATCTACCGCCTCACCCGCTAGTGACTAGAACTGGTCGCTAGCGAGCAGCTGCTGATACATGACAGCAGCAGCAGCATTTTCAAACTTCTAAAACTCCGAAATGCACCTAACACTCTCTAAACCATTTCTAACACCCTAGTCATCCGTTTTACACCTATATAAACTTATACATAACCATAAATACCTAAAATCGCTCATGATTGTTTCTTAACTTCATTCCCTAGGTTCTTAGTCTATTTTATCGTATTTTCAGCCGCATGCAATGCATCTAACATCATAATACACATAACACGTATTAAATAACACATATACATCAAAATACATCCCGATCACATACATATTCCAATTACACCTTGATTAAAGTGATTATGACCAAATCCCTCTGATTAAGGTATAATTAGAATTTTGGGGTCTTACATTCTCCCCCCCTTTTAAAAAGAATTTCGCCCATGAAATTCCGTATCTGTGAAAACAATCAAATGCAGATCATATAAGTGTGAAAGCTAACCCTTAATTCTATATACTTACCCTAGGTAAAATCCTCGGATCATATAACGTTCTCCGTATTCACTGTGAAGGTTCTCCCCTGATGCTGGGGCCTGAAGGAGGCTGATGACATTCCCTGGCTATATGTCCCGGCTCACCGCATCTAAAACACACCGGCGGACCAGCAAGACAAACTCCCCAATGCTTCTTATTACACTGTGAACAAGTGGGTTTCTCCGGAGGTCTAGTGGTCATCACTAGATTAGGTGAAGATGACTCCTGGTGAGGTTGAGAACTCCTAAGAGATCGAGATGGAGACTGTTGTGGTGAAGAGTGTCGTCTCTTGAGTGGAGGAGCCTGTGGTGTTAAATCCCTTCTAGGAGTCTCTGGTGAAGTATTATCTCCCAGAAGGCACGCTTGTTCATGCACTCCGCATGCCTCTACTAATTGAGCATAACTATCTAAGTGAAGGTGGTTCATTGTCTTTTGCATCTTTTGTGTTAACCCATTCCGATACTTCATACACTTCCACGATTCCAATGGGTTTCCTTGAAACATCTCTGAGAATTTAATGAGATGCTCAAATTGTGCGGTGTATTCAGCAATAGTCATTCGCCCTTGTGTCAGATTCAAGAATTCTTGGTCCTTAGCTTCTCTTATAGATCTGAGAAAATATTTTTCATAGAAAAGCTCCTTGAATCTGTTCCAAGGAATAGGAATCCCTGCAGCATCCATTCGGGCTTTTTCTCCTCTCCACCAATTCCCTGCATCCTGTTGCAGCATAAAAGTGGCGAAAGTAGTACGCTGTAGGTCCGGACACTGTATCACAGTAAATATCTTTTCCATCTCCTCAATCCAATCCCCTGCCACCGCTGGAATAACAGAACCTGTGAACACTGGGGGATTTATGTCACATCCCAAGATGTTAACTATGCCATGGACATATTTAATTCTTGACATGTTACTAAAACCCAAAAAACCCAATTTTTATTTTTTTTTTGTAATAGGTAACATACATATATACATAACACAAACCCTGTATATCATATAGCATAACCCCAGTATCATGAATAATTTGCAATATCGAAATTCAAGAGCCGTAACCATGAATGTAAGCAAGATTAGAATTTCCTGGATAAGCATCTAGTACAGTAAAGCATCAGGGTATAATAAAACAAGGCCTAAACATATTGGCCATACATCTTTTATATGAAAATATATACATAAATACATCATGGAAGTCCAATGAATGACAAGGTCTTGAACAAAATACATATAACCAAGGCTAGGAGCTGCTGATACAGATTTGAACAGAAAATTCCGGGTCTAGAACATACAAAATGCCTCGGGTAGAGATATACGAACATCCGTCCAACAGAAAAATATACAGTAATCCAAAAGGATCCCTCTACGAGGTACAACTCCTAAAACAAGATAAATAAAAGAGATCCAAGGCTATTGATCAGCTGCATAACGAACTTCCGTGACGCAAGCAGCATCTTCTCCTTATCGTCGTCCCTCGCCGTCTCAACTTACAACAAGTCGTGCGGCGGGAGATGTTGCTCCTGGTGTCCAGGGACCTGATTCAATTCCTGATATGATTCTAACCCCTTGAGTCCTCGCCCCGACAGCACTACGGCGGCGGCAGGAACCATCTGCTCATTCTCGATGTCCTCCTGTTCCGGATCCGACTCGTCGGACTCCGAGGCTGGTGGTGGCACGGGTACATGGTCTTGAGAGGGAGCGGGGTACCTCGCAATACGCTCCGGGACAGAGAAACGATGTACCCCGGGTGTGGTGGATGCTACGGTCACTGCGCCAGTTGCCGGCGTGTAGCTGAACCAGACATAGCCGACCGCCTCATGATGTGGAGGGGGCGACGGTGGCTGCTCCATTTAGAATCGATAAATCATGAGTCACACTAAGCACGTGGGCCTACGCGCTCGATTACATCGATTCCAGCCAGTCAAAGTAACACTTGAGGAAATACAACATTTCATTTTCTCAAATATGTTAAGTCCTTACTTTGACTGGAACAAACATCTTACTGGCCCGTTTCTAAGGGAACCTAAAGGTTTATGCTATGTTCTCGTAGGTCCCTCGCTGTATATATAAAACTCACTCTCCCAAATATCACAATATGGTCAAACATTCTTTAATCATAAACATGCCTCTTTTCATACAATTCATTTACTGTCACAATCTCTTAGTAAACACCATAACATCCTCTCAATCACATAACCAAGTACTTAATCAATCAAACATCACATGAACTACCGATTTATACTCAACTCTTAGGTAGTTTTCAAGAGCTCGCAACCTCACCATACTACACCCGACCCCTAGGTTCTTGGTTGTCCAGAGCTCGCAGCTAATGCCTTGGCATTTTTAGTATAATTTTAGTATAAGTTTCTAATACTTTATCTTAGTTTTATTAGTATTTTGTTCAATTTTAGAGTAATTAAATTAGTTTAGAGTTTAATTTAAATTCTTGGTATGGTTATGTGTTCTTTGGTAGTTTTGGTTCTATTTTGTAGAAGAATTGGAGTTGCATTTGGGAGCTTTGAAGGAACATGGAAAATCATTGCAAAATCTAAAGCTGCAGCAATGTAGAAGCAGAAAGGTGTATAACCCTCTCATGGTGTTTTAACCATACTTGGAGATATTGATGTTGGATGAGGTTGATTTTGGTGTCATTGGAAAGATAACGAAAAGATCTACAATTTTGATGAAGATGCCGAAATCCAATTCTTGCGTCTGGAGCCTCGAAAGTGGCCTGCAAGTTAAGGCTGAAGTGCTGCCAGCCATCCCGGCGCCCAGCGCCCCACCAGGCGCCCAGCGCCCCGCCAGGCGCCCAGCGCCCTACCTGGCGCCCAGCGCCCTCCATGCAGCCAAAATGAAGCGCCTAGCGCCCTGCATGACCCAAATACGGCGCCTAGCGCCCTGGATGGGGCCTCGCGCCCTACAAACAGTATTGAATAACTTCAGGCGCTCAAACAAGGCGCCTTGCGCCCTCCACCAGCCGTGCGCCCAGGAAGCTTGCGCGTTGCGTCCAGCAGGCGCCCCGCGCCCCGGAGAAACCAACCCATGCAGCGCGCCGCGTCCTCCCTACGCCTTGCGTCCGGATAAAAGTGGAAACAGAGCATCTATAATTCAGGATTAAATCTGTTTAGATATTACACTGTCTTAGTTATTTTTAAACAAAATCCCTCTGTAATCAATTTAAATTCTAGACTATCTGATTATATATAGGACTAGAATAGGGGGAAATTAGGTCATCGATTATCTGGTCGATCATCTTGAATCCTTATATTTTTCAGCAGCAGCTTGTTTTTCATTCTAGTACTCTGTTTTTCAATATAATGAGTTATTCGTTCTTTAACCTGCTTTCTATCAATTTCTATGCTTTGTTTACTTTGATTATGAGCAACTAATCCCTTGTTAGGGATAGGGGAATCGTATCACTATGAATTAATCCGATGATTGCAACCCTTTGAATTCTATTTCTTCGATTCAGGTAACTACCTTATTGTTTTGTGTTGTTCTGAAGATTGGGAAATCGCTTTTCAACTTATCTTGGATTCATATGTTTATTTGGGAAAATAAGTGTGTGAATTAGCTCAAGGGGAAATTGCTGGAAGGATTGATAACTAGGAATAGAGTCAAGACTTTTATGAACTTTGAATCAGTAAATATATTTTCTTTTCTGTGAAACGATTTGATCAAGGGATTGACTGATTGTTCATAGAAAAAGTGTTAAATTACCAAGGGATTGGAATTGACAATTTAAGATTCGTTCATTGAATTAAAGTTTTAGAATTTGAAGGCGAGCAATTGTTTGAATTATTTCAGAAGATACGTGAACCCGATTCCCTAACCTCTCATTCTTTGAAGTTTTCAAAATTAGTTTACTGTCTGTTACTTTGATACTCTTTTGAATTTATGATTTCAAACCTTTCATTACCCTTAATTCGATTCGTCTAATTAGAAATTCACATCACGAAATCTTTGCTCAGTTCTTTAATCCTCGCGGGAACGATACCCACTCACCGTGGACTTTATTACTTGTACGATTCGGTGCACTTGCCGAAGCCCTATCAGCAGCCTCACCATACTACACCCGACCCCTAGGTTCTTGGCTGTCCTCACGGAGATACCATAATTCACCCGACCCCTAGGTACCCGGAGGATTCATCCGGTCGTACCATAGTTAGTTTTTCAAGAGCTCGCAGCCTCACCATACTACACCCGACCCCTAGGTTCTTGGCTGTCCTCACGGAGATACCATAATTCACCCGACCCCTAGGTATCCAGAGGATTCATCCGGTCGTACCATAATACACCCGTCTCCTAGGTAGCCGGGATTCTATCCGTAGTACCATAATACATCTGCCCCCTAGGTATACGGTAGAATAATACTTCAGTATGCACAATCGATATCTCATGGTAAACATCACAGCACTTCTATCATCATGCATCTCTAGCATTAACATATATTTTCATGAATATGTGCTAAACCACTTTGATTTCAATCAAAGGAATGCACTTCACGTATATCATATAACATACTTTAATCATATTATTTCAAATCATATAACACATTCATTCAGCGTATTATAAAATAGGTGAGACATGCATAATCCATATTAAAGATATTTTTACAAACATAATGTAGTTCCAGAGTGTCTTACCTATATGCGTCTTGACATTTATATGAATGCTATATAACAATTAAGAATCAACATTGTGCTGACATTGGTTACTGAAAATATGTTCATTAGCGTGGAACGGTTACATAGTCAACACTATGCATACGGTCACACGTTTAAATATAGCTCTTCATACAAAAGTTGCACAATCAATATCATGCATACGATTATAGGTGTCATGTGTTATAACTTTCTCAAATCGTTGGCACTACCCTCTCTCTTTCTACCTCCGCATACACCTGGCCCTTAGGCTATGAGCTCATACCTATCTAGTTTTCTACTAGATCTCTGTGGGGAAGAGGGTTTTTATTCACTTTCCTTACAAATCGGTATTGGGGACCGATGGTGCCAACCTCCCTTGCCAATTCCGTTTGTAACAGAAAGTTACTGATAAATCTTATTTTCTGATTCACATGACCTTTCACAGTTTCTCTAATATATCAGCATACATATTAAACATTATACACTCATCATACCACATATGTCATATACATGTAATCATAAAACATAGATGATCTCATATATCATCTTTTCTCAACTCAACCATTTTAAATAATCAAAATATATTTCTGAAATATACTTATATACATATATTTATCATACTGTACTATTTCAAAAATCACTTATAGGATTAAAATCATCATAAAACCAAAACTTCTGCGATCTGGTCGCTAGCGCGTCTCTGTGGCCGCTAGCGCCCAAGTCGGTTCCCTACACCCGCTAGCGCCTGTAACCTGGTCGCTAGCGCGTGTACACTCGCTAGCGGCTATGATTTGGCCGCTAGCGCGCATATCGACCCTGCACTCATGTCAGTTTACAGAACAGCAACCATTTGATGCAAATAAAGGCATATACTCGAATCTGATGTATGAAAAAACCTTAATACATAACTTAACACGAATCTAAACCCCTACCTCTTGTAGTTTCTCTCTATCCAAGCTAGGAATCACTTTCTCTTCTTGAACTCCTTGCTTAGTTCTCTACCCAAGCTTTCTTAATGATGATGATGATACCTCTAAGTTTCCTGATGATTTCTAATCGGTTGGAATGAAAGGAATTGATGAGAAGGATCTGATTATGGTATTTGCTCTTTGATTTGATGAGGTTTGGTGATATAGAGGTGAGGTGAGGTGTGAGTGCTTGTGAGCTTAGGGAGTTTTGAGAGAGTTGAAAGTGTTCTTGGAAGATTGAGGGGATGATTCTGATGTTTGAAGGCTTCTTCTGGAGTTAAAAGGTGGGTTGAGACGGAGGGACCTAATGGAAATATCAGAAAGATGAAGGGTGAGGGGTGAAATGCAAAATGACAGAAATTTTGTTCTGTCACGATGCTGGTCGGTAGCGAGCATCGTGCGACCGCTAGCGAGAGAATCCACCGCATTACCCGCTAGCGCCTTGTCGCAGTCGCTAGCGACGTACTTCTGCCGCCTTACCCGCTAGCGAGCTGCATCTGGTCGCTAGCGAGCACTTACTGGTATATGACAGCAGTAGCAGTTTGCACACTCTAAATCTCCAAAATGCATCTATCATAACCTCATATATTTAAAACACATAGTACACTTAACACATATCAAACAATGCACATACATCAAAATGTATTCCCATGACCCACATATTCCAATTATGTCTTGATCAAGGTAATTATAATCAAATCCCTTAATTAAGGTCTAATTAGAATTTGGGGTCTTACATCATAACTCACGTGTCTTCACAACACAATTCTTATCTTGCCCCATCAATTCAATTAATCCGCAAATTCATGCAATCACATCAATCACACAATTTCATATACTCCAAAAAGTCATATTACAACATTTGCACATTCTCATTACTATCATATATTTGAGTTTCAAGACCTCATATGCTGCCCTACATGGATTTTACAAGTAAATTCAACATTCGGGCATGCTCATGTACATATAGATGCGGGATTTTCCTTGCAAAACTTGATGTTTGCTCTTCGAGCGTAAAAAACGCACAAACTCATGATGTGACATTTAAACATGTGCATACTGAACAATTTTAACTTCCCCTAGCGTTTATCAATGCATTAAAAGGTTTAGGGTGCTATCACATGCAAAGTTCGCAACTCAACTCTTCAATATATGCACATACTATAACTTAATCTTTTCCTAGCATTGTCAATGCATCTCAGACATACCTTCGCTGCCCAATATCAATTTTCACAAGTTTATTAAGCTTTACAAACACCGACATACTCAAAAGTATGTAACTATCCTCCGAAACTTATTTCTTTCTTTTAAACTCAATCACTACCTCACAATTCAGCATTTATCACTTACATGTAATATGGTTTAACTTTCTTGTACCAGAATATTGTGTTTCAAACACTAGAACTCACTGTCATGTACAAGTTTTCACAATTTCAGAAATTTCATAAGTTTCGCAAACTATAACACAATCAAAAGCATGCAATTGTTTTACTATAAACTTGCCCTTAATTTTAAAACCGACCAATGCACAATTTACCATTCAAGCTTGATAAATTTCTTCTAAGATGACACACCAAAACAACATCCTAGTCATGTCCATCTCAATTCTTTCAAACTTCCAATTTTCTATTCATAGTCTTTCTTAAATTTCTTTATGATTACCATTTGGAAATCCCTTTACATTTATAAAGAATCATCAAAATATCAATATAAGATGATTGAGGGGTTTTAAAAAGCTTTCTAAAACGTTTCTCAATGTACCACACATGTCCAACAAGAGGTGATTCAATTCCGGAGAAAATAGGGCCATAAAATGCAAGGTTGTAAAAATCATACTGCGGGCAGACCGCTGGGGCGGTTGGTGCACTGCCGGGGCGGTCACAACCGCTGGGGCGGTGATGATGACCGCCTGAGCGGTCCGACTCTGCAGCAGAGTGCGAAAAATGCATTCTGCTGCTCGCTTTGAGCTCCAAACTTCACCACATCAGTCCCACACATCAAAACACGAATTGCTCACTTTCATATACACAAATATACTTCAAGACAACCACAAATCAAGTACACTCTCATACAATCATGCACCAACAAACACATGCATACATCAAGAATCAATTAAACACATCAATTGGTCACACATCTCTCAATTTAGCTAACATCATTGTCATGCAAATTGGAACCCGAAATTTAGGGTTTAAGTTCAGTAATTTCAGAGCCTCAAGAGCTCTTGCATGTGGAGAAGAACATTGAATTAAAGCAAGGGTGAGTGACTCACATGATACCCAAGCAATAGAAGATGGTAGGATGGTGGTTGATGGTGGAAGCTCCCTTCTCTCCATGGGGTGTGGTGGCTGGCCGAGATTGAGCTTCAAGAGGGGAGGGAGGAGCTCTGAAATCTCCCCTGGAGTGTGTGGGTGGTGTGGTGTTTGAAGCTTGCAGTGTGGGTTGTGGTGGGTGAAGCTATTAACAATGGTGGTGGCTTGAGGGAGGGAGAAGATGAGGGTTCAGAACCCCCTTTTCTTTGAGGGGTGTGTTATGAGGAAAATAGAAATGAAAGGGAGGTGTGTATGCTCATAAGGTTTCTGATGGTTAAATAAAAGAGTGAGAATGTTGTTTTTGTTGATGTATGCAGCGCATACATATGTGGGGTGGGGTGGGGTGTTTTTAATTAAAATCAACAATGTGTAGTGTTTAAGTGGTGTGTATGAGTGTGTGTATAAATTGTATTTGAGTGGGGAAAATTATGTGGAACAAATCAAATAATTTCGGAATTAGAAGTTCGTTTGGTTGCGTTTCGAACCAAACGCAACTCTTTCCTGGGCTGCTCCGGTGCTCACCGGGCTCTCAAAAATATAAAAACATAAATATATAAATGGCGCCTAATCGTTATTAAAATTTCGCAACTCTATGAGACTCGTATTTATTAGAACAAATAATCACTCTATCATTATTTTCCCACATTTCTATTTATTAAAACATTACTAAATATATATATTACTCATATACATATTGTGGGAAAATAATTATAGTGCTATCTTAGGATTCTTTAAATTTTCGAAATTGGCGATATTGCTCCAAATAAGTTTTTTGAACACCAATTTGAATTTAAAATAATTACTTTGGTCTTATCGAAATTTTATAACGATCACGGCCTATCCCGGGGGTCCGGCAGCTCATGGTAACGATATTACTAGGTTTGCCTTGCCCCGCAAGCAACCTAGATCATTATTCACAAACACATAATGCATATACACATATACATATACCATCCAATCTCATGTCACTAATATACGTATATTTATTCTACATATATATATACACACCCATATACATATATACATATGTAACACCGCTGAAATTTTAGTTTAATAATTTTACCCGAGAAACGGTCGTAAGAACCAGAACGGGTAAATTCGTTTTGATTAACTAGATATTATATTAGAATTCCTAAAAATAGAGTTATAATCAGCATTATTAGTATTTTTGGGTTGATACTAATAATCCGTGCATAGTACATAGCCTATAAGAGTGTTTGGAATAAATTCGAGTATTGCCGAAGAAAATTTGAGTGGCAAATATCGTTGTAAAAATTTTTAGTGAGAAATATATTTTTAGAACTTAAAAAATTATTTAGAACTCACATTCGGTATTCTTATTGAAATTTAAAATTTTATGCCAACGTGAGTACTAAATAAATTAAACATTAATATTGATTCCATTATGCTTAAACTATAATGTTTTGATATAATATCAAAGATGGAATTTATATTAATTAATGGGGTATCTTTAAAAATAAATAGAAGTTCATATTTACTCACTAGAATTTTATATAACATTCACGAGCTCTCTAATTTGTGATTTTTAGTAAAAAGTAAGTAAACGACTAACAGTGAGAGAGAAATTCGTCAAATCAAAACCCACCCAATCACCACAAAATTTACCGAGCCTACTCTACATATTTTCCTTGATCATAATTTATTTGAGTGCACACGAACACACCACCCGAATACATAAAACACTCACATCTTGTTTCTCTCATGGAAATCCAAAAACGTGGCAGCCTCATGTAGGAAGCATGCCATGCACACCACACCTCATGCTTTCTTATGAAGCATGACACACCCTTAAAAATCTTAAAAATGAAGCAACGTACACCTCCATCACTCCTATATATATGACCATCATCCATAAGCCTTAAAAAGCATTCCAAAAATCCTTTCCCCTTTCGTGTAAAAGCCAGCCGCGGACCATTTCCCCTCCATCATTTAGGATTTGTTTAAAAGTTAATCAAGGTGAGTTACTTAATTTGCTTGTTAATAAATGTGCTCTTAATATATATATGTATACATGCAATGTGATCTTAAAGATACGTTAATGAATGTGCTCTTAAGATATATATGAAAGATATATATTATAGCTCAGTAAATGCATATGGACTTAAATTATGTATATAGATATGTTATAGTCATATGAAATACTGCAATATGATTTTATATGTATAAATGAGAATATATATGATGATTACGTTACAATTATTATAAGTTATGAGTAAGGAGCAAAGAAGTAAAAATCAATTAGAACCTTTGGTCGATTTTGCTAAGCTTGATCATTAATATACTAAAATTGATTAGAGAATATGGTATATATAAAATATGATCAATGCATACATTATCATTGCAGGTGCAGGAGGTTCTTATATTACTAAATCACTAAACTGATATAAAATAATAATTCAAAATTTGTTAGAAAGATTAAGAATTTTAGTACATGGACTGTGGATAATAAGATTCCTACGGTCATATGCAATCTACATAAATACTGCAATAATATAGTCATGTATAATATGTTGTCATGCATAGTTTCATATAAAAAAATGAATTTATGAATATGGAGCCATGTTGAGAACGTAAGTTATATATATATAAATTGTATCATGATGATATGCTATAAAAGCTAGGAAAAATATAATGGATTGGATTCTGATATAATTAACTGGTGAGGTATTGTTATATATTAAAATTATATAGACATGAGTATGATCATATACTGTTATGAGAAATAAGAGTTTTAAATGTTTGATATTGATATGATTTGAAAATAAGATATGTGATATGCACTAGTAGTATGTTCCTGAGAAAGTTAGATGCTTGATAATGCTTTGATGAGACGTTGATAATAATAGTATGCGAAAATTTGTTCGTGAGTAATGCTAGGTAAATCCTGAGGGGTATCAGGAAACAATTTTTAAAAGGTGCACGTCAACGGTATCACATGAGGTGATAGCGGTATGTGCAAGGGGATGCATCAACGACATCACTTAAAATGATGGCGGCCATGCATAAGCGCCTAGTATAATGACATAACTGCTTGTTTGATATAGCCGTCTAGTTGAACTTCTGGTTAGCCTCGATTCAGCCATCTAAAGAGAGTTAGATGGTGGTGCATTAGACCCTTACGGCTAAGTGGGCCAGATGATTGTGGATTCTTCGACCTAGTAGCCTCCGGATCAAGGAACCTATGAGTCTAGGTGAGGACGGAGCGGTGACTAGTGTCGGGTCTTCCCGGCTGGAACTCAGAGCATGCATTTGGGACACGTAGTCCCTAACAAAGAACTGATGAATTGAGCTACCGGGTGTGTGATCCCGATGTCGAATTTGCAATCCGAAAATATGACGGGTGTGTGATCCCGATGCCGGATGATGATCCGAGGAACTAGATACCGGGTGTGTGATCCCGATGCCGGATGTGCAATTCGAGGACATAAGATTGAAAGTGTACAGTCATGAGAAAGTGGAGAATCGGCTAACCTCTAGTTCAGCAAAACGAAGAAGTCTCAAGTGTAAAGAACAGTCCGATGAACTTATGGTACGACCCATAAGAAAATCGTCGAACAGGAAGTACACTTGACACTTACGTAGGGTGTTAAATATGCGAGAACTTAGAAAAACCATAGACTCCCCTAGTAACGGATTACTAAGATGTTTGATCAGCCGAAGTAAGGACTCAATATTTTAGTACTCTGCATTCTCCCTTGAGCCCCCATTTCATCAATACAGCCCCAAATCACCACAATGCCAATCACCAATGGATCACACACATAACACACACCAGAAACTCAATCACACATAATCAACTAACACATTTTTACACAATCTCATCAGCAAAACACAGTCATCAACACCAATTAGATCCATGGTCATCACATAAATTCGTCAATTATCATCTCATCACAAGTTCCACATATAAACCATTAATTAAATTTATCAAATCAGTCCCCTCATTGTCATATGTCAATCCCCATCTCATCAAGATTCATATTTTAAGACAATAGAAATACAATTACACTCAATTTACATCATCGGGCGCATCTCACACACACACACACACACACACACATATATATATATATATATATATATATATTGTAACACCCCGAAAATCGTGTTTAGTAAGCAATCAAGTTATGACCGTGTTTGATGACGCGCGGCAATAACGAGGTTATTACGTTGTGATTAAATGATTATTTGTGGTGTTCTTATGGTGTGACTATGTATGATGTGTTGGTTTGAAGTTGTGTGATGATGATGCTTATGTGGAGATTTTTGTACTCTGACAGTACGAGCTATGGTTAATTAAGGTGTCGTAAAGAATTAATTATGATTAGTGATATCTGATATATGATGATGATAAAAATCAAATTGTGGTGGTGATGGATCAAGTGTAATTTTATGAAATTTATTTATGGCTGAATGGTATGATACTTGAACATAGACATGTTCATGAGAAGTGAGAAATAAGGAACGAGATAATTATGTGACAACATATGTATATGTGTAAGTGCATCTGTGTACATTTATGTGCCAAAGTGACTGGTGTATAAATATATATATATATATATGTACATTTGAAATTCTTTACTCATGATGAATAAAGATGATATATATATATATATATATATATATATATATATATTTAGAGTGATATATTGATGAGTGCTATATTAAATGTAAAGTGTGCCAATAGGGATATATGCATGTATGTGTGTATATATATATATATATGTATATGGGTGCATATATATATATATATATATATATATATATATGTAACTGTGTTTATGTTATGTAATTTAAATGAAATGTATGTGTTGTGTGTTAGTACATAATAATCTAGGTTGCTTGAGGAGCAAGGCAAACCTAGTATTATTATTTGTATGAGTTAATAGAGCCCTTGAGAGAGGTAATGATCGTTATAAAAATTTTGTTGAGACCTTAATATTTAAATTTAGAGTCCCAAATTGGTGTTTAGAAAATATTTGGAAAATATTCTCACCAATATTGGAAAATTGTGATTTTAAAGCTATTATTATTAAATTTCGCATTTTTACGATTTTCAGGAAAAATCCCTTTAATATATAAATAATGTGAAATTAATAATATAGCGAGATAATTATTTTAGACTTATTGAGAGTCTGAAAATATTAAGGAAATTTTGTAACGATCATATGCCATTTTCTTATTTTAAATATTATATGTTTAGGGAGTATCTGAGTAACCTGAGAGAGAGCCTGAGCTAGATCCTAAACACAACCAGAGCAACTTTTTAGGACCCTGAGCTCTCCAAAAATTTATTAGCTCTCACCATAAAACTTAGTTGCAATTTCTTACTCAAAATCATACTCAAACATATACTCATACTCACCACCTAAATACATACAACTCAAAATTAACACCACAACACCTTCAAAAGGCCTATAATTCTCGGCCAAACCCCACCAAAGCCCCTACACACTCCCATTCTCTCATTTTTCAAACACACACACTTCAGAACATTGCTCTGAGCTCCACCCTCACCCTTGAAGATCCATTTTCGGCCAGCCACCAAGAGCCCAAGAGAAAGCCACCACCACCTCCATTTTTCTTGATTTTTCTTCTTTCCAAGGTGAGTTACCCTTCCTATCATCTCAATCTGATGTTTTCTCTTCATGCATGTGTGATTTGGTTGCTGTAGCTTGCTGAGATAGGGCCTAAATTTCGTGCATGCTTGGGAGCCATAAATCCATGGCTGAATGGCCATGTTTGAAGCTCATCTATGTACTTGCATGTTGTGTTGCTTGCATGCATGAGTGATTTTGATTTCCTTTCTTGTTGATGAGTCTAATCTTGAGTTCTGATGCTTGTAGTATGAGTGTTACGACGCACCCATCACATATCAATCTGGTATTCAACTATGTTCACAATCTATCTTTAAAACAATTATTCCGACAGACATACACTTTGAAATCAAACGCATAAGTGATGAGCATTTTTCCCGTTTCATCATTTCATAAAGCAATACCATTTCATAACCCACTCAAATCTCAATTAAGAGGTTCTACGTCGCATATAATTATAACATATTTTCACATCATTACCTCAACTATCATCACATAATCATCTACACATCAGCCACACGTAGCATATCACCTCAACCAGCGAGTTTTATCACAAAAATCAATGCATACCGGCATAATACACAAGCACATACGAGTATGTATTCAATTCGTCATTCCAGTATCATTTCACATCAGTATGGAATTTAGCTTCTTACTTCAGAATACACGATTACATTCCTTTTTATCACCCTTCACCTTTTCATCATAAACAAATATCAATCATTCTTAACTTCGCACTCTTAAAATCTTAAGCATATATATCGATTTCTTAGTTACATGTACTTTATAGGTTCCCGTATAATTTAGCATGCACATAATACATGTATTCAACATCATTAAATTTCCCTTCGCTATTTATTCGTGCCTTTACTTGATCTAGAGGTTACCACACACCATTCCCGAAATCTTAGTCTTTCAAATCAGAATATGTTAAATACTTTTTCTAAGCCTCATTTCCTAATTTTAAATCAAGTACCAAGCCAAGACCTACTCAACTCAATTCTCATTATAAAAAACTTAAGCTTGGCAAATACTTTTGTTCATAAGACGTACGGTCCTTTCATAAAAGCATTTTCGAGTGTTCTCAAAACCTTTTCATACACACAACTTAATCTTATATTTATCTTTGTCAAATTTCACAAAACTCCCATATCATCCCCTTAACTCACGATTCTTTACACATCAACTTATGTATATACACTTCATTTCTTTTTTCATGATTAAAAGCATTAATACATACTTATTTTCATCATTTTAAAATAATAGGTTAACCCCATAATCAATCTTTGAAAACTCGTACTTAAAATAGGGTGAAAATAAGTGATATTGTACTTTTCAGGTGCAGGGGATCGATCCTCAGGGGTCTGGGATCGATCCTGGCTCAAAATTTCACAGAAAACACATTTTTGCAGCCTGGGGATCGATCCTCTCATAGTGGGGATCGATCCCCACCTAAAATTTTCCATATTCAGAAAATTTTCTCTTGGGGATCGATCCTCCAATGGTGGGGATCGATCCCCACTGCTCAATTTCTGCAGAAAACGCAGAAATCGCGTTTCTGCTCCATTTTCACATCAAAACCCATACCCACTCATCCAAATCACTCAAAAACCATCATCCACACTCACATATACACACTACAACTTCAGAACCCCAAATTTAGACTCATCAACAAGAAGGAAAATCAAAATCACTCATGCATGCAAACATCACAACATGCACAAATAGCAACATGCAAGAGCACCACTTAGGTCCACACATCAGATTCATCAAGAACCCATAACATGCACCATGGAGCTCAAAAATGAAGCATGATTTTCAGCAAGAATCAGAGGCAAATAAGCTCAAACATAGAAGGAAACTGATTAGGGATGGATGGGTAGAAGGTAACTCACACTAAACAAGCAATGGGTGATGGATTGGAGCAAATCTGAAGTGGTTTCCCTTCCTCCTTCAATGCTGGCCGTGGAAGAGTTTGAGAGCTCAGAAGATGGAGTTCTCTGGTGTGTGTGGGGTGTTTTTGAGAGAAAATGTGATTGTGTTTTGAGGGGGAGGGTGTGGCCGAGAGTTTAAAGGCTCATAGGGGTGTGTTGTTTTAATTTTTGTGTTGTGATAGTGTTAAATGTCTCTAGGTAGTGAGTATGAGTATGTGTTTGAGTAAAATTTGAGCAAGAATTTACAACTAAGATTTATGGTGAGAGTTAAATAAATTTTGGAGAGCTCAGGGTCCTAAAAAGTTGCTCCGGTTGTGTTTAGGATCTAGCTCAGGCTCGCTCTCAGGTTACTCAAAAACTCACTAAACACTCAATTTTAAAATAAGAAAATGATATATGATCGTTATGAAAATTTCCTTAATATTATGAAACTCTCAATGAGTCTATAATAATTATCTCATATTATTATTAATTTTACATTATTTATATATATAAATAGGATTTTTTTTTTGAAAATCGTAAAAATGTGAAATATAATAATAATAGCATTAAAATCATAATTTTCCAATATTGGTGAGAATATTTTCCAAATATTTTCCAAACACCAATTTGGGAATTTAAATTTTGAATATTAAGGTCTCAACAAAATTTTTATAACGATCATTACTCCTCTCAAGGGTTCCCTAACTCATACAATAATAATATTAAGCCCGCCTTGCTTCTCGGCAGCTTAAATTATTATTATAATAACTTATAGGACATTCACAGAATTTAGTCATATAAAACAAATGCATATATATATATATATATTTATGCACCCATATACATATATATATATATATATACACATACATGCATATATCCCCATTGGTACACATTACATTTAATATATCATATATAAATATATTACTCTAAATATATATATCACCTTTCTTCATCATGAGTAAAGAAATTCAAATGTATATATTTGCATATATATATATATATATACACCAGTCACCTTGGGCACATAAATGTACACGGATGCACTTACACATATACATGTGTTGTCACATAATTATCACGTTCCTTATTCCCCACTTCTCATGAACATGTCTATCATAGACAACACCATCATTATATTATTCATCACTAATTTTAATTAATTTCTTCCTATGTTTTAGTCCACCACATGCACCACCTCAATTCACATTAAAGCATCACCATGATTCGTATCGTTAAAACACAAAATCATCACATAACTTCAAACCAACACATCATACATAGTCACACCATAAGAACACCACAAATAATCATCACAACGTTATAACCTCGTTATTGTCGCGCATCGTCAAACACGGTCATAACTTGATCGCATACTAAACACGATTTTCAGGGTGTTACACAGATGTTATGATTTTATGCTTCCGCTATATTTATTTAGTTATGTTTTCAGAGACCGGACCTATGATAGCCGGCAACTATTTATTTTAATTGTATTTATTGTGGAGTCTCATGAGTCTCAGTTTTAAACTCATGAGATAACACCTATTACTATTTGCTTTCTTGGTTGTATGCTTGGGGAGATTGTGTTTGTTTATTTCATTTATTTAATGAGGTATTATCCAGACCATATTATGTGTTCTATATATTATCACTATATTATACGCAAGGCCCTTATGTTTATATTCCACGAATGATTTACGAAAAATTCTCCCATGTATTTTCCACGTATACGTATTTTAAATATAAAGATAAAACATGATAACAGGAGGTAACTCTAATGAAATGGCCTAACATGACTTAAGCATTAAGGGCTATCCAGTAGGGTGTTACATCATGCACCTCAACACTAACTAAGACACATAAGAGGCTTTACGCATGACATAGCTACCGTACATGCAATAATAGCATAACAGGTCCATTACCCCAAGCCCAGTAGGATAGACCTGCTCTGATACCAAAATGTAACACCCTACTATATAGCCCTTATCGCTTAAGTCATTTTAGGCCATTTCATAAGGGTTACCTCCAGTTATCATGTTTTATCTTTATATTTAAAATGTAATACGCGGAAAATAAGCAGGAGTAGATTTTTCGTAAACGTCCGCGGAATAGAAAATAAGGGCTTTGCGCATATGATAAGCGATAATAGAAGCGATACAAACATCTACTAAAAATACCTCATCATATAAATAACTCCCATCAAGTAACAAACATGAAATAAATATTAGGTTTCACCCCATAAGCCAAAAACTGTGACTTATGAGACTCCACCATAAATACGAGTAAATAAATAGTTGCCGGCTAACAAAGGTCCGGACTCAGAAAACTTAATAATTGAATAAACGTAGCGAAAGCATAAAAATCATAACATCTGATAAGGAAATAAAACACATCTCTGATATCTAAGGAACTATATCATAAACTAAGTCTGCACGGGCTCCTCGTGTGTTCCGACATCCTGCTCTGTCTGCTCCTCTAAAAGGTGGGAAAAACACAGGGTGAGCACTGGGAAGTGACTCAGTAGACGAAGCCGCCCCGGGTTTAATTATAAAATAAGTGAAGCATGAATGAGTTTAATTCGGATATAAGTTGAAATCAATCTTTTCCTCGAACGTCTTACCTAAGTGCATCTTGTTCATTTTATTAATACATATAACATATCATAATTAAAGGTCTCTGTGTAGTGTACTATGTGCTTCTAAACATCAATAAGGAAAATATGACATAACAGAACATATATTAGAGCTTTCGTTCAGAATATCTTGTCATTTACTTTTACTTTAAATCTGTCAGACATGGCAAAGCCTCCCTCCCATCCTTATTCCTACAATCCGGCCCCTAGGCATGAGCTCATCCTAAAACATACGGGGAAGAGGGGGTACAGTTCACCTTCCTCAAGTGAAGGAGTTGCAGCCTAGGATGCCACCCCTCCCTACAACACTCATCACAAGCTGAAGGCTACAGGGTATTTTAATCTTTCAGAATATCATAGATCTTTCAGAACGTCTTTTAATTATCACAAATCTTTCAGAATTAACAGAGGTCTTTCAGAGCTTCAGAGTATCTTTCAGAACATCTTTTAACCTTTACCGGGTGACAGAGTTAATTCATTCAGAGCATTTCATCATAATTTATATCGTATAATCACATAAACAATTTAACACATGATAAAAGCAATACATATACTCAGTATAACATATATATCTCATACAATAATTATATATACATCATAGCATTTAATTATACATACAACTCGTAACATTACATACATAATGAACATAGATGAATCATATATAACATGCATTATCATATAATCATACTTTTATATTATAATAACATATAAACATATATTACATCTCATCTAATCATATATAAAACATGCATAAATCATGTATAACACTTATACAAGTCGTAGAACGCATTAGGGAGCATAAAAGGGTCAAAACATGTCAATTTTCGTAAAAGGGGGTGAGAGACAACGCGAAAACGCGCCGGGAAGGTCTTCTGCTGCTAGGGCGGTAAGTTCCACTGCTGGGGCGGTAACTGTCACCGTTGGGGCGGTAAGTTCCACCGCTGGGGCGGAAAGTTCCACCGCTGGGGCGGAAAGTTCCACCGCTGGGGCGGTAAGTTCCACCGCTAGGGCGGTAATGCGTCGTCCTATTCGCAGAACTTCGCGATTTCAACAGTGTTTCTTCCCAAAAAGCCATTTTTAAACATCCAATTGATGAAAAACTTTTCTCAAAATACATTTAACTCATAGAAACACTTTTCCAACACTTTTATTCGGTAAAAACGTTTTCTCTTTGAAATAATTTTACAAAAAGGTAACCCTTTCATGAACCCTAATGGGAAAAACAACCATAACATCAATATCATCAGATCATCATCATTATGCACGAAAATAGAATGCCTAAACCCCTATCTCTTGAAGACAATTACGAAAATGCAAGGACAAACCCTTTCCCGACGTTGCTCTCGTTGTAAACCTCTCTCTCTAGCCCCACGGTCCAGTGACGCCGGAGACTCTTAACGGAGAAACGGAATCGGTAGAAAGCTCTGGCTTGATGAGAGGATTAAGAATATGAGTTTATTTTCTGGATTGGGTAAGGTTTGATGGGTGTTTCTGTAAGCTCCAGAACCCCTCTGAGAGAATTAGGCATAATTCTCATAGAGTTATGAAAGTTTTAATGATAACAAGGTAAGCCATAAGTATAAAAATTTTACTTAAGGTTTTGCTAACATGTGCGCTAAGTGTCTCAGAAAGCTTTAAATTATTGCAATACCATGAGCAAAGATCAAGACAAAACATCAAGTAACCTCGAGATCAATTGATAAAATCGTAGCGCCAAAGATATCAGAAAGAATGTCTCAGAAGCGCAGAAGGTGAAAACATGTTTCTGAGGAAAGAACACTGTCGCCTCAGAAGGGTCTCAGAAGACCTTGCGACTAGTAGTTCTCAGAAGGGTCTTCCCTCAGAAGGTTCGCCTCAGAAGTCCGTACAACTCTTAGAAGGTTGGACTCAGAAGCAACCAAGTGTCTGGACTCAAGGGATCGCAAGAAGTCTCAGAAAGCTCGCTACAACTAACTAAGGAAGTGGAAACACGCGCACTGTGCAGTTCTGAAAAGTTCCTCATTTCGCGCTGACTGTAGCAGGGAGCCGTTCTGAAAAGGACACAGCCACATAAGCAAAGTGAAAGCTTCTAATTTCGCGGCTCTTTAATGCCTATATATATGAGTTCAATTCCAGAGCAATGCGACGAAACTCTTGCGCTAAAAACTCTTGATTAAACGTGCAAAAACTCTGTTGAATTGAAAATCATTTTGCGAAAACTTAGAACTTTCTCAGAAAGACAATTTTTACGAAATTGTTCTTCTAACTTTGCAAAATCTTCTAGTTCTGAATTGGTGTAAATTCTTACATTTGTAAGTTAAATCTAGAAGTCTACTAAGGGTCAAATTAAGTGTGTAACTTAATCTTAGTAGTTGATTTTCGAAGCAAAAACAACTTTCCGAAAAACGCTAAGTCCTTCGTTGTTTGAAGGCAGTTTTAAGTCCTCTGGTGTTTGAGGCAAAAGTTCAAAGTCCTTAAGTGTTTAAGGCAAGGAAGTCCTCTAGTGTTGGAGGCAAGGAAGTCCTTAATTGTTTAAGGCAAGGAAGTCCTCTAGTGTGAGGCAAGGAAATCCACTTCGGGTTGTGAAGTGGTGGAAGTCCTTTACTTGGTAAAGGCAGTGTTGTCTGGGAAGGCACTTTAAGAAGAATATCTAAGAACTCTCAACTGAAGGTTGAGGACTGGAGTAGGTTGGTTATAACCGAACCAGTATAAAATTCTTTGTGTTAAGCTTTTCTCCCTTGCTTTTTACTTGCATAAATCTTTGAGAAAAACTCTATCACGATTCTAGTTAAGAGGTCTCGTGAAAACCTTATTGATCAAAATCAGAAAGCTTTTAAGAAACTCAAACCTTAAGTCATTTTCTTAAAATTCCTCAGAAAGGAACTTTCTCAGAAAGACTAAGCTCTCAGAAGCTTAATCTTCTCAGAAAGCGTTTTCCGCTGCAAACTCTTAATCCTACCTTCTGAGTAAAAACAGCTTTCTAAGTAAAAGTTTTAAGAAGCAATTTTTAAAACTTGCACGATTCAACCCCTCTTCTCGTGCACACATACACTTTCAGTTTCGTGGTTTGGAGTATCAATGGCTTAGGGAGCTCTTGAGAGAAAAATGGCTATGGCGGCTAGAAGAAGGAGAAAAGTGTTTTTCTTTGGAATGGAGAGGGTTACTAGAGTTTATATAGCGAGTGGTTAGGTTAAGAGTCACCGTGGGGCCCACCGTCACTTAAAAATTATTAAAACACTCTAAAACGTCCCAAATAATACTATAATGCTCATATGATTTTTCTAATATTTAAACATAAATTAAAAATAAGCATATAGGCACATAAAGAAAATAAAATAAAATAAAATAAAATAAAATAAATAACATATAACACTTAATTCACATAACATATAATGAATACACATACTCATGCACATAAATCGTATAGCACATGATAAACACACATAAATCATATAACACACATACATACACTTAGATCACATAACACGTAATGATTTACTAGAAGAAACTTATCCACCCAAACTTAATTAAATTCTAACCAAGGTCAATTACCCTTAATTTCCCTCGATTAGGACTTAATGAAAATCAGGGTGTTACACAGGTTCTATCCAGCTACAGGATTTGTATTGGTTATGTCTGTTAGTCCTAGTTTTTTTGGCTTCTACGTCGTTGATCTTCTGCTCCCTCGTCGGAGCCTTTCATTCCCCAGCCACCTCATGGAGTAGCAGATCCACCGCTGGTAGTCTGTCACGAGCATCCCCCTCACCCAGTGCATGTCCCCGTCCGGGAGCCAGAGCCTCAACCCGAGGATTTGGTGTTTCCGGAGGCCAACATCATGGACAATCCGTTTCTATGGATCGATCCGGATGACGTGGTTCCGGACTACGTACCAGGAGAGTGAGATTCAGATGACGAGATCATCCCGGATTCAGCCATTTCACACCAGTCGATGGAGGAAGAAGAAAATGAAGACCCCGAAGAAGACATTAGCACGCGACTGCCGAACTGTACTTGAGAGATTATTTTACTTTCTGTCTTTCTTTTACCTTTCCTTGATGTATTTGGACAAACTGAATTTTGATGGTCATTATTCGACCTAATTTTGCTACTTTATCAGTTGTACTCCTTACTTGGTTCATACTTTTTGGTTATGTTGGGGTTTTGGATTTCCAACCTTTTTTTAAGATGTTATTTTCAATATTATTATCCTTCTTTGATTATCGTATATTTAATTTCGCTCCTGTTCTTCGACCCGCGAAAAAAAATCTGTTTATTTTTGCTAGTAGTTTTAGGATGTTACAAAGACTATATACTTTAAAATGTGAGATTTCACTATTTTTTTGTTGTATAATAAAATAAAGTTTATAGGCTTTGAATTATTGAGCCACAAGAATTTTTTACATAAAGTAGAAATTGGAGGCTATATACTTTAAAATGTGAGATTTCACTATTTTTATGGTTATATTATAAAATAATGACTCTAGGTTTTAATATAAATAGAATTATATAAATTTTTAAATATAGTGAAAATTGAAGGCTATATACTTTGAAATGTGAGATTTCACTATTTTTTTTTGTATTATAAAATAAAGGCTATAGGCTTTGAAATATTGAATTATATGAATTTTTTTACATATAGTAGAAATTGAAGGCTATATACTTTAAAATATGAGATTTCACTATTTTTTTGGTTTTATTATAAAATAAAGTTTATAGGTTTTAAAATATTGAATTACAAGAATTTTTTACATAAAGTAGAAATTGGAGGCGATATACTTTAAAATGTGAGATTTCACTATTATTTTGGTTAGATTAATCAGTGAGATCTCACCTTTAGTTTCGTTTTCAACAATCGTTAAAGCCAATCACATTAATCTAGTTAAAGAGACAAATCAGCCAATTAACTAATCATATGCCAAATCCTAATATGCCATGCATTAATTGATCAACCAACACATGAACATGCCAAATGCATTAGCCTAACTCAGTCGAGTAAGCCAAGACAAAGGTAAACACACACAATTTAAGATCTCAAATTATATGCTTTGGATTGACAATGAAAACTTATGCAAGATGAAGTGCAAAGCCTCAATTTACCGCAATGATGTTCACACCCTCATAAACCACCAAGAGACTTAGTTACTCATGGAGGAATAAGGGCAGAAATTAAATTGATTGAAATAGAGATAAAATAGGGAAAACAAATTGACTTGAATAATAAAGACAAAGGGTAAAGAAAATAAGAATTGATGGAAAATAAAATGCAAGTAAGTAAATTGATGAAGAACGAATAACTGAATTAATTATGAAAATAACTTACAATGAGTCAAAGATGGAAAACAAAGAAAGAAACCCAAAAGAATTGACGAATAACGTTGAAGGTAAACAATGGAGAAAGTTAGAGAACAACTAGGAAAAAAGATGGAATCCTAATGAGAGGAAAACACTAACTAAAAAGGAAAACAAAAGTCTAGGATTTGAAAAGTGATAAAATATGAAGAGGTGTGTAGAAGTGTGTTTTTTGGATGCCTAAGCACTGCTGTAAACAGAGGAAGCAGCCTCAGAACCCTTGCAATTGGGCCCCCAACGCGGTTTTGCAGATTGGTCCTTGTTGTAACAGATTTGCAGGCGCGCGCTAGGGTGTTGGTACCGCACTGGAGCGCCGGTGACATGCACGAGCTGGGAGCTGATGGTGCTCGGGCGTCAGGACTCCCTGAGGGCACTGGGGCCCTCGATCCTGGCCTGGACTCCGCTGCTCCGCTTCTTATTCAGTGTCTGATGTCCATTGATCCAATTACTCCTATGACCTGCACCACAAATATCAAATACCAAAGATCAAGTGCAAAGGTCATCCTTAAATTGCAAAAGTATCATAAAACTTATTCATTTAGCCTTTATTTTCATTAAGTCCTAGATAAATTCAAAAATGTATTAAATACAATAAAAGGCTAAAATTGAGTAAAGAATTGCATACAATTACTCAAATTAAGGGCATAAAATATTGGCAAAAACCACATTATCAAATATCCCCACACTTGAACAATTGCATGTCCTCATGCAAGAAACAATGATTCCAAGTACTTCTCAATATAAAGCAATGACAATTACATCGCAACACCTATATCCTAAAAGAAAAACAAAATACTACAGATGATGGAAAGTTAATCAAAAAAGCACACCCTGGTCAAAATTACACAAAACCCACAATCATATTACAAGTTTGCATTCAAAAGAAAATCATGAGTTAAGAGAACAGTTCATGTTATGCAGAGCTGGTTGATTGGCCCTCACTAGTGTGTTTATCTCTCAGTCACTCAGTGTTTTGGCTAAGCACTCAAATGATAAAAACACACAAGACTCGCATTCCATAAATTGCTATACTTCTAACATTGCAATTCCACAAACATGGTGCATCAAGAGGTCTTTACAGGGTTGTAACGGGGCTTGGGACAGGTATGACATATATGGCAAGTGGACTAGTTCCAAGAAACTAAGAATTCTTGGATCAAATGATCCTAGATGATTTCCAGAAATAGAGAAAGAAATGAAGAGAGAGAGATGGAGAGAAAAGAAAACACCCAAAATCAATAAACCAATACAATTCCCAGCAAAATAATTCCCAAGATATTCCCAAATAATTCCAAAATGATTCCCAGAAACCCAACAACCTTTATTTGCAAACAATCACAATGAACATTTTTTTGTTGAATTTTATGATTTTTTTTTTCAATCCTCATTCCAATTCTTTTGAAAATTTGAAATGAGGAAAGAAATGATAAAATTAAAATTGACCACTTATGTACAACAACTTTCCTCCTAACAGATTATCCCATTCCAAATTACAATTGAAACCCAATTTCCGCACACTTAGAACCTTGCCCAATATTCAAACCATGTCCTCCTAGTTTCTCAGAGGGGATTTTCATTGTTTTTCACTTTTGGCTTGTAATGAGCTTAGTAAAGAATAAAGGGGTAAAAGGCTCAAATTGGCTACAAACAATGGGAAAGTGTATCGGATGGCTATTTGGCTAAGTGGCTAAAAGATGTAAAACAAAATTATGCCTCAATCACACGCAACATGTATAAAACGCAAAACAAGAATCAAGCAAATTCAGGAATAAGAAATACAAGTGTGTGTGTGCTCACATTAATAAAGTAATCAACAAATGCATTTAATCACATAAAGGCTCAATTCTCACAGGTAATCCAAACAACCAATCAGAGATACCAAAAACAATTCAAACTCATATGCAAATAATATGCCAACAATTCCAGAGTTAAAACCACAGGGTAACAACAAACTCAGACCAAAGGGTGCTATAAAGATAACTAGCCAATCATCTACCTAAAAACACATAAAAACAAAGAAAAACAAAAGAAAAAGGAAAAAATTAGGCAAGAAAATATTTACAAAAGCAATTTCTACGCCCTCCCGACACTTGAATGAGACACTGTCCCTAGTGTCAACAGTTAAAAGAACAAAGAGAAGGGTATAGAAAGGACCTGCTGCAGAGGACTCAATCGTCCTCAGAACCGTCATCATCCTCGTCATCGTCATCATCCTCCTCCTCATCATCCTCATCGTCGTCTTCCTCCTCCTCGTCCTCAACATCAATGGGAGCCTGGGACTGTCTCGGAGGTCCATAACCAGAGGAGAAACACTGGTCAATGTAAGACCGGAAGTCCCTCTGCGCCTTAGTGAACCTCTGGTCATAGTAGCTCTACATGGCCAAAAACTGTTGATCATAATAACTCTGTGCAGCTTCAAACTTCTGGTCCATATACTCCCTCATGTTGACCTCCATTTGGGTCAACTAAGCAGTGATAGAGTCTAGAGGATTCGCCGCTGGGTGACTCTTGTTCTGAGCCACTGCATCCTTGATCGAGAGACCAACGACGGTTAAAGTGGTAGGTGGCCCTTGCCACTCATCATTAGCAAACTCTGGAACACCACACTAAATAGCCAAAGAGGTAACAATAGAAGGAAAATGGAGGACTCTGTTAGCTTTAACGTGGTGTGCTTGATGCATGGTACGCTGCAAGCGAGTGGGAAAGTCGATTCAGTGGCCCTCCACAATGCAGTATACTAAGAGCGCTTGATCCGTGGTGAGGTCGGAGATGTGGGAGACAGGATGTGATAAAGTGGTTTTTGCTAATATTTTATGCCCTTAATTTGGATGATTGTATGCATTTCTTTACTCTATTTTAGCCTTTTATTATATTTAATACAATTTGGAATTATTTGGGACTTAATGGAAATAAAGGCTAAATTAACTAGTTTTTTGATGTTTTTGCAATTCAAGGATGACCTTTGCACTTGATCTTGGGTATTTCATATTTTTGGTGTAGGTCATAGGAATTATTGGAGCAATAAACATCAAGAACTGAGTAAGAAGCGGAGCAGTGGAATCCAAGCCGGGATCGAGCGCCCCAGCGCCCATACAGCGCCCCAGCCCCCGAGCCGCATCAGAACCCAGCTCGTGCACAACACTCGCGCCCAGGCGCGATACCAGCGCCCTAGCGCGCGCGCCGCAATTCTGTTACAACAGGGACCAATCTGCAAAACCGAGTTGGGGGCCCAATAGCTAGGGTTTTGAGGCTGCTCCTCTATATAAAGCAGTGTTAATGCATCCAGAAAAGACACTTCTTCACTTCCACATCTTTTAGCCTCCACTTTTATTTTCCTAGTTTTATTCCAAACCCTAGACTTTTAGTTAAAGTTTTCTTTCTTCCATTAGGATTCCATTTTACTTTTCCTAGTTGTTCTCTAGCTTCTTCCATTGTTTACTTTCGTTCTTCAGTTATTTCCTTTATTGCATTTACTTTCCATTAGTCTTTATTTTCTTTGTTCTTTCTCTTTATTGTTCAAGTCAAGTTTATTCCTTCATTCTATCTTTGCTTTTAAATCAAATTTATTTCTGCCCTTATATTTCCTCCATGAGTAACTTAGTCTCTTGGTGGTTTACGAGGGTGTGAACATCATTGGGGTAAATTGAGGCTTTGTTCTTAATCTTGCATAAGTATTCATTATCATTCCTGGCATATAATTTTATATCTTAAATTGTGTGTGTTTACCCTTTGTCTTGGCTTACTCGATTGAGTTAGGCTAATTCATTGGCATGTGTTCATGTGTTGGTTGATTAATTGATGCATGGCATATTAGGAATTGGTATATGATTAATTAATTGGCTGATTAATCTCTTTAATTAGATTAATGTGATTGGCTTTAAAGATTGGTGAAAACAAAACTAAAGGTGAGATCTCACTGATTAATCTTGTTCTAGGCAATCAATCCTTATAATCAAAACAATAGGGTTAGATCTAACTCTGGCATAATTAATCAACTTGTGCATTCTTTTGTAGCCAATGATAAACACCCTAATGAATGTTCTACCTCATAAACCACTGCTTTTTATCATTTCAACTTTATTCCAATTTACTTTTTTGCATACAAAAACCCCCAATTTGTGACAACCCTCATACAACTAGTGTTGCGAATTGCTCTCTTAGTCATTCCTTGTGAGAGACGACCCTGGTTTCCACTAAACTACATTAGGGGAACTTGGTTTTAAAAATAATTAAATTTATGGGAGTTGCGACGCTCACCATCAGGATGGATGTGACTAAAGTAAATGCGGGACCACGCCCTTGCCTCCAGGTTGAGGGTATAGTTCTTCAGCAACCTAGGCTGCATGATAGTTCCTAGTGTCCAATTGCTACCCGGAAGGCAGAGGCGGTTCTTGACCACCTCCAGATCCATCTCTGCCAGAGTCTGAACAGCATCCGGCTCACCAAATGCGTGATCAAGCTCCGGCGCAATGTGAATGTGAGTGGCTAACCTCGCCACGTCTACTGGAATGAATTTGCCCCGGAGGAAAACTTCGGTGGCAGACCGGTCATGGAAGTTGGCGTAGAACTCCCGCACCCAATTGATGTTTGACCGGACGAGGGGGTTGAGGAGATAGTAGGCCCACCCCCGTCTCTCAATTTCCGTGATGACCATGTCGAGCCTTCTTTGGCCATCGTCTTGGAATTGGTAAACCAACTCGAAGAGCGGCTTCCGTTTGTGGATGGTGGCATGGAAGGCCATTTCGGCGGTTACCTTAAGGAGACCGCTCCGGATCGTGAGGCTAATCATATGAATGATCATCCTCCTCGGCGGTGCGTACCCGCTTTCCCTTGTCACCTCTGGTCCTTGGTGTCATGCCTGTAGAGTAAGAATTAAAACGATTAAATTTCCAAGCATGGACGAGAAATATTGTTTGTTGCTTTTACTTTTCATGCCATTTTTTTATTTATTGTTATGAAAAGAAATTTAGAAAACAGAAAACAAAACATCAAATTAAAGAAAAGAAATGGAAATTATGCAGCATCTCAGCAGAACAGGCTTCAGCCATTTTTCTGCAGCAGGGCGGCGCTAGGGCGCGGTGCGCGCGCTAGGGCGCTCGACTTGCATCAGAACTGGACTGCAACCGCTCGAGCTCGACCAGCGCACTAGAGCGCTCGAGGGTTTCGTCAACAGTGAGCAACAATGCAGACAACATCGTGAACAAGAGAAATCACAGAGAAAACACCATTTTTCCACCATAGAGCTTGGTTTAATTATGCAACATGTTAAACTAACTGATTAAAATAATATCAAACACCCAAAAATCACATTTATCACTTCCCATTCAAGAAAAATCAGATTTTCATCAAGGATACAGAAGAGAATAAAGATTAGAGCAATGTACCTTGATAGAATGCAATGCTAGGAGTGAATAAATGAATATGTGGGGTGTTTGTGAGTGAAATTTGAAGAAAAATGGTGTAGCTGTGAGAGAATACTGCTACTGCGCTAGGGCTCGGAGAGCGGGTGAAATGTCCGAATGGGTTCTGCAATTTGGGGATTTAGGGTTTTGAAGAAACCCCCGCGTGCTAAGGCGCGTGCAGCACGCTAGGGTACTGACCCGAAAAGCGGTGTTTCATTAAGTGAACGCGCGTGCGCCGAGGCGCGTGTGTGGCGCCCGGGCGCTGCTTTTTGCTGCAGAAATAGTGGTTTTGCTGTTATTATCCTAAAATGCATGAAAAATCCTAATTAAACTAAATGCATGCAAAATTAAATATGGCAAACATGAAAACAGTAAAATAAGGAATATAAAATACGAAAATTAAATTAAAATGCTAAAAATAATTAAAAAAAAAATCGGTGAGTTATCTCCCACGAAACACTTTGCTTTAACGTCCCTAAGTTGGACGGTTGACTGCATCAATTTTGTTTTGGTCCCTCCATGTGAGGAGTATCAACACCCGCAAGGCTTGTTCCAGTCATGAGGTGGATAGCGCTCACAATTCCCTTAGGATTAGGGACAGTCTGAGATGGAATTTGTGAGGTGCCAGCTTGATCATAGGCTTGTGTAGGCGGGTTTCCTTTCATTTGGTTGACCTCATTTTGCAAATTCAGCATCATCTTTTGTTGCTCCATGATTAATTTCATCACATCACTGAGAGTTGGCTCATTAGAAGTCGGAGGTGCAGGTAAAGCCAACTGTTGGGTGGTGGAGGTAGAGGCAATGGAGCTTGGGGTTTCCTTTGATGAGGAGGTTGATACCGAACCTGCTGAGTTGGTTGGGCTTGTTGTGGCTGTGGATTATTGTTCCACCTCAGGTTCGGGTGATTCCTCCAACTCGGGTTGTAGGTGTTCCCCATGGGCTGATTTTGTTGTTGAAATTGCGGCTTTCCAGGAAAGGTATTTGCAGCCGCCACCATCGTTGCTTCATCTTGAAGGTGTGGCCACTGGTCAGTTACATGGGAGTCCAATGAGCATATCCCACACACCATTGGCTGACTTGGGGTTCTCGATTTGGATTGGTTGATGGCCAATTACTTCATGAATGTTGCAATTTCATCCAGCTTCTGGTAGAGGCCACCATTCTCCTTCTGAGTCACCTCATTCACCCCTCTAGTTACGGCAGTAGCCCTCGTGCCAAATTGTTGTGACTTGACAGCCATGTTCTCGAACAGGATCCTTGCATCTGCCGGAGTCTTGTCCATCAAGGCACCACCACTAGCGGCATCGATCATGCACCTATCCATTCCCGTCAGACCCTCATAGTAATATTGGATCAACAATTGCTCAAAGATCTGATGGGTTGGACAACTCGCCACTAGCTTCTTGAATCTCTCCCAGTACTCATGGAGAGACTCACCTTGGAGTTGTCGAATGCCACTAATGTCCTTCCTTATAGTGGCTGCCCTTGATGCTAGGAAGAACTTCTCCAGGAAGATCTTCTTCATCCCAATCCATGTAGTGACAGCTCCGTTTGGCAGACTCAGGAACCAGTGTTTCGCTTGACCGTCCAGAGAGAACGGAAAAGCTCGGAGCTTCACGTGCTCTTCGTTGACTCCTCTGGGCTTGAGAGTCTCACACACCACATGGAATTCTTTCAAGTGCTGGTGTGGATCCTCTCCGGCCAACCCGTGGAACTTAGGAAGCAAATGGAGAATTGCTCCCTTAAGCTCGAATTTGGTGTCCAACCTTGGGTATGTGATTCCCAAAGGTTGCTGAGTGAGGTCAGGAGCTGCAAGTTCCTTCAAGGTGGGCTGATGATCTTCCATGGTTGAACTTGAACGTGAAACACTAACAGACAAATCAGAAAGTTCAGGACCAGTGAAAAGCAAAGTGGTAAACGGTGGACTTTTCGGTTGCTCTTAAGACTCACTAAACCCTCTCCTAGCTTGCCTTATTTTTCTCAAAGTAATTTCAATTTCAAGATCAAAAACAGCAAGCTGGGGATCCGGTTGAGATCGTGTCATGCAAATCTGCAAATCTGCAGTCGCAGTCGCGCGCTAGGGCGCTATATACACGCTGGGGCGCGTGTGACAGCAACAGAGTCTGCTGTTCCTGGAACAGCGAGTCTGAGAAGAATAGAAAAATAAAATGCAGTATGCAATGCAAAAAAAAATGAAAATATTTTTGTTGTTTTTTACGATTTTCAGGAAAAATCCTTTTAATATATAAATAATGTGAAATTAATAAAATAGCGAGATAATTATTTTAGACTTATTGAGAGTCTCAAAATATTAAGGAAATTTTGTAACGATCGTATGTCATTTTCTTATTTTAAATATTATATGTTTAGTGAGTATCTGAGTAACCTGAGAGAGAGCCTGAGCTAGATCCTAAACACAACCAGAGCTACTTTTTAGGACACTGAGCTCTCCAAAAATTTATTAGCTCTCGCCATAAAAACTTAGTTGCAATTTTTTACTCAAAATCATACTCAAACACATACTCATACTCACTACCTAAACACATTTAACACTAAAACAACACAAAATAACACAACAACACCACCCCTTGGCCTATAAACTTTCGGCCAACACCTCTCCCATAACACCACTTCACTTTCTCCCTCAAACACACCATTTCCAGAGCTTCTTCCCCCTCAATCACACCCAAACTCGGCCAGCCCTTCTGAGCTCTAGGGAACCACCATCAACACCACCCATTTTGCATTTTCTTCAAGCATCCAAGTGAGTTACCCTTCCTATCATCTTAATCTGATGTTTTCTCTTCATGCATGTGTGATTTGGTTGTTGTAGCTTGCTGAGATAGGGCCTAAATTTCGTGCATGTTTGGGAGCCACAAATCCATGGCTGAATGGCCATGTTTAAAGCTCATCTATGTACTTGCATGTTGTGTTGCTTGCATGCATGAGTGATTTTGATTTTCCATCTTGTTCGTGAGTTTAATCTTGACTTCTGAAGTTGTAGTGTGTGTATGTGAGTATGGATGATGATTTTTAAGTGATTTGGATGAGTGGGTACGAGTTTTGGGGTGAGAGGGGAGCAAAAACGCGATTTATGTGTTTTCTGCAAAAACTGAGCTGTGGGGATCGATCCCCACCATTGGAGGATCGATCCCCAAGTGTAAAATGCTGCTGGTTTGTAAAAATTTAAGTAGGGATCGATCCCCACTCTGAGAGGATCGATCCCCGTGCTGCGAAAATGAGTTTCTGTGAAGATTTAAGGGGGGGATCGATCCCAGACCCCTAAGGAGCGATCCCCTGACAAAAATTCACCCGGGAGGAACAATTTTAGTGCAGGATCGATCCCAGACCCCTGAGGATCGATCCCCTGCACCAGAAAAGTGAAAATTCACCTGTTTTCATTCTATTTCAAGTAAACGTTTTAAAATAATGAGTGGGGGGTTAACATAATACGTAAGGTTTAAATAATTCCCTAGCCTTGTGATTATATATATATATATATAAAATTGTATGATTTTGTGTTATTAAAGGTTTTGAGAACACTTTAAAATGCCTTTGTGAAAGTATCATATGTTTTGAAAAATAAAGTGTCACTATGAGTAGTACTCATAAGGGAAATAGATTTGAAATGAACCTTGGAAAAAGTATTTCATATACTTTGAAAATTTAAAGGTACTAAGGCTTGTGAAAAATTTGCATGTAGTAGCCCCTAAACCAATGGAGTGCACAAACAAATAGAGAAGGGAAATTTAATGATGTCGAATACCTGTATTATGTGCTAAATGCTGAGTTGGCGAATTTTGATGCTCGTAGGGCGATTCTTTAAGGGTTGTGATGAAGATTTAACTCTTATATGTTTATGTGCATGCTAAATTATACGGGAATCCGTAAAGTACATGTAACTAAGAAATCGTTATACATGCTTAAGATTTTAAGAGTGCGAAGTTATGAATGATTTGTATTTGTTTATGATGAAAAGATGAAGGGTGGTGAAAAGGATTGAAATCGAATATTCTGAGTAAGAAGCTGAATTCCACACTGATGTGAAAATATGTTATAATTACATGCGATGTAGAACCTCTTGATTGAGATTTGAGTGAATTATGAGATGGTAATGCTTTATGAGATGATACATTACGTTATGTGTAATGTGTGTGATCACATAATACTATGTTTGATGATAAAGTATGTTATGTGACATAATGAGATTATGGTCATAGATACTTGGATGAAAAGATATTATAAATGTATGAAATGATGAAACGGGAAAATGCTCATCACTTATGCGTTGATTTCAAAGTTTATGTTTGCCTGAACAATTGTTAAGAAAAGTGATGAGTTACGATTGATGATGGGTTGATTTCGTGGGAATGCCGGGTGAATCCTGAGGTACATGCCAGGAAGCTCCCGAGGAGTACCCCGGAAACACTAGATGAAGTTTAATTGATATGGTTCTGTAAATAGATTGGTTTCGTGGAGAATGCCGGGTAACTCCTGGGGTACATGCCAGGAAACTCCCGAAGAGTATCCCTAAGCAACTAGAGGTAGATTTTAAACGTTATGGTCAGATTGAGTTTTAGTGCCGCTCACCGAGGCGAAGAGAATAATCAGATAGTATCGCTCACCGAGTCGAAGAGAATGATCGGATAGTACCGCTCACCGAGGCGAAGAGAATAATCGGATAGTACCGCTCACCGAGGCGAAGAGAATAATCGGTTAGTGCCACTCACCGAGGCGAAGAGAACAATCGGTTTTTGACCGCTTGCCGAAGCGATGAGAATAATCGGTAGTGTTGCTCGTCGAAGTGAAGAGATTTAACGGGTGGATGTAGGATAAATGTTTGGATTGTTGATATGCTTGTGATGGTATGACCAGATGCCCGGGAAGTGAGTGTGCATTCGCTTTGAATGAGGGAACACGAGAACTTAGAGAGACCCTAGGTTCCCTTAGAAACGGATCAGTAAGATGTTTGAACCTGTCAAAGTAAGGACTCTGCCTTTTCAGAAAGTAAAGTACTGTTTTATACCCGAGTATTACTTTGACTGGTTAGAATCGACGTTGTCGAGCACGTAGATCCGTGTGCTCTGTGTAACTCACTAAGACGACCCCGTCTTACTCTTTTCTCTCTTGATGCTTCGATTCTAGATACGTATGGAGCAGCCGCCGCCGCCGCCCCTGCCGCGCCGACTGACATATGACTTCGCGGTAGCGAGCTACAGGCCGTCGACCGGCGCCGTGACCATGGTGTCCACCGTATCCGGGGTATATCGTTTCTTCATCCCAGAGCTCATGGCGAGATACCCCGCTCCTGTCCTAGCGCCCGCTCATCCGCCACCACTTCCAGCGCCCATACCCGCTCCGGAGTCGGATGAGTCAGACCCCGAGGAGGAGGGATACGAGAGTGATGAGGCAGCCCCGCCCACCGACGAGGGTGAGCAGATGGAGGACGAGCCGGAGGTAATATCCCTAGCGGGAGGACCAGCACCGAGCGAGGAGAGTGATGGTTAACATCGGACGGAAGACATCGGAGCCACGACCGGAAGATCGGCTTTGTAGCTGCCCCTTTTTATTTCTAGTTATATATTTTGGTCTGTATATGTGGTTCTGGAGCTTTTGTACCCCTGTGAGGGAGATAAACACTTCTTTGGTTTGTATATATTTATTGGGCAGCTTTGCACTCCACCTGAGTCTACCTTGTACATCCGGACCAGGACTTTACTCTATCCATTTTTGGGTTGTAGCAGCTCTTTTCATAATATATGGCATGTATATGTATCTGATGAACTGCGGTTTACCTGAGTCCCATTTGTATATTCGGACCAGGAATTTCTAGACTTGTCTTTTGATCATGTCAGCTCCTATATATATATATTTCGGCATGTATTAAACAGGATCCTGATACACTCAAACCTTGATATTTTCCACTCTGATGCATATGTTATATATTAATATTTTGGCCATTTGTTGCATGGGCCTTTATTATATTATTGGCATTTTCTATTGTTATTCTAGACGCTTATCCAGGTTATCTATTCGTGCTACTAATCTGATTGGTCATGGCTTTGAGTCTCGATACCGATTTATTGTACACAGGGGTTTGCGAAACTATATTTTACATATATACGTTTAAAAAAAAATGGGGTTTTTGGGTGTTATGTAGCATTACAAGTTGTTAATTGTGTCCATGGCATAGTTAATAATATGGGATGTTATCATTCTGATCATAAATCGTAGGGTTCTAACATGTTTCATATCATAGCATAGCATAGCATAAATCATTCAAGCTTATAAAAATAATCATAACGCATATAATAAATATAGTCATAACGCGTAACATCATAATGCTGTAACGTCAATACAAAGGGACCTAGAAGCCATTCACTGTTTCATGTTATGTTATCTATTAGGGAACTTATCTATCTGAGCATATCCTCTATTAAGACCTGTTATCCTTTAGGGAACATTTCTACTAAGGTACGTTATCTTACTAAGGTATATTATCTGTCTAAGGTATATCATCTGTCTAAGGTATATTATTAGTCTAAGACGTGTTATCTTACTGGGTCACATTATTCTGCTAAGTTATATTATCTTAATGAGTTACGTTATCTTATTATGTTATATTATCCTAATAGGTTATGGTGTTTTACTAGGTTACATTATCTCACTAGGTTAAATTAATTATTAGGTTATAATTAACTCACTAAGTGGTATTAATTACTTGATATTAATTTCTAGATCATATTAATTACTAGATTATATTATCTTATCATGTTATCTTATCACGTGAGGTTATCTTGCTAGGTTATGCTATGTTACTATGTTATATTATCTTACTATGTGATGCATGTGATCTATCCAAGCAGATTATTTTCCTAATCATATCATCTACCTAAGCACGTTATAGACCTATCATATTAACTGCCTAAGCATGTTATCTATCTATCATATTATTTACCTATGCATATATACATAAATATAAACATAAACATAAATATGACTATAAACATATAAACATATAAACATAAACGTAAACATATAAACATATAAACATATACAAATGCTACTATGTGGCAGCCACGACACATCCACCCTAAAACCTCCACTCACTTGAAAAGTCCTGAGACTGGAAGGCACCGCTAGCTCCGGCTCTAGCTATCGGCACCGCGTTTGCACCTGGCGTGCAAAAGACCCATCAGGACCGCACAAAAGAAAACCAAAACTTGAATTAGGCTGCGCACTGAACCTCCGCTAGCGAGTAATACCTTCTCGCTAGCGATGGCACACTCGCCAGCGAGCACTCACAGCTCGCTAGCGACCAGCACGCTGACAGGGGCAAAAACGTCTTTTCACTCACGTCGGGAATTTGCTCTGACCGAGATATCCCAAGGTGTCAGACTCACACTCCACCAGAGTTCCTCTTCATATAAAGGACGCCCAAGCACTGCTTTGATATGGCGGGAGTATGAGGTGTGAGGGAAAAGCTATACTAACCACTCATATATATAGGGGGATGGGGGAAGCTGAAATGCTGTTTTGAGCAATGTGGGACTTGACTGCTCGCTAGCCGCCAAAATCTGCTCGCTAGCGGCCATAATCTGCTCGCTAGCCGCCATAATCTGCTCGCTAGCCGCCATCATCTGCTCGCTAGCCCCCACCTGCTGACAGCATCAGTGCTTTCTTCATTTTACACGCTTTAACATCATTTCTAACCCTTCTTAGACATACTTATACCATATTAAAGCACTTTCTAAGGGGTACAATGATACGGGGTATCACAATCTCCTACCCTTCCTATCATCTTAATCTGATGTTTTCTCTTCATGCATGTGTGATTTGGTTGTTGTAGCTTGCTGAGATAGGGCCTAAATTTCGTGCATGTTTGGGAGCCACAAATCCATGGCTGAATGGCCATGTTTGAAGCTCATCTATGTACTTGCATGTTGTGTTGCTTGCATGCATGAGTGATTTTGATTTTCCATCTTGTTGGTGAGTTTAATCTTGAGTTATAAAGTTGTAGTGTGTGTATGTGAGTATGGATGTTGATTTTTAAGTGATTTGGATGAGTGGGTATGAGTTTTGGGGTGAGAGGGGAGCAAAAACGCGATTTCTGCAGAAACTGAGCTGTGGGGATCGATCCCCACCATTGGAGGATCGATCCCCAAGTGTAAAATGCTGCTGGTTTGTGAAAATTTAAGTGGGGATCGATCCCCACTCTGAGATGATCGATCCCCGTGCTGCGAAAATGAGTTTCTATGAAGATTTAAGGGGGGGATCGATCCCAGACTCCTGAGGATCGATCCCTTGGACAAAAATTCACCTGGGAGGAACAATTTTAGTGCAGGATCGATCCCAGACCCTTGAGGATCGATCCCCTGCACCAGAAAAGTGAAAATTCACCTGTTTTCATTCTATTTCAAGTAAACGTTTTAAAATAATGAGTGGGGGGTTAACATACTACGTAAGGTTTAAATAATTTCCTAGCCTTGTGATTATATATATATATAATTGTATGATTTTGTGTTATTAAAGGTTTTGAGAACACTTTAAAATGCCTTTGTGAAAGTATCATATGTTTTGAAAAATAAAGTGTCACTATGAGTAGTACTCATAAGGGAAATAGATTTGAAATGAACCTTGGAAAAAGTATTTCATATACTTTGAAAATTTTAAGGTACTAAGGCTTGTGAAAAATTTGCATGTAGTAGCCCCTAAACCAATGGAGTGCACAAACAAATAGATAAGGGAAATTTAATGATGTCGAATACCTGTATTATGTGCTAAATGCTGAGTTGGCGAATTTTGATGCTCGTAGGGCGATTCTTTAAGGGTTGTGATGAAGATTTAACTCTTATATGTTTATGTGCATGCTAAATTATACGGGAATCCGTAAAGTACATGTAACTAATAAATCGTTATACATGCTTAAGATTTTAAGAGTGCGAAGTTATGAATGATTTGTATTTGTTTATGAAGGGTGGTGAAAAGGATTGAAATCGAATATTCTGAGTAAGAAGCTGAATTCCACATTGATGTGAAAATATGTTATAATTATATGCGATGTAGAACCTCTTGATTGAGATTTGTGTGAATTATGAGATGGTAATGCTTTATGAGATGATACGTTACGTTATGTGTAATGTGTGTGATCACATAATACTATGTTTGATGATAAAGTATGTTATGTGACATAATGAGGTTATGATCATAGATATTTGGATGAAAAGATATTATAAATGTATGAAATGATGAAACGGGAAAATGCTCATCACTTACGCGTTGATTTCAAAGTTTATGTTTGCCTGAATAATTGTTTTAAAGATAGATTGTGAACATAGTTAAATACTAGATTGAGATGGTTGCTGTAATGATATGATTATGCACCTGTATACTGTTAAGAAAAGTGATGAGTTACGATTGATGATGGGTTGGTTTCGTGGGAATGCCGGGTGAATCCTGAGGTACATGCCAGGAAGCTTCCGAGGAGTACCCCGGAAACACTAGATGAAGTTTAATTGATATGGTTCTGTAAATAGATTGGTTTCGTGGAGAATGCCGGGTAACTTCTGAGGTACATGCCAGGAAACTCCCGAAGAGTATCCCGAAGCAACTAGAGGTAGATTTTAAACGTTATGGTCGGATTGAGTTTTAGTGCCGCTCACCGACGCGAAGAGAATAATCGGATAGTACCGCTCACCGAGGCGAAGAGAATGATCGGATAGTACCGCTCACCGAGGCGAAGAGAATAATCAGATAGTACCGCTCACCGAGGTGAAGAAAATAATCGGATTGTACCGCTCACCGAGGCGAAGAGAACAATCGGCTAGTACCGCTCACCGAGGCGAAGAGAATAATCGGTTAGTGCCGCTCATCGAGGCGAAGAGAACAATCGGTTTTTGACCGCTTGCCGAAGCGATGAGAATAATCAGTAGTGTTGCTCGTCGAAGTGAAGAGATTTAACGGGTGGATGTAGGATGAATGTTTGGATTGTTGATATGCTTGTGATGGTATGACCAGATGCCCGGGAAGTGAGTGTGCATTCGCTTTGAATGAGGGAACACGAGAACTTAAAGAGACCCTAGGTTCCCTTAGAAACGGATCAGTAAGATGTTTGAACCAGTCAAAGTAAGAACTCTGCCTTTTCAGAAAGTAAAGTACCGTTTTATACCCGAGTATTACTTTGACTGGCTAGAATCGACGTTGTCGAGCACGTAGATCCGTGTGCTCTGTGTAACTCACTAAGACGACCCCGTCTTACTCTTTTCTCGCTTGATGCTTCGATTCTAGATACGTATGGAGCAGCCGCCGCCGCCGCCCCTGCCGCGCCGACTAACATATGACTTCGCGGTAGCGAGCTACAAGCTGTCGACCGGCGCCGTGACCATGGTGTCCACCGTATCCGGGGTATATCGATTCTTCATCCCTGAGCTCATGGCGAGATACCCCGCTCCTGTTCCTGATCCTGCACCCGCACCTGTCCTAGCGCCCGCTCATCCGCCACCACTTCCAGCGCCCATACCCGCTCCAGAGTCGGATGAGTCAGACCCTGAGGAGGAGGGATACGAGAGTGATGAGGCAGCCCCGCCCACCGACGAGGGCGAGCAGATGGAGGACGAGCCGGAGGTAATATCCCTAGCAGGAGGACCAGCACCGAGCGAGGAGAGTGATGGTTAACATCGGACGGAAGACATCAGAGCCACGACCAGAAGATCGGCTTTGTAGTCGCCCCTTTTTATTTCTAGTTATATATTTTGGTCTGTATTTTGTGTTCTGGAGCTTTTGTACCCCTGTGAGGGAGATAAACACTTCTTTGGTTTGTATATATTTATTGGGCAGCTTTGCACTCCACCTGAGTCTACCTTGTACATCCGGACCAGGACTTTACACTGTCCATTTTTGGGTTGTAGCAGCTCTTTTCATAATATATGGCATGTATATGTATCTGATGAACTGCGGTTTACTTGAGTCCTCTTTGTATATTCGGACCAAGAATTTCTAGACATGTCTTTTGATCATGTCAGCTCCTATAGATATATTTCGGCATGTATTAAACAGGATCCCGATACACTCAAACCTTGATATTTTCCACTCTGATGCATATGTTATATATTAATATTTTGGCCATTTGTTGCATGGGCCTTTATTATATTATTGGCATTTTCTATTGTTATTCTAGACGCTTATCCAGGTTATCTATTCGTGCTACTAATCTGATTGGTCATGGCTTTGACTCTCGATACCGATTTATTGTACACAGGGGTTTGCGAAACTATATTTTACATATATACGTTTAAAAAAAAATGGGGTTTTTGGGTGTTATGTAACATTGCAAGTTGTTAATTGTGTCCATGGCATAGTTAATAATTTGGGATGTTACAACTTTCATCGCCATTCCCCAGCAACGGCGCCAAAAATATGATGGTGAGAGTCGCAACTCCCGCAAATTTATTATTTTTTAAAAGCACAAGTTCCGCTAATATAGTTTAGTGGAAACCAGGGTCGTCTCTCACAATGAATGGCTAAGAAAGCAATACGCCAGACTAGTCGTATGTGGGTTGTCACAAATTTGGAGTTTTTGTATGCAGGAATGTAAAATTGATTTAATTGAAATAAAATGCTAAAAACAGTGGTTTATGAGATGGAACATTCATTAGGGAGTTGTGTATGTTTCTCTTAGAGATATAAATGTTTTAATGATAACAAAGTAAGTCGTAAGTATAAAAATTTTACTTAACTGTTTGCTAGTATGTGCGCTCAAGTGTCTCAGAAAGCTTTAAATTATTGGATTCCTTGAGAGAGAACAAGACAACAACTAGTAAACTCGAAATCAAATGATGAATTCAATGCGTAAAAGATATCAGAAAGGGTGTCTAAGAAACACAGAAGGTGAAAGTGTGTTTCTGAGAAAAGAACATAGTCGACTTAGAGAGGTCTCAGAAGACCTTCTCGACTAGTGGTTCTCAATAGGGTCTTCCCTCAGAAGGTTCGTCTCAGATGTTCGTACATCACTCAGAAAGTTGGACTCTGAAGCAACCAAGTGTCTACACTCAAATGATTTGCAATCATCCTCAGAAAGCTCGCTACGACAAGCTGGACATGTTGGAACTTGTGCATTGTACACGTCTGAAAAGTTCCTCAAATCGCGCTGACTGTAGCAGGGAGCCGTTCTGAAGAAGACACAGCTACATCAGCAAAGTGAAAGCTCTTTTTCGCGGCATTTTAAAATGCCTATATATATGAGTTCAATTGCAGAGATTCTTGACGAAATTCTCGCGCAAAAAACCTTTGATTAAACGTGCTAAAACTCTGCCGAATTGAAATCATTTGCGAAAACAAAGAACTTTCTCAGAAAGGCAACTTATCTTAAGTTGTTCTTCACTTTGCGAAAAATCTTCTGGTTTTGTAAGTTAAATCTAGAAGTCTACTAAGAGAGAAATTAAGCTTGTATCTTAATCTTAGTAGTTGTTTTCGAAACAAAAACTTCATTCGCAAAAACTAAGTCCTTCGTTGTTTGAAGGCAGTTTTAAGTCCTCGATTGTTTGAGGCAAAGTTCAAAGTCCTTAATTGTTTAAAGCAAGTTAAGTCCTCAGTTGCGAGGAGAATGGGCAAGGAAGCGGGGTTTCGTCGGAGGCATTCATGGAGATGGCCAGGGCCATGAACCGCATGGTGGACCACATGACTCAGCAGCGCACAGCGCCACCACCTGCGGGTAATGGCAGTTCCTACTTCGCTGACTTCAAGAGGGCCAATCCCTCTCCTTTTCCTGGCACTACGGATCCTTCAGTAGCTGAGGATTGGCTGAGGGGTATCGAGGACATCTTTACAGTGGTCCAATGTACAGAGGTGCAGAAGACACAACTGGCCACCTTCATGCTGTAGATGGAGGCACGTTCTTGGTGGAACGATGCTCGTCGCGCTTCTGACGCGGCAGGTGTAGCTATCACATGGGACATGTTCTATGAGAAGTACTTCCCGGAGACTGTTCGCCAGGACAAGGACATGGAGTTCCTTGATCTCCGTCAGGGCACCATGACCATACCTGAGTACATCGCCAAGTTCGAGGAGCTCATTCGATTTTCAGAGATCTACCAGGCGAACCCGAAGGAGAGCTGGAAGTGCATGAAATTCTGTGCTGGGCTGAACCAAGACATCAAGAGGATGGTTAAGCACATGAAGATCAGAGACTACAGGGAGATGGTGGACACCTGCAGGATTGTAGAGGAGACCAACCGCCCAGTTGCACCGCAGAGGGTTGAGACTCATAGGACGAGTGCGGCACCTCAGCAGACCAGCCACGCCGCCTCTGCTCGCTTTCAGCCATATGGTCAGCCACCTAAGACTCAGTCTCAGCCTCGACCTCTAGAGCAGCAGCAACAGCAGCAGCGCCCAGCCGCAGCAGCACCTCAGGTGTTACCCGCCCTACCATCATGTGCCACGTGCGGCAAGCCTCATGGCGGTGTCTGTCGCCTTGGTCAGAATACATGTTTTCGTTGCGGGAAGGCAGGCCATTATGTCAAGGATTGCAAGGTAGCAGGTCCACAGCCATCTTCTTCCTTTAGGCCACAACACCAGGGACGTGTGTTCACAGTTTGTGCGGAGCGGTCAGACGATATCATCGGGGGTAAGCGTTTATGTTTTGCTTGTTTGATTTGTTATGGTGATGACTAGCCTTAATCATCATTGTTTAGGACCCACTTAGTACGAGAGTACGGTGGGAATTGTGTGATGCATGTCTAGGCCTGAAGCTGAGCTACTTGTAGTTTTGTTAAGGTCTAGTCAAGGTTTGTTAAGGATGGTTGACCCTGATTCAGAGTTTACTGTCTTGGCTAGTTAACCATGGATGATTACTCTTCCCTGGTTGATCTTGGCCTCCACGTGTTTTCTTGTGAGTTAATCACACCTTTGTTTTGTTTGGAAAATGAAATGGAAAGTGTTTTCAAAAAGGGTTTTATATGCGAACTAAAAGACCTGTTTTCAAAACTTGTTTTCAGCTCATGTTTTTGAAAGGATGTTTTGCGAATCGATTTTAATAAACAAAAGTGTTTTCTCTTCGACCTATTTCATAGCTTCGACGGGATGATCATCGTGAGCACATTCCTCCTAGTGGCTTTGGATGTACGTCGAAGATGTTTACGCATCTTCTTTTGCTTTTGTTTTTTTTTTTTTGAGGTAATTGCGAAAGTCTATTAAAATGAAGTTTTGAATTCAACCTTGGTTTTAGAAAATGATTCTATACACCATCTACCTTAAGGTACGTGATTCCTTAAAGCTCTTTTTACAAATTGTTTAGTTGCGAACTTGAGAATCGTTTTCATGTTGTTTGAAAATACTTTGGGGATTTCTTACTGTGCCAGTTGTAATTATGAGTCGTAGGGTCCAATGTGTTTTCCTAGTTTTGTGGTTATTAAGATTATGTTTTTTGGGCATGGGTAGATGATTTCTAAAGTAACAATATAATATAAGTTGAAAGAAGTTTTCGAAAGTGATTTTCTTTTATGACAGGCGAAGACGTATGTGATTAAAGGCCATAGGTGTACAGACAAGATGTTTCCATTAGAGTGGATGTGAGAAATCTGAAATCTATTTGAGAGCATAGAATCGCCCTTAATCACAAACAAGAAGGTTTTGAGCTTTTGTTTAGTTTTTGAAAAATAAGTAAATATGTTTTGAACTACTAGGAAATTGGGAATTAACTTGGGTTTTTGAAAATTCCTAAAATTATGTCTTAGAAATGAATATGAAGCTTTTCAAGGAAAACATTGGTGTAGGATCAGGGACCCTAAGAACATAAGAACCAACTTGCCTTGTAAGATTATGGATTCATGCCTTTATCATGGGAAAATGTATTTCAGTTGCTATTATGTATTTGCATCAGATATTTTTGTTTCTTGAACTTGTTTTCCGCACGACCTGTTCATTTGGGTTAGATGCCTATATGTGAACCATCCCTCAAGTCTCCGTGAGGGTAGGAGTTGTTATCTCTTGTGTTGTCCTTGTGTTAGAAGTGTCGAATTTCGAGGACGAAATTCTTTTTAAGGAGGGGAGAAATGTAACACCCCGATTTTCATTAAGTCCTAATTGAGGGAAATTAAGGGTAATTGACCTTGGTTAGAATTTAATTAAGTTTGGGTGGATAAGTTTCTTCTAGTAAATCATTATGTGTTTTGTGATGTAAGTGTATGTATAAGTGTTATACGATCTATGTGTGTGTATTTCATGTTATGTGGCTTAAGCGTATGGATATGTGTATGCATTGTATGTTATGTGATTTATGTGTTTATGTGTATGTTTTTTATGATGGTTGAGGTTAGGGGTGATATGTAGTGGTTATAGCACGAGTCGGGACGTTTTAGAAGTGTTTTGGGGCTATTTTGCAGCCCAGTAATCGATTACAGAAGGCTGGTAATCGATTACACTGCACAGACTTTCGAATTTGTGCATTTTGACAGGCTGTAATCGATTACAGACTGCGCAGTAAGGGTTTTTAGTGCGTTTTAAGTTACGTATGGGCCCCACGATGACTCCAAACCATATATAACCGAGCCACCACGTCAGAAACCCTAATCTTCACTCCAGAAACACTCCAATCACTCTCTCTAATCCTTGTGCCTCCATTGTTCTTCCTCTCTCTCAAGAACTCAAAGTCATAGCCATTCCAAACCACGAAACTCACATCAAATCTTGCCCGTTCACGAAACCGATCACATATTTGTAATGCTCACACCAAGATACACCCTTCTACCGATTGCAATTTAGCAATAGGATTCGTATTCATCACCGTACCATTCGTGGGTCTAGAGAGAGAAAGCTAGAACGAGGGTTTCACCGGGAAAGGATTGTCTCTACGCTTTTATTTGAATTTCTTCAAGAGGTAGGGGTTTTAGGCATTCTTTATTCTCTGTAATTTCATGGTTGATGAGGTGTTTTTGATGAGATTATTGTTGTTGTTCGTTTTTCCCGTTAGGGTTCATGAAAGGGTTATGTCTTACGAAATTAATTTCAAAGGAAAGGGGTTTTATCAATTGAAAAGTGTTTCTAATCATGTTTTATTAATGAGTTTTCATGAACCTATGTTTTCTAATGATTGGGATGATTCTATATTAAAGTTTTAGCCATTGGCTCTTGAAAAACGTGTTTTAGAAACTCTAGAATCTGAGTTTTCGCGTTCGTAATCGATTACAAGAGGTTCGTAATCGATTACGAGCTGAGAATTTCCAATCGCGAGAAAACATGGCTCTCTGGTAATCGGTTACAAGGTCTGTGTAATCGATTACTGTAATCGATTACAGCCCCGTTGTAATCGATTACAGCACTGCAGATTTTACGAAAATTAACTGTTTTGACCCTTTATGTACCCTAATGCGTTCTACGACTTGTATAAATGTTATATATGATTTATGCATGATTTACATATGATAATATGAGCTATAAAATATGTTTATATGTATTTATAATATAAAAGTATAATTATATGATAATGCATGTTATATATGATTCATGTATGTTCATTATGTAATGTTACTAGTTGCATGTATATTTAATTGCTATGATGTATATATAATTATTGTATGAGATGTTTACGATGAATGATTACATGATGTGTATGCTAGGTAATGATATATATATTGTGATGAAATGCTCTAAATGAATTAACTCTGTCATCCGGTAAAGGTTAAAAGATGTTCTGAAAGATACTCTGATGCTCTGAAATATCTCTGTTAACTCTGAAAGATTTATGATAATTAAAAGACGTTCTGAAAGATCTCTGATACTCTGAAAGATTAAAATACCCTGTAGCCTTCAGCTTGTGATGAGTGTTGTAGGGAGGGGTGGCATCCTCGGCTGCAACTCCTTCGCTTGAGGAAGGTGAACTGTACCCCCTCTTCCCCGTATGTTTTAGGATGAGCTCATACCTAGGGGCCAGATTGTAGGATTAAGGATGGGAGGGAGGCTTTGCCATGTCTGACAGCTTCAAAGTAAAAGTTAATGATATGATGCTCGGAAAGAAAGTTCTGATATATGTTCTGATATGTTCTGTTGATGTTTAGAAGCACTTAGCGCACTACACAAAGACCTCTAATTATTGTATGTTATATGAATTAATAAAATGGACAAGATGCACTTAGGTAAGACGTTTCGGGGAAAGATTGATTTTCAACTTATATCCGAATCAAACTCATTCATGCTTCACTTATTTTATAATTAAACCCGGGGCGGCTTCCTCTACTGAGTCACTTCCCAGTGCTCACCCTATGTTTTTCCCACCTTTTAGAGGAGCAGACAGAGCAGGATGTCGGAGCACACGAGGAGCCCGTGCAGACTTAGTTTATGATATAGTTCCCTAGATATCAGAGACATGTTTTACTTCCTTATTAGATGTTATGAATTTTATGCTTCCGCTACGTTTCTTTATTTATTATGTTTTCTGAGTCCGGACCTTTGTTAGCCGGAAGCTATTTATTTACTCGTATTTATGGTGGAATCTCATAGGTCACAGTTTTTGGCTTATGGGGTGAGACCTAGTATTTATTTCATGTTTGTTACTTGATGAGAGTTATCTATATGATGAAGTGTAACACCCGTGATTCGGGATTTTCCTGTTTTGTGTATTCTCACCAATATTGGAAAATTATGATTCTAAGGCTATTATTATTAAATTTCGCATTTTTACGATTTTCAGGAAAAATCCTATTTATATATAAATAATGCGAAATTAATAAAATAGCGAGATAATTATTTTAGACTTATTGAGAGTCTCAAAATATTAAGGAAATTTTCATAACGATCATATATCATTTTCTTATTTTAAAATTGAGTGTTTAGTGAGTTGTTGAGTAACCTGAGAGCGAGCCTGAGCTAGATCCTAAACACAACCGGAGCAACTTTTTAGGACCCGGAGCTCTCCAAAATTTATTTAACTCTCACCATAAATCTTAGTTGTAATTTCTTGCTCAAAATTATACTCAAACACATACTCATACTCACTACCTAGAGACATTTAACACTACAACAACTCAAAAATTAAACAAAACACCCCCCTAACTTGCTTAAAGCTTCGGCCAGACCCCCTCCCCTTCACAACTCAAATTCATTTCTCCAAAACCACACTAGCAGAGCTCTCTTCCTCCCTCTTCCCTCACCATTTTCGGCCAAGCATTCAGAGGAGCAGTAGGAGCCATCTTCAAGCTTCCTTCTTGCTAAATCCTCCATTGTTAAGGTGAGCTACCATAATCTTTGTGATCCTTGCATGCTCTACACCATCCCAACCTCTTTTTGGTTCTGATTCTTGCTGAGACACGGCTCAAATTTTCGAGCTTCATGATGCATGATAGATAGCCTTAATGAATCTGATGTATGAAGCTTGTGTGTGTGCTTGCGTGTGAAGTTTGATGCTTGCATGTGTATGAGATTGTGTTTTCCTTGTGTTTGATTCTGAGATGTTGAGTCTAAACACTGATGTTATGTGTATATATGTTGGATGGATGATTTTTGGGTGATTTGAATGAGTGGGTATGGGTTTTGGTGTGAAAATGGAGCAGAAATGCGATTTCTGCAGAAACTGAACAGTGGGGATCGATCCCCACCATTGGAGGATCGATCCCCAAGTGAAAATTTGCAGCATCTGGAAAACTTTAAGTGGGGATCGATCCCCACTATGAGAGGATCGATCCCCAGGCTGCAAAAATGTGTTTTCTGTAAAATTTTAAGGCAGGATCGATCCCAGACCCCTGAGGATCAATCCCCTGCACCTGAAAAGTATAATTTCACTTATTTTCACCCTATTTCAAATACAAGTTTTCAAATAATGATAATGGGGTTAACATACTATTTTAAAGTGATGAAAATAAGTATGTGGCAATGCTTTTAATCATGAAAAGAGAAATGGAGTATATATATATATAAGTTGATGTGTAAAGAATTGTAAGTTAAGGAGTGACACGTGAGTTTTTGTGATATTTGATAAAGATAAGAATGAGATGAGGTTATGTGTACGATAAAAGTTTAACACTTTAGTTCGAAGCAAGAATATGGTATTCGGAGAACCCAAACCCGTTTATGTGAGTGTTAAGAAATTTGAATTGGCAAGTGCATGTGAATGGAGTCATATATGATGCCGAACTTTTTATGATAATAATGTACAAGCATGCTATGTTGATATGGGTGGTAGAACCCCTTAGTTGAGACCAAAGTAAATTATGATATGCTCATGATGAAGTGATTGTGAATTTACGTTTAAATTTGTGAACCATGCTTGAGTTGTGAACCATACTTGATTTGTGAAACATAATTTAACTGTAAATTATGAATGATAAGCCACTTAGTTGTGAGCCTTTGGAAATGCATGCTATGATGTTGAGCATTTAATTATTGAGTTGAAAATGTAGAGATTTGTACATGTTTTGTGTGGTTGTGTTGATTTGGAAGGTTGAAGTATTATATGGCTACTTAGGAGTTTGGATGGATTCGAGTAGGCCTTTTCCAGCTACTTAGGACTTTGGGTGTATTCGAGTACGCTGATGTCGGCTACTTGGGAGATGGGTGTATTCGAGTACCCTGATGCCGGCTACTTGGGAGTTTGGTGTATTCGAGTATGCCGATGTGGCTATTTGGGAGGTGGGTGTATTCGAATATGCCATTAGAGGGTATCTGGGAGGTAGGTGTATTCGGATACGCCTCAAAGTTAATATGTTATTTGAATTACCCTCATGCATGGTTATTAATATGAATAATGCGAAAGTGTTGGCTTGTTGCATACTATGTATAATTGCTGCTAGAACCTGATGTGGTGTTTACCACAAGTGCGAAACCGACTTTGGTCGGCTGTAATGATATGTGAGAGGGGTGAGCATTTATTGTACATTGAGAGAACCGCGAGAACTTAGAAAGACTCATAGGTTCCCCCTCTAGAAACGGATCGTTAAGTTGTTTGTTCTAGTCAAAGTAAGCACTTGAGTTTTGAGAAAATACAAGTCCCGTTGGATACAAGTATTACTTTGACTAGCTAGAATCGAGAACATCGGGCACGTAGATCCGTGTGCTCAAGGTAACTCACTAAGACGACTTCGTCTTACGCTCTCTTTTCTTGATGCTTCGATTCTAGATGGACCAGCTGCCGCAGCCCCCGCCGCGCCACGAGACCTCTGATTTTGCTTGGTCCAGCTACACACCGGCCACCGGTGCGGTGATTGTCGCGTCGACTATCTCCGGGGTACACCGTTTCTTCATCCCAGAGCTTCTGGTTAGGTACCCTGCTTTCGTTCCTGCTCCTGCTCCTGCCCCAGCTCCAGTGCCGGCCCATTCTTCTGCCTCTCCACCGCCACCTCCGCCACCATCTCCTGCCTCGGAGTCGGTCGAGTCGGACCCGGAGGAAGATGGAGGCTACCGGAGCGACGACTCAGCGGACGTCTGGCCAGATGTCGACTACATCTTTGTGGAGTCAGAGGTGTCCTCTCCCGCAGCAGGCTCGGATATGAGCGAGGATACCGGGAGCGCCAGTAGGTGAGGCGCTGATCGTGACCAACCTGACCGATGTGCAGCTGACCATTGACATCTTTTCTTTTGTTTATAAGTTATATTTTGTATGGAGCTTTTTGTACCCCTGCGTGGGATTAACTCTTTTGGTATGTATATGTATCTGGTGAACTGCAGTTTTACCTGAGTCCTTTCTGTATATCCGGACCGGGATTTCAGACTCATTTATTTTGGTCATGTCAGCTCCATTATTATTTCTGTATGTACTAAACAGGATCCTGATACACTCAAACCTTTATATTTTCCACTCTGACGCATATGTTATATGTTAATATCATGGCCATTTGTTGCATGGGCCTTTATTATATTATTGGCATTTTCTATCGTTATTCTAGACGCTTATCCAGGTTATCTATTCGTGTTACTAATCTGATTGGTCATGGCTTTGAGTCTCGATACCGATTTATTGTACACAGGGGTTTGGGAAATTATATTTTACATATATACGTTTCAAAATAAAAAAAAAACATGGGGTTTTTGGGTGTTATGTAACATTGCAAGTTGTTAATTATGTCCATGGCATAGTTAATAATTTGGGATGTTACATGAAGTATTTTTAATAGATGTTTGTATCGCTTATTATTATCGTTGTACTTATGCGCAAGACCCTTATTTTCTATACCGCAAACGATTTTTAAAATTTACTCCCGCCTATTTTCCGCGTATTATATTTTAAAGATAAAGATAAAACATGATAACAAGAGGTAACCCTTATGAAATGGCCTAAAATGACTTAAGCGTTAAGGGCTATCTAGTAGGGTGTTACAGTATGCAAAACAAATAAATTGGAATAAAAATCGAATAATAAAAACAGTGGTTTATGAGGTAGAACATTCATTAGGGCGTTTATCATTGGCTATAAAAGAATGCATGAGTTGATTAATTACGCCAGAGTTAGATCTAACCCTATTGTTGTGATTCTAAAGATTGATTGCCTAGAACAAGATTAATCAGTGAGATCTCACCTTGAGTTTCGTTTTCGACAATCTTTAAAGCCAATCACATTAATCTAATTAAAGAGACTAATCAGCCAATTAATTAATCATTACCAATTCCTGATATGCCATGCATTAATTAATAAACTAACACATGAACACATGCCAATGAATTATCCTAACTCAATCGAGTAAGCCAAGACAAAGGGTAAACACACACAATTTAAGATCTCAAATTATATGCCAATAATGATAATGAAAACTTATGCAAGTTTAAGAACAAAGCCTCAATTTACCCCAATGATGTTCACACCCTCATAAACCACCAAGAGACTTAGCTACTCATGGAGGAAATACAAGGGCAGAAATAAATTGAAATTAAAAGGAATTGAATGACTTGAACAATAAGGGAAAGACTAAAGAAAATAAAGACTTAAAGGAATATAAATGCAAATTGGAAAGATTGAAGAACGAATAAATGAATTAATTGTAAAAGTAACTTACAAAACCCAAAGGGCTTGACGAATAACGTTAAGGTAAACAGTTGAGGAAGCTAGAGCTAATTAAACTAGGAAAATAAGGTGAAATCCTAATGGAGAAAATAAGGTGAAATCCTAATGGAGAAAATAAACTCTAACTAAAAGCCTAGGGTTGGAAAGTAAGAAACTAGGAAAAGAAAATAGTAAGAAGATAAGAGAAATTGAAGGTGTGAAGAGGTGTTGAAAATATGATTTTTTCTGATGCATTAGCACTGCTTTATCTAGAGGAAGCAGCCTTCAAATCCTAGCTAATTGGGCGCCCAACTCGGTTTTGCATATTGGTCCCTGCTGTAATAGAATTGCGGCGGGGGCGCTAGGGTGCTGAGGTCGCACCAGGGCGCGTGTGCGATACACGTGATAAGTTCTGATTAGGCTCAGGCGCTGGGGCGCTTGATTCCAGCCTGGACTTCACTGATCCGCTTCTTACTCAGTTCCTGATGTCTGTTGCTCCAATAATTCCTATGACCTGCACCCAAAAATATAAAATACCAAAGATCAAGTGCAAGGGTCATCCTTGAATTGCAAAAACATCATAAAACTTATTACTTTAGCCTTTATTTTCATTAAGTCCCAAATAAATCCAAATTGTATTAAATACAATAAAAGGCTAAAATAGAGTAAAGAAATGCATAAAATCATCCAAATTAAGGGCATAAAATATTGGCAAAAACCACGTTATCAAATATCCCCACACTTGAATAATTGCATGTCCTCATGCAAAAGCAATGATTCCAGGCATCTCTAAGAATAAAGCAATGGCTATTACATTCTAATTATCTCTCTTCTCCTCTCTCAAACTTAAACCTCTTCTTCAATGGCTACTTCTAGAGAAAACAGGAGTAAGAATAAGGAAACTGACCCTTCTGATGGAAAACTCAGAGGCAGCCTTCTACTGAAGTTGCTGCTGTTGAAGAAGACGCTGAAGCAGAAGAAGTGTAACACCCTAATAATTACCTCTTTATACTTAAGTCATATCGAGTTAATTATCGGAAATTATCATCTTGTTTCAGAGTTCAAGTTTAAAAATTAAGTATACGCGGAAAATAGGGCCAACAATTTTCATAAGAGAACGTAATTTAAAAATCTCGGCTTGTACGTGACGAGGTATAATTGGATACACCAAACCTGAAACTCGTGAATTACTTGTAACCAAAATAACGTAATACACATAGGTGGCCCAATACATACATATAGTTTTACGTACACAAAGTAATACATATAAACGTAAAATCAAAAATAGATAATACAATATTTAAATATTAGAATTCCTAAGAGAACTATAAGCTTGTACAGTCACTTAAAATTCCCTTACAAAATTCTTCGAGTCTCATATAATACATAATATAACAAAAGCCGTAGAATCCTAAGCTTCTCGCATATCCAAGCTTTAGTCCTCATGCAAACTCTGAATCTGCTCTTCTAACGAGGTACCTGTAGCTCAACCTGATTCTATACAAAGGGGGTGGAATTGGGGATAGCTCCATGGACTCAATAGGGGGATCACTCCGGTTTATTATGAAATAAGTGAGATATGCATAATTCCATTTAATGATATTTTCATAAACATATGTAGTTCCGGAGTGTCTTACCTATATGCATCTGGATAATTATATGAATGCTATATAACAATAAAGAATTAATATTATACTAACATTGGTTACTAAAAATAGGTTCATTAGCGGATAACGGTTGCACAGTCAGCACTATGCATACGGTCACATGTTTAAATATACTTATTCATACAACAGTTGCACAATCAACATCATGCATACAATTATATGTGTCATGTGTTATAATTTTCTCAAATCATTGGCACTACCCTCTCTCTTTCTACCTCCGCATACACCTGGCCCCTAGGCTATGAGCTCATACCTATCTAGTTTTCTACTAGATCTCTATGGGGAAAAGGCATTTTATTCACTTTCTTTACAAATCAGTATTGGGGACCGAGGGTGCCAACCTCCCTTGCTAATTCCGTTTGCACAGAAAGCTACTCATAAATCTCATTTTCTGATTCACATTACCTTTCACAGCTTCTTTAATACATCAGCGTGCATATTATACATTATATGCTCATCATAAAAACATAGATGATCTCATATATCATCTTTTCTTTAAATTCCTCATTAACAATATTTATTTCTGATGCATATATGTATATTCATCATGATATTTCCTTTAAAAACATATATAAGTTTAAAATCTTTAAAATACCAAAAATATCAGAAACGCAATTCTGCAGGAAACTCTGCGATCTGGTCGCTAGCGCGTCCTCTGTGACCGCTAGCGCGTCCTCTGTGACCGCTAGCGCCCAGGTCGGTCGTCTACACTCGCTAGCGCCTGTAGTATGGCCGCTAGTGCGTGTGCACTCGCTGGCGGCTGTGTTGTAGCCGCTAGCGAGAAGCTCGACTTTGCACTCACATCAGTTTTCAAAACAGCAACCATTTGATGCAAAGAAAGACATGTACTCGAATCTGATGCATGAAAATACATTAATACATAACTTAACATAAATCTAAACCCTTACCACTTGTAGTTTCTCTCTATCCAAGCTAGAAATCACTTTCTTTTCTTGAACTCCATGCTTAAAACTCTACCTATGCTTCTTTGATGATGGTGATGATATTTCTATGATTTCTAATGGTTTCTATTCGGTTAGAATGAAAGGGTTTGATGTGGAAAATCTGATTATGATGTTTGTTCTTTGATGTGATGAGTTTTGGTGATATTGAGGTGAGGTTTGAATGTTTGTGAGCTTAGGGAGGTTTGAGAGAGTTTGGGTGTCCTTGAAGGTGAAGAAAGGTTTCTCATGATTTCAGAAGCCTCTTCTGGGGTTATAAGGTGGTTCTGAACGGAGGGGCATCTAAGCAATATTAAAAAGATGGAGGGTTTGGTCTAAAATGCAAAATGACAGAAGCTTTGTTCTGTCACGATGCTGGTCGCTAGCGAGGGACATGCGGCCGCTAGCGACCAACAGCACCGCATTACCCGCTAGCGCCTTATCACGGCCGCTAGCGACTAACTTCTGCCACCTTCACCCGCTAGCGACTAGAACTGGTCGCTAGCGAGCAGCTGCTGATAGATGACAGCAGCAGCAGTTTCAAGCATCTAAAACTCCAAAATGCACCTAACACTCTCTAAACCATTTCTAACACCCTTTTCACACCTATATAAACTTATACATAACCATAAATACCTAAAATCTCTCATGATTGTTTCTTAACTTCCTTCCCAAGGTTCTTAGTCTATTTTATCGTATTTAACTCGTATGCAATACATTTTTCCTGATCTCATATATGCAAAACACATAATGCACATAACACATGTCAAACAACACATATACCTTAAAATGCATCCCAATAACCTCTATATTCCAATTACGCCTTGATTAAAGTGATTATAACTAAATCCCTCTAATTAAGGTATAATTAGAATTTTGGGGTTTTACATTCTCCCACCCTTAAAAAGAATTTCGCCCCCGAAATTCCATATCTGTGAAACTACCAAACGCAGGTCGTGTAGGTATTATACTTACCCTCGGCCATAACCTCAGATCGAATTTCATTATCCACGCTCACCGTTACGGTCCTTCCTTGGTACTAGGATCTGGAGGAGACTGGTGACACTCCCTGGCGATATGTCCCGGCTCACCACATCTAAAACACACCCGCGACCTAACAAGACAGACTCCCCAATGTTTCTTATTACACTGAGCACAAGTGGGTTTCTCTGAGCTCTAGTGGTCATCACTAGATTAGGTGAAGATGACTCCTGATGAAGTTGAGAACTTCTAAGAGATCGAGATGGAGACTGTTGTGGTGAAGAGTGTCGTTTCTTGAGTGGAGGAGCCTGTGGTGTTAGATCCCTTATAGGAGTCTCTGGTGAAGTATTATCTCCCAGAAGGCACGCTTCTTCATGCACTCTGCATGCCTCTACTAACTGAGCATAGCTATCAAAGTGAAGGTGGTTCATTGTCTTCTACATCTTCTGTGTTAACCCATTCCGATACTTCATACATTTCCACGATTCCATAGGGTTTCCTTGAAACATCTCTGAAAACTTGATGAGATGTTTGAACTATGCAGTGTATTCGGCAATAGTCATCCGTCCTTGAACCTGCCCCAGGGAATAGGAATCCCTACAGCATCCATTCGGGCCTTTTCTCCTCTCCACCAATTTCCTGCATCCTGTTGCAGCATGAATGTAGCAAAAGTAGTACGTTGTAGATCGGAGCACTGTATCACAGTAAATATCTTCTCCATCTCCTCTATCCAATCCCCAGCCGCTGCCGGATCCACGGAACCTGTAAACACTAGGGGATTTACACCCCGAAACTCAGCAAATCGGGCATTCCCTCTGTCTGTCTCCGGATGTGGTATGGATGGGGTCTGGTGCCTCATAACTTCCGCTAACTGTTGTACCGCCCTTTCCATTCCTGCCAATGCCTCACTAGTTCCCTGGTTGCCATCTAAACTACTCCCAGACGGCCTCATCTGACGTCTTTTTGATGCCATTGTACCTATACACACCAACATAATTACTGAGGTGATCAGTCTCAATAATCATATTAGGTATATACAACCACCACAGTACCAAATAGACAAATCATGCCTTACGTTAACCCACTACAAGCATGAATCTACCGTACTATGCAACAAAAGCATAGAAGGCCATAACCCCAAGCCTTAAGGTTCGACCTGTTATGATACAAAAATGTAACACCCTAATAATTACCTCTTTATGCTTAAGTCATATTGAGTTAATTATCAGAAATTATCATCTTGTTTCAGAGTTCAAGTTTGAAAATTAAGTATACGCGGAAAATAGGGCCAACAATTTTCATAAGAGAACGTAATTTAAAAATCTCGGCTTCTACGTGACGAGGTATAATCGGATACACCAAACCAGAAACTCGTGAATTACCTGTAACCAAAATAACGTAATACACATAGGTGGCCCAATACATACATATAGTTTTACGTACACAAAGAAATACATATAAACGTAAAATCAAAAATAGATAATACAATATTTAAATATTTGAATTCCTAAGAGAACTATAAGCTTGTGCAGTCACTTATAATTCCCTTACAAAATTCTTCGAGTCTCATATAATACATAATATAACAAAAGCCGTAGAATCCTAAGCTTCTCGCATATCCAAGCTTCAGTCCTCATGCAAACTCTGAATATGCTCTTCTAACGAGGTACCTGTAGCTCAACCTGATTCTAAACAAAGGGGGTGGAATTAGGATGAGCTCCACGGACTCAATAGGGGGATCACTCCGGTTTATTATGAAATAAGTGAGATATTCATAATTCCATTTAATGATATTTTCATAAACATAATGTAGTTCCGGAGTGTCTTACCTATATGCATCTGGATAATTATATGAATGCTATATAACAATAAAGAATTAATATTATACTAACATTGGTTACTAAAAATAGGTTCATTAGCGGGTAACGGTTGCACAGTCAGCACTATGCATACGGTCACATGTTTAAATATACTTATTCATACAACAGTTGCACAATCAACATCATGCATACATTTATATGTGTCATGTGTTATAATTTTCTCAAACCATTGGCACTACCCTCTCTCTTTCTACCTCCGCATACACCTGGCCCCTAGGCTATGAGCTCATACCTATCTAGTTTTCTACTAGATCGCTATGGGGAAGAGGGTTTTTATTCACTTTCTTTACAAATCGGTATTGGGGACTGAGGGTGCCAACCTCCCTTGCCAATTCCGTTTGCACAGAAAGCTACTCATAAATCTCATTTTCTGATTCACATGACCTTTCACAGCTTCTTTAATATATCAGCATGCATATTATACATTATATGCTCATCATATCACACATATCACAAACATGTCATCATAAAAACATAGATGATCTCATATATCATCTTTTCTTTAAATTCCTCATTTCCAATATTTATTTCTGATGCATATATGTATATTCATCATGATATTTCCTTTAAAAACATATATAAGTTTAAAATCTTTAAAATACCAAAAATATCATAAACGCAATTCTGCAGGAAACTTTGCGATCTGGTCGCTAGCGCGTCCTCTGTGGCCGCTAGCGCCCAGGTCGGTCCTCTACACTCGCTAGCGCCTGTTGTATGGCCGCTAGCGCGTGTGCACTCGCTGGCGGTTGTGTTGTAGCTGCTAACGAGAAGCTTGACTCTGCACTCACATCAATTTTCAAAACAGCAACCATTTGATGCAAAGAAAGACATGTACTCGAATCTGATGCATGAAAATACATTAATACATAACTTAACATAAATCTAAACCCATACCTCTTGTAGTTTCTCTCTATCCAAGCTAGAAATCACTTTCTTTTCTTGAACTCCTTGCTTAAAACTCTACCTATGCTTCTTTGATGATGGTGATGATATTTCTATGATTTCTGATGGTTTCTATTCAGTTAGAATGAAAGGGTTTGATGAGGAAAATCTGATTATGATGTTTGTTCTTTGATGTGATGAGTTTTGGTGATATTGAGGTGAGGTTTGAGTGTTTGTGAGCTTAGGGAGTTTTGAGAGAGTTTGGGTGTCCTTGAAGGTGAAGAAAGGTTTCTCATGGTTTCAGAAGCCTCTTCTTGGGTTATAAGGTGGTTCTGAACGGAGGGGCATCTAAGCAATATTAAAAAGATGGAGGGTTTGGTCTAAAATGCAAAATGACAGATATTCTATTCTGTCACGATGCTGGTTGCTAGCGAGGGACATGCGGCCGCTAGCGACCAACAGCACCGCATTACCCGCTAGCGCCTTATCACGGCCGCTAGCGACTAACTTCTGCCGCCTCACCCGCTAGCGACTAGAACTGGTCGCTAGCGAGCAGCTGCTGATACATGACAGCAGCAGCAACTTCAAGCATCTAAAACTCCAAAATGCACCTAACACTCTCTAAACCATTTCTAACACCCTAGACACCTTTTTCACACCTATATAAACTTATACATAACCATAAATACCTAAAATCTCTCATGATTGTTTCTTAACTTCCTTCCCAAGGTTCTTAGTCTATTTTATCATATTTAACTCGTATGTAATACATTTTTCCTTATCTCATATATGCAAAACATATGTCAAACAACACATATACATTAAAATGCATCCCAATAACCTCTATATTCCAATTACGCCTTGATTGAAGTGATTATGACTAAATCCCTCTAATTAAGGTATAATTAGAATTTTGGGGTTTTACAAGAACCTCTTCCTGAATATCAAAAGATGGACATAATGGATGCTGTACTTGAGGTTGAAGTCTCTCGCCTCCCTCCGACCCTACCATCCTCTTCGCAATAGCCTTCTACCTCCTCTAATGAAATACCTCTAGAATGCCCTCCAGGCGCGGGTCAAGCCGATATTCAGATGGAAATATGCCGGCTTCTCCGCTACATAGCTAGGAAGCAGTAGTTCTAAGTCTGTGATGTGGTTTATATTAGCCACCCTTTTTGATGTAACAAAGGGGGAGTAGAAATAGATAATATTTTGGCTATGTAAACTCTAGGCTAGGACTTAGGGGGAGTAACAAATTAAGGGGGAGCCAAAAAATTTTTTGTAACCTCATTTGAAATTTAATGAAATATCATTTACGTTTTGGCATCTCTTGTATTACTAGCTTGGTATTTCTAAGATTAACATTTTACTCATCAAGAAATACATGCTATATATCTGATAATCTAAAACAGTATTCATACATTGCATATTTATCTGTTGATTATCAAAGCCTTCTAAGAAAATAACAAAGCCTTCTCTCAAAAAGCTAAGTTAGTTTCTAAGAAAGCAAAAGTGCCTTCTGAGTAAGTTGCGAACTTAATCAGAAACACTTCAGAACTTAAGCAAAATTATTATCTTAAGACTCAAGTTGTTATCATCAAAAAGGGGGAGATTGTAAGCTCCAGAACCCTTCTGAGAGAAATTGAATTATTTCTCTTAGAGATTCAAAAAGTTTTAATGATAACAAAGTAAACCATAAGTATAAAAATTTTACTTAAGGTATTGCTAAAAATTTTGTTCGATTGGAATGAAAGGAAATGATGTAGGGATCCTAGATGTTGGTTTAGTTTCGGATTTAAGTGAGTTTTGGTCGCTTTTGATGAAATGGGTGTGTTTGGTGAGTTTGGTGATTATGGAGGTTATGAGGTGGTGTTCTTGGAGTGTTTTGAAATGGAGTTAAGTTGGTTTCTGATGTAGGGAGGTTACTTCAGGGTTAGGCAAGGTTTTGGGGACGGAGGGGGTAAAGGAAATTTTTAAAAGAAGAAGGACTTGACAGAAAATGCAGAAATTGCAGAAATGTTGTTCTGTCCTCGAACTGGTCGCTAGCGCGTGTCGCACGGTCGCTAGCGACCGTTTTCACCGCATTACCCGTTAGCGCCCTTTATACTGTCGCTAGCGAGGGACCTCTACCGACTCATCCGCTAGCGAGCTAAGATGGCCGCTAGCGACGAGATACTGCTACATGACAGTAGCAGCAGCAACATACCCCCAAAAATTCTAAAAAGCATCTAACTCATCCCAAAACATTTCCAACAGTTCTTACTAGTACCTATACACTTGTGCAACCATACTCTTACTAGAATTACCATTTATTTCTTAAATTCCCTACCTAAATCATCATTCCTAACTCAAATTTTTATTTTACTAACTTCTCAACCTTATATAATGTTCTTATCATTTCTAACACACATTTTTCCATATAATACACATAACACATATTTAGTCAATCATACATGCCAAAAATACATATTAACACACATATATCCCAGTTATGCCTTGATTGAAACGATTTTCACTAAATCCCTCCGATTGAAGCATAATTAGGATTTTGGGGTCTTACAATACCCCTTATCCATCCATCTGCAAGGTCGGGGTCCAGTTCCCCGTGGAAAGTGGGCGGATTCCGCTGCTAGAATTCCATGTATCGACGGGATTCTTCGCTTGCTGCTGGTTGTTGTACACGTCCGGCCTCCATGGCCTGCGCCATTCTGACCGACGCTTCAGCTTGGACCCTAATGGCTTCTAAGACCTCTTGGAGGTCAGGAGTATAAGAGACATCCCGACGTCGTCGTGGCGGCATTACGTTCAATCAATACCTGCACATCCAATGAGTTGATCAGGCTCATGTCAATGCAGATCATTGGAGAAGTAATGGCACACACAACCGATGGATTCAAGGAAAACAGGGCTCAAAGAATGACAACTAAAGGAAGGAAGGAAGCAAGCTCAGTCATCAGGCTCAATTGGACCGAACTGCTCTGATACCAAAAATGTAACATCCCAATTTATTAACTATGCCCTGGACATAATTAACAATTTGCAATGTTACAAAACACCCAAAAACCCCATGTTTTTTTTTTTTGAAACGTATATATATAGTATATTTTCGCAAACCCCTGTGTACAATAACTCGATATTGAGACTCAAAGCCATGACCAATCAGATTAATGGCACGAATGGATAACCTGGATAAGCGTCTAGAATCACAATGGAAAATGCCAATAATATAATAAAGGCCCATGCAACAAATGGCCATAATATCAATATATAACATATTCATCAGAGTGGAAAATATCAAGGTTTGAGTGTATCGGGATCCTGTTTAGTACATGCCGAATATATACGTATATATAGAGGAGCTGACACGATAAAAATAAACAAGTCTAGAAATTCCTGGTCCGAATGTACAAGGTAGACTCAGGTGGAGTGCAAAGCTGCCCAATAAATATATACAAACCAAAGAAATGTTTATCTCCCTCATAGGGGTACAAAAGCTCCAGAACCACATATACAGACCAAAAAAATATATAACTAGAAATAAAAAGGGGCGGCTACAAAGCCGATCTTCCGGTCGTGGCTCTGATGTCTTCCGTCCGATGTTAACCATCACTCTCCTCGCTCGATGTTGGTCCTCCCGCTAGGGATATTACCTCGGCTCGTCCTCCATCTGCTCGCCCACGTCGGTGGGCGGGGCTGCCTCATCACTCTCGTATCCCTCCTCCTCGGGGTCTGACTCATCCGACTCCGAGCGGGTATGGGCATTGGAAATGGTGGCGGATGAGCGGGCGCTAGGACGGGTGCGGGTGCAGGATCAGGAACAGGAGCAAGGTATCTGGCCATGAGCTCCGGGATGAAGAAACGATATACCCCGGATACGGTGGAGACCATGGTCACGGCGACGGTCGACGGCGTGTAGCTCGCTACCGCGAAGTCATATGTCAGTCGGCGCGGCAGGGGCGGCTGCTCCATACGTATCTAGAATCGAAGCATCAAGAGAGAAAAGGGTAAGACGGGGTTGTCTTAGTGAGTTACACAAAGCACACAGAACTACGTGCTTGACAACGTCGATTCTAGCCAGTCAATGTAATACTCGGGTATAAAACGGTACTTTACTTTCTGAAAAGGCAGAGTCCTTACTTTGACTGGTTCAAACATCTTACTGATCCGTTTCTAAGGGAACCTAGGGTCTCTCTAAGTTCTCGTATTCCCTCATTCAAAGCGAATGCACACTCACTTCCCGGGCATCTAGTCATACCATCACAAGCATATCAACAATCCAAACATTCATCCTACATCCACCCGTTAAATCTCTTCACTTCGACGAGCAACACTACCGATTATTCTCATCGCTTCGGCAAGCGATCAAAAACCGATTGTTCTCTTCGCCTCGGTGAGCGGCACTAACCGATTATTCTCTTCGCCTCGATGAGCAGTACTTACCGATTATTCTCTTCGCCTCGGTGAGCGGTACTATCCGATTATTCTCTTCGCCTCGGTTAGCGGTACTATCCGATTATTCTCTTCGCCTCGGTGAGCGGTACTATCCGATCATTCTCTTCGCCTCGGTGAGCGGTACTATCCGATTATTCTCTTCGCCTCGGTGAGCGGTCGTAGCCGATTTTTCTCATCGCCTCGGTGAGCGGCACTAAAACTCAATCCGACCATAACGTTTAAAATCTACCTCTAGTTACTTCGGGATACTCTTCGGGTGTTTCCTGGCATGTACCTCAGGAGTTACCCGGCATTCTCCACGAAACCAATCTATGTACACAACCATATCAATTAAACTTCATCTAGTGTTTCCGGGGTACTCCTCGGGAGCTTCCTGACATGTACCTCAGGATTCACCCGGCATTCCCACGAAACCAACCCATCATCAATCGTAACTCATCACTTTTCTTAACAGTATACAGGTGCATAATCATATCATTATAGCAACCATATCAATCTGGTATTCAACTATGTTCACAATCTATCTTTAAAACAATTATTCCGGCAGACATACACTTTGAAATCAAACGCATAAGTGATGAGCATTTTTCCCGTTTCATCATTTCATAAAGCATTACCATCTCATAACCCACTCTAATCTCAATTAAGAGGTTCTACGTCGCATATAATTATAACATATTTTCACATCATTACCTCAACTATCATCACATAATCATCTACACATCAGCCACACGTAGCATATCACCTCAACCAGCGAGTTTTATCACAAAAATCAATGCATACCGGCATAATACACAAGCACATACGAGTATCTATTCAATTCATCATTTCACATCAATATGGAATTTAGCTTCTTACTTCAGAATATACGATTACATTCCTTTTCATCACCCTTCATCTTTTCATCGTAAACAAATACAATTCATTCTTAACTTTGCACTCTCAAAATCTTAAGCATGTATATCGATTTCTTAGTTACATGTACTTTACAGGTTCCCGTATAATTTAGCATGCACATAATACATGTATTCAATATCATTAAATTTCCCTTCGCTATTTATTCGTGCCTTTACTTGATCTAGAGGTTACCACACACCATTCCCGAAATCTTAGTCTTCAAATCAGAATATGTTAAATACTTTTTTCTAAGCCTCATTTCCTATTTTTAAATCAAGTACCAAGCCAAGACCTACTCAACTCAATTCTCATTATATATAACTTAAGCTTGGCAAATACTTTTGTTCATAAGACATATGATCCTTTCATAAAAGCATTTTCGAGTGTTCTCAAAACCTTTTCATACCCACAACTTAATCTTATATTTATCTTTGTCAAATTTCACAAAACTCCCATATCATCCCCTTAACTCACGATTCTTTACACATCAACTTGTGTATGTACATTCCATTTCTCTTTTCATGATTAAAAGCATTGATACATACTTATTTTCATCACTTTAAAATAGTATGTTAACCCCATTATCATTATTTGAAAACTTGTATTTGAAATAGGGTGAAAATAAGTGAAATTATACTTTTTAGGTGCAGGGGATCGATCCTCAGGGGTCTGGGATCGATCCTGCCTCAAAATTTTACAGAAAACACATTTTTGCAGCCTGGGGGTCGATCCTCTCATAGTGGGGATTGATCCCCACTTAAATTTTTCCAGATTCTGCAAATTTTCACTTAGGGATCGATCCTCATATGGTGGGGATCGATCCCCACTGCTCAGTTTCTGCAGAAAACGCAGAACTCGCATTTTTGCTCCACTCTCACATCAAAACTCATTCCTACTCATCCAATACACTTAAAAATCATCATCCACACTCACATACACACACTACAACCTCAGAACTCCAAATTTAACTTACCATCAAAGGGAAAAATCAAAATCACACACATGCAAGAGCAACACCCAACATGCAACCTCATCATTCCACACCACCATCACTCACAACCATAGAAGCTTAATGAGAACGAAAATGAAGCTCAAGAAACTCACCACATAGCCATCAATCAACACATGCAAGGGCAGAAACTCAAGTAGGGATGTGAGGGTATGAGTAACTCACCAAATAGTCTTGAGGAAATGCAAGAATGAGAAGTGGTGATGGCTTTTCTTGAGCCTTCAAAGTGCTGGCCGGGAATGGTGAGCAAGAGGGGGAGCAGGAGCTCTGAAGTTTCTTCTGCTTGTGTGAGAATGGGGCTGAATGAGAGAAATGAGAGGAAATGGGTTTGAATGGAGCAATTGGATGTGTGGCCGAGACTTAAAGGCCAAGGGGTTGTCTTTGGTTTCAATTTTTGTGTTGTGTGAGTGTCAAATGTCTCTAGGTAGTGAATATGAGTATGTATTTGAGTAAGAAATTGCAACCAAGATTTACGGTGAGAGTTAAATAAATTTGAGGAGCTCAGGGTCCTAAAAAGTTGCTCCGGTTGTGTTTAATATCTAGCTCAGGCTCACTCTCAGGTTACTCAAAAACTCACTACACACTCAATTTTTAAAATAAGAAAATGATATATGATCGTCATGAAAATTTCCTTAATATTATGAGACTCTCAATGAGTCTAAAATAATTATCTCATATTATTATTAATTTCACATTATTTTTATATAAATAGGATTTTTCGTGAAAATCGTAAAAATGTGAAATAATAATAATAATAGCCTTAAAATTATAATTTTCCAATATTGGTGAGATTTTCTAAATATTTTCCAAACACCAATTTGGGAGTCCAAATTTTCAATATTAAGGTCTCAATAAAATTTTTATAACGATCATTACTCCTCTCAGGGGTTCTCTAACTCATACAATAATAATATTAAGTCTGTCTTGCTTCTCAACAACTTAAATTATTATTATAATAACTTACAGTATATTCACAAAATTTAGTCACATAAAACAAATGCATATATATATATATATTTATGCACCCATATACATATATATATATATATATACACACAACTTATTTTAAATCATAAGACATCAAATATGTTCCCTTTCACATATATGAAATTTTATTTATTCCCACCTAAGCACCTTAATATATCAAGCATGATTATATATATATATATATACATGTCACTACTGCAATATATATATATAAATAAACTAAACGCCGGTCTCTTCCCTGAGTACGGAAATTAAATTAAATCCAAGCACACACACCACTCACTCTGGTTCCGTAAAAATATATATATATATCTCAGGCATCACCATATAGTTTGTTCCAACTTTAAACATCAATCACCAATCAATTCAAATATTCATCCCCATCAAATAAACTAATTGATCTTAGCACCATGTTACACATGTGCGCACTACACATGTACACATATACATATGCCAGCCATAGAAAACACCTCATGAAATATCACCACATATAAAATATACATATATATAACTCTAAGTTCCGGGCACCAAAATCCGCACCGGCGACTTGAGAATACACAGAACAATAAAGTCTCGAATCACGGGTGTTACACAACAACACCGTATTACCCGCTAGCGCCCTATCACGACCGTTAGCGACTAACTTCTGCCGCCTCACCCGCTAGCGATTAGAACTGGTCGCTAGCGAGCAACTGCTGATACATGACATCAGCAGCAGTTTTAAGCATCTAAAACTCCAAAATGCACCTAATACTCCCTAAATCGTTTCTAATACCCTAAACACCCTTTTTACACCTATATAAACTTATACATAACCCTAAATACCTAAAATCTCTCATGATTGTTTCTTAACTTCCTTTCCAAGGTTCTTAATCTATTTTATTGTGTTTAACTTGTATGCAATGCATCTATCAACATAATACACATAACACATACCAATTAACACATATACATCAAAATACATCTCGATCACATACATATTCCAATTATACCTTGATTAAAGTGATTATGACTAAATCCCTCTAATTAAGGTATAATTAGAATTTTGGGGTCTTACATTCTCCCCCCTTTAAAAAGAATTTTGCCCCCGAAATTCCATATCTGTGAAAACAACCAAATACATATCATATAGGTATGAAAGGTAACCCTTAACTCTGTATACTTACCCTAGGTAAAATCCTCAGATCATATAACGTTCTCCGTATTCATTGTGAAGGTTCTCCCCTAGTCCTGGGGCCTGGAGGAGACTGATGACATTCCCTAGCTATATGTCCCGGTTCACCACATCTATAACACACTCTCGGACCGGCGAGACAAACTCCCCAATGTTTCTTACTACACTGTGCACAAATGGGTTTCTCCGGAGCACATGGTCATCACTGGATTAGGTAAAGATGATTCCTGATGAGGTTGAGAACTTCTAAGAGATCGAGATGGAGACTGTTGTGGTGAAGAGTGTCGTCTCTTGAATGGAGGAGTCGGTGGTGTTAGATCCCTTCTAGGAGTCTCTGGTGAAGTATTATCTCCCAAAAGGAACGCTTGTTCATGCACCCTGCATGCCTCCACTAACTGAGCATAGCTATCAAAGTCAAGCTGGTTCATTGTCTTCTGCATCTTCTGTGTTAACCTATACCGATACTTCATACATTTCCATGATTCCAAAGGGTTTCCTTGAAACGTCTCTAAAAACTTGATGAGATGCTCGAACTGTGCAATGTATTCGGCAATAATCATTCGTCCTTGAGTCAAATTCAAGAATTCCCGTTCCTTGGCTTCTCTTATAGATATGGGAAAATATTTTTCATAGAAGAGTTCCTTGAATTTGTTCCAAGGAATAGGAATCCCTGTAGCATCTGTAACACCCCGATCTTTATTAAGTCCTAATTAAAGGAAATTAAGGGTTATGGACTTTAATTGGAACTTAATTGGATTGAGTGAACATGTTTCCCCTGGTTTAAAGTATCTATGCTATGTGTTTTTATGAGTATTTATGTGTATTTATGTGTGTTTTGATGTTACATTAAGTCATAGTGAGTGTATGGATGTTATTATATGAGTTGTGACACTTTGGAAGTGTTTTGGGGCACTTTTCATGCCCCGTAATCGATTACAGCTTCTTGGTAATCGATTACAACAAGTCAAGTTTCAGATTTGGGCTTTTTCGGAGGCCTGTAATCCATTACAAGTTCTATGTAATCGATTACATAGCGCGCATAATGAGTTTTCAGATGTATTAAGTGACGGGTTGGCCCCACGATGACTCTTAAACCCTAATAGCTCAACATATAAAAAGGTAAACCCTATTTTCCACCTCATTTGGTCAGAAACACTCTCTCTCATCATCCTAGAGCCTCCATAGCTTTCTCTCTCAAGAACCCTCATAGCCATAACCATTCCACGTCAAGAGAAACCCACAAATACTCACCCAATCCCAAAAATAATTATATATTATTGATCCTCTCACCAAGCCGGACGTTTCTACCGGTTCTTTTTCTCCGGGAAGGGTCATCGTTGGAGTCGGGCCGTTCGTGAAACTAGGATTCCGTCTAAAACAAGGATTTATCTTCAAGAGGTAGGGGTTAGGCATTCTAAATGTTATGTAATTGCATGATTGTTGATAAATTAATGAAGTTTTGAATGTTGTTCGTTGTTTTTCCCATTAGGGTTCATGAAAGGGTTGATTTATGAAATTGATTTTGAAAAAGAAAGGGGTTTTATGAATTGAGAAGTGTTTTAAAAGTATTTTTATGTTTGATAATGATATGGCAATGTTTTCTATCGATTGGGATGATGTTGGATTCATATTTTGGCCAATGGCTATTGAAAATCGTGTTTTTGGAACTCTAGAATCGTATTTCACGACGTCGTAATCGATTACACGGGTTCGTAATCGATTACGATGTCTGAATTTCCAATCGCGAGAAAACGCTGCTCTCTGTTAATCGATTACAGAGCTGCGTAATCGATTACGGTAATCGATTACCAGTTCGTGTAATCGATTACAGTAATCGATTACCAGCCCGTGTAATCGATTACAACAGTGCTGCTTGTGCGAAAATGAACCATTTTGACCCTTTTTCCACCCTAATGCGTTCTACAACCAGTATAGATGATATGTATGAGTTAATTATGGTTTGTATGCGAGTTTAGATGCTGTTTGAATGATGATATGTTGATTGCATGAGATATATGATGTTATTGAATGTTTATACGAGTTATGTGTGGTATGTGTATGTTATGTGTTGTGAACTAAGACGTCACTGGGTGGCGCATGCATAATGCTAAGACGTCACAGGGTGGCGCATAAACATTGTTTGAGACGTCACCGAGTGGCGCGTACATAAGAAAGACGTCACTGGATGGCGTAAGAATACATAGTAGCCTTCGGCTTGTCATTGAGAGGCTGTAGAGGGGGTTGGCATCCTCGGCGCTACAGGTCCTTCACTTGCAGTTGGTGAATATCCCCCTCTCCCCATTAGTTTAGGATGAGCTCATGCCTAGGGGTCGGTGCAGCGGAGGTTACAGGAGGGTGGACAGGCCATAAGAGATAATAAAGAGATAAAGTTATGAAAGTTTATTACAGTAAAGTTTGAGTAAACGTAGTATGATGTATGATTAAGTTTCCCTATATGATTAGATGGCACGTAGAGCACACACACGACTGACATGATTAAGTATGATGTATAAATGATGTAAAATGAACAAGAGGCACTTAGGTAAGCCGTTCCGGGAAAGATGGTTTTAGAACTTATAACTGAAATGGAATTCATTCATGCTACACCTATTTAATTAATAAACACGGAGCGGCTCCCCTACTGAGTTACTTCCTAGTACTCACCCCACGTTTTTCCCCCCATTTTAGATGATGAGATTCAGCAGGACACAGGAGCGGATGAGGAGCCCGCACAGCTTTAGTTTCATGGAGTTCTTTTCGTTTCTAGATTTATCAGTTTCTGTTATTACATTACGAATTACGTTTTCTTTTATATGTTAGCATTTATTTGCATTTACTCTGAGTCCGGACCTATGTTAGCCGGCAAATACCTATGTTGATGGATTGTATTAGTGGAGTCTTGTGAGTCTCGGTTTTGGGGCTCATGAGATTACACATATTATTATTATTTCCTGTTGTATGTTCTTGGAGACTATGATTTGTTATTTTATTATATTGAGGTTTATTCAGGATTATTAGCTTTCGCACCTATATACGTCGTATTATTTTGCAAGGCCCTTATTTTCTATTCCGCAAAACATTTATGAAAATTTCTCCCACGTATTTTCCGCGTATATATATTTTAAATATAAAGATAAAACATGATAACAGGAGGTAACCCTTATGAAATGGCCTAAAATGACTTAAGCATTAAGGGCTATCTAGTAGGGTGTTACATTTTGGTATCAGAGCAGGTCTATCCTACAGGGCTTGGGGTAATGGACCTGTTATGCTATTATGACATGTACGGTAGTTATATCATGCATATAACCTCTTATGTGTCTTAGTTAGTGTTGAGGTGCATGATCGTTTTGCTTGGCGGTCAGAGTAATTGTGCATACCTAGCATTGATATGGAGCCTGATCAACTCGATGTTGATTGTTTTGTGTGCACAGGGACATGACACCTAGCAGACGTACTAGGAACGTTTCTTCCACCATGAAGACCAAGGCGCTCCAGCAAGGGCATCTCATGGCAAGAAGTTCGTGATGCAGTGCAAGAGTCATCATAGGCAGCCTGATTGTTACAGTCAGGAAGAGGGTTCTCAGCACCTACGAGTCTCCGGTTCTTGTGAGGTTAATTCCCTCATGTACGCCGGGTCTCCCGATCCGAGTGTGACTATCAACTGGATCCTCAAGATGGAAGAGGTGGCTACAAATATGTCATATCCAAAAGAACAGAAGGTTGCGCATGCCGCCCTTATGCTAGTTGGTGAAGTCGGAGTTTGGTGGTCAGATGTGTGCAAGGTCTTGGAGGTTATCGGTACCTCCATTGGTTGGGAACAATTCAAGGTTCTCTTTCACGAGAAGTATCTTCCGGAATCAATCATGCACGCCAAGGAAAGGGAGTTACTCGCACTACAACAGGGTACGATGTCAGTCTCGGAGTATACTGAGAGGTTCAACAAGTTGATTAAGTTCTCCCGTTTTCCGTCTAGTGATTTGGTTGAGGCCACCAAATGCAGCAGGTACTTGTGTGGGTTGAGGCCTGAGATACGGAGCATGGTGATTCCCTTGGAGATTCAGGAGTTCCCCGATTTGGTGGCAGGGTGTTGTGCTCTGGAGAGCGTCCAGGAAGTGATCAAGTACACCGAGACTGAAGAAGTGGTAGCAAGTGCAGACCCACCAGGCCAGAGCTTATAGTCTAGACGCCAGCCCCGCACCCGTTTTCAGCCTTATGGTCAGTCACCAAGGACCAGGTCTCATCCTCGACCACCGCAGCAGCAGAAGCGCCCAGCCGTAGTAGCACCCCGGGCGTTACCCGCCTCACCACCATGTGCCACGTGTGGCAAGCTTCACACTGGGGCTTGTCGCCTCGGTAAGAATGTTTGTTATCGCTGCGGCCACTCAGGCCATTATGTCAAGGATTGCAAGTGGATGGGATTCCAACCTTCTTCCTCCCCTAGGCCACAGCAGCAGGGACGCGTGATCACAGTCTGTGCAGAGGATATAGAGCGGTCAGACAATCTTATCAGGGGTAAGCCTATTGTTTTAAGTATGTGGATTATATGTAAGTTTGGTTTTATCATGTTTGTGGTGATGACTAGCCTTAATCATCATTGTTTGGAACCCATCCAGTGCGTGTGTACGGTGGGTGTTATGTGATGCATGTCTAGGCGCGAGGTCAAACTACTCATAGTTTTGCTGAAGCCTAGTCAAGAGTTGTTAAGGGTAGTCAACCTTAGTTAAGAGTTGACTGTCTTAACTAGTTAGCCACGGATGGTTGTACATCTCTGGTTGACCTTGGCCTCTATATGGTTTCTTGTGCGTCGATCACACCCTGGTTTGGTTTAGAAAATAAAAAGTGTTTTTGAAAAGGTTTTGCACGCGAGTTAAAGGATTTGTTTTCAGACTTGTCTTCCGCTTATGTTTTTGAAAAGGCGTTTTACAGCAATTGATTTCAGTAAACACAAGTGTCTTTCGCTTCGACTTCTTTCAAAGCCTCGATGGGATTGCCCTTAGGGAAGGTTTTACTCTTCTAGTTGGATCCCCTCTCCTTAGGAATGCCATTGTTCCCCTCACACACCTTGAAACATACGAACCCTTACACTCTTAAGATTCCCTTCACTGTCATATTCCTTGACTACGTCCTGTCCCGTTTCACTCCGAGCTCCCAAGACATTATGCACAACTATAGAGAGACCACACTCCCTAACCGCAACCCACTCCCTTGTAGGGAACCCTTCGGCTACTCACACACGTACCCACACGAACACTATCATTACAAGCTACCCCATATGTTCCAATCTTACCAAACCTTAAGGTATAGTAGACTCCTAAACACCACACTCCTACCGTTAAGAGTCAAGAAAGAGTTTTCCCTTACACGTACATCATTAGTAAGATCTAGAAGTATCCCAAACCCTATGCTTCTACTACTAGGAAATTAAGGATAACCTTTCCCCTTTGTGAGACCTGAGGGAACCCTTGAGGAGCCACATGTGAGTCGGTTCTACCTTACCCCATAATGCTTGTAACACCCCAATAATTACCTCTTTATGCTTAAGTCACATAGAGTTAATTACCGGAAATTATCATCTTGTTTCAGAATTTAAGTTTGAAATTACGGATACGCGGAAAATAGGGCCAATAATTTTCGTAAGAGAACGTAATTTAAAAACCTCGGCTTGTACGTGACAAGGTATAATCTGATACACCAAACTATGAACTTGTAAATTACATATAACCGAAATAACATAATACACATAAGTGGCCCAATACACACATATAGTTTCACGTACACAAGGAAATACATATAAACGTAAAATCCCAAAATAGATATTACAATATTTAAATACTAGAATTTCTAAGAGAACCATAAGCTTGTACAGTCACTTATAATTCCCTTATAAATTCTTTCAAGTTTGCATATAGTACATAACTACATATCATATACGAAGATAACAAAATTCATAAAGTCCTAAGCTCCTCGCATATCCAAGCTTCCATCTCCATGCAGGTCTGAATCTGCTCTCTTAACAAAGTACCCGAATCTAAACAAAGGGTGGTTGAATTGGGGTGAGCTCCACGGACTCAATAGGGGAATCACTCCGGTTTATTTATGAAATAAGTGAAATATGCAGAGACCATATTAATAATATTTTCACAAATACATATTAAATTCCGGAGTGTCTTACCTATATGCTTCTTGTTAATTATATAAATGTTATGCAACAATAAATACTCATCATCGAGCGGACATTGGTTACTTAAAAACATGTTCGTTAACATGCAACGGTTGCATAATCAATACTATGCATACGGTCACATATTTAAATATACTATTCATATAAAAGTTGCATAATCAACATCATGCATACGATTATATGTGTCATGTGTTAGAACTTTCGTAAATCAATGGCACTACCCTCTCTCTTTCTACCTCAGCATACACCTGGCCCCTAGGCTATGAGCTCATAAACTGGTCGCTAGCGCGTGTACACACGCTAGCGGCTATGATTTGGCCGCTAGCGCGCATATCGATCCTGCACTCATATCAGTTTACAGAACAGCAACCATTTGATGCAAATAAAGGCATGTACTCGTATCTGATGCATGAAAACATATTAATATATATCTTAACATAAATCTAAACCCCTACCTCTTGTAGCTTCTCTCTATCCAAGCTAGAAATCACTTTTTGTTCTTGAATCCCTTGCTTAATACTTCATCCAAGCTTTCTTAATGATGATGATGATACCTCTAAGTTCCCTGGTGGTTTCTAATCGGTTGGAATGAAAGGATTTGATGAGAAGGATCTGAGTATGGTGTTTGTTCTTTGATTTGATGAGGTTTGGTGGTATAGAGGTGAGGTGTGAGTGTTTGTGAGCTTAGGGAATTTTGAGAGTGTTTTGGTATTCTTAGGGGTGAAGAAAGGGTTCTGATGGCTTTAGGGGTCTCTTCTGGAGTTATAAGGTGAGTTGGGACGGAGGGGCATCTAAGCAATATTAATAAGTTGGAGGGTTTGGTCTAAAATGCAAAATGACAGAAATTTTGTTCTGTCACGATACTGGTCGCTAGCGAGGGGCATGCGGCCGCTAGCGACCAACAACACCGCATTACCCGCTAGCGCCCTTACCACGACCGCTAGCGACTAACTTCTGCCGCCTCACCCGCTAGCGACTAGAACTGGCCGCTAGCGAGCATCTGCTGATTCATGACAGCAACAACAGTTTCAAGCATCTAAAACTCCAAAATGCACTTAACACTCTCTAAACCATTTCTAACACCCTAGTCATCCTTTGTACACCTCTATAAACTTATACATAACTATTAATACCTAAAATTTCTCATGATTGCTTCTTAACTTTCTTCCCTAGGTTCCTAGTCTATTTTATCACATTTTAACCCGCATGCAATGCATCTATCATCGTAATACACATAACACATATCAGATAATACATACACATCAAAATGCATTCTCGTAACCCACATATTCCAATTATGCCTTGATCAAAGTAAGTATAATCAAATCCCTTTAATTAAGGTATAATTAGAATTTGGGGTCTTACAATGCTGCCATAGGCACCCTCTTCCTTGTGGCTTTGGATGTACGTCGAAGATGTTAATGCCTTTTTCCTTGTCTTTGTATTTCAAGTAATTGCAAAAGTTTGTTAAAACGATGTTTGGTTTTCAACGTTGGATCTTTAAAGAACGATTCCATACCCCATCGACCTTAATGGAGGAAGTTCCTTAAGGCCCCTTTTCGTAAATTGTTTTCGTCATGGACGTAAAGATCGTTTTTGTGCTGTTTGAAAATACTTTGGGATTTCTTACTGCGCCAGTTGTAATTATGAGTCATAGGGTCCAATGTGTCTTGTGGTTTTTATGTGGTCAAAAGAATCATCTGTTTTGGGCATGGGTAGATGATTTCTAAGATAGAGATACATATAGGTTGGATAAAGTTTTCGAAAGTGCTTTCTTTTTATGTCTTGTGAAAACTTATGTGATCAAAGGGTTGAGAGTAAAGACAATATATTTTCGCTGAGTGGTTGTGAGGAATCTTAAATCTATTTTGATAATATAGAATTGCCTTTGATCGCAAGTTAAAAAGGGTTTTGAGCTTTATGTTTAGTTCTAAAGACGAGGTAAACGTGTTTCGAACTAGTAGAAATTGGGAATTAACTTGGGTTTTTGAAAAATATCTAAGATGATGTTTTGAATATAGGGGTAAAGTTTTTTGAGGAAAACATTTGTTTTGGATCATGGACCCTAGGAACATAAGGATCGACCTGCCTTGTAAGATTATGGAATCATGCTTTTATAAAGTAAAATGTATTTCGGTTGTCGTTATGTTTCTGCAACACATGTTTGTTTCTTGAACTTGTCTTCCGTACAACATGTTCACTCGGGTTATATGTGATGAGTGCGTCGTAACACTCATAAATTTAATTATTTTTAAAACCAAGTTCCCCTAATATAGTTTAGTGGAAACCAGGGTCGTCTCTCACAAGGAATGACTAAGAGAGTAATACACGAGACTAGTTGTCTGGCGGTTTGTCACAATTGGGGGTTTTTGTGTGCAAGATAATTAAATTGGAATAAAAATGGAAATAATAAAAGCAGCGGTTTATGGGGGTGGAACATTCATTAGGGTGTCAATCATTGGCTACAAAAGAATGCATGAGTTGATTAATTTCGCCGGAGTTAGATCTAACTCCTTTGTTGTGATTCTAATGATTAATTGCCTAGAATGTGATTAATTAGTGAGATCTCACCTTTAGTTCCACTTTCAACAATTATTAAAGCCAATCACATTAATCTAATTAAAGAGACTAATCAGCCAATTAATTACTCATTACCACTTCCTAATATGTCATGCATCAATTAATCAATTAAGACATAAACATATGCCAATGAATTAGCCAACTCAATCGAGTAAGCCAAGACAGAGGATTAAACACACAATTTAAGATCTCAAATTATATGTGAAGGATTTGATAATAAAAACTTATGCAAGATTAAGAACAAAGCCTCAAAGTACCCCAATGATGTTCACACCCTCATAAACCACTAGGAAAATTAGCTACTCATGGCAATGAATTAAAGGGCAAGAATTAAAAAGAAATTAAATGCAAGTTGGCAAGATAGAAAAAAATGAATAACTGTATTAATGAGAAAGAGTAACTTACAAAACCCAAAAGGGCTAGACGAATAACGTTTGAAATGTAAAAGATGGAGCTAGAGCTAAACTAGGAAAGATGGAAATCCTAATGGAAAGACAAATAACTCTAACTAGGAAAGGAAAATAAGTGATTGAAGAAGTGATGATGTTTTCTGATGCATTAGCCTTTCTTAAATAGAGTGAGCATCCTCCAAACCCTAGCTAATTGGGCCTCCAACTCGTGCAGATAGGGTTTCTGCTGTGACAGAGTTGCGGCGCGGCGCTGGAGCGCTCGATGCTTGCTCTGAAATCCACTGCTCCGCTTCTTGCTCAGTTCCTGATGTCTACAGCTCCAATAATACCTGTGACCTGCACTAAAAATACGAAATATCCAAGATCAAGTGCAAAGGTCATCCTTGAATTGTAAAAACATCATAAAACTTGTTATTTTAGCCTTTATTTCTATTAAGCTCAGATTAATCTCAAGTTGAATTAAATACAATAAGAGGCCAAAATAGAGCTAAGAATTGCATACAATCATCCAAATTAAGGGTATAAGATATTGGTAAAAACCGCGTTATCAAATATCCCCGCACTTGAACAATTGCATGTCCTCATGCAAAAGCAATGATTCCAAGCATCTCTCAGAGCATTGCCTACACATCTAACACCTAAGCTAAGTCCTAAAAGAAAAATAAAATCTACAGATGATAGCAAGTTATTCAAAACAGCACACCTTGGTCAGATTTATACAATACCCTTGACATGTTATCAGTTGGCATCAAGAAAAGTTTATGAGTTAGGAGAATCAATTCATGTTATGCAAAGTTGGTTGAGTTGGCCCTCACCAGTGTGTTTCTCTCTCAATCACTCAGTGTTTTGGCTTAGCACTCAATTTGAATAATTCACACAAGTATTTACATACCATAAATTTGCTATACTCCTAACATTGCAATTTTTACAAACATGGTGCATCAAGAGGTCTTTTCAGGGTTGTAACGGGGCTTGGGACAGGTATGGCATATATGGGAAGTGGACTTAATTTCCAAAAAACTAAGACTTCATGGTTTGATCAATCCTAGATGACTTCTATTTCTACAGAAAAGATGGAGAGAGAAGAGATGGATAGAATAGAAATACCCAAGATCAATAACCCATAAATTCATACAATTATCATTCCCAATGTTCCCAAATATTTTCACATTAATTCCCAGGAACCCAACAACCTTTATTTGCAGGAATTTACATTTTCTTCTTGATTTTTCTGTATTTTTCGATTTTTTTTATATATACCTCATCTCAATTCCTTTGGTAATTAAAATGAGGTGGAAAAGAAAATAACAAAGAACCACTTATGTACAAAAGCTTCCCTTACAACATATCCCAATATTTTGCACTATACCAGTGCTCAATTTAACCCAATTTCCCCACACTTAAGACCCTTGCCCAATAATCAAACCATGTCCTCCTAGTTTCTCAGAGGGGATTTTTCATTGTTTTTCTGTCTTTGGCTTGTAATGAGCTTAGTGACAAAAAAGGGATAAAGGCTCAAATTGGCTACAAACAAATGGAAATTGTGTATGGGTTGGCTATTTGGCTAAGTGGCTTTTAAATGTAAAAACAAATTTATGCCTCAATCACATGCAACATGTATAAAATGCAAAACAAGAATCAAGCAAATTCAGGAATAACAAATACAAGTGTGTGTGTGTGCTCACAAAAAGAAAGTGATTAGTTGATACATGTAATCACATTTAAAGCTCAAATCTCACAGGTAATCCAACCAACCAACAGAGAGAACACAAACAATTCAAACTCATATTATGTTATCATGCCAACATTCCAGAGTTAATTTTAAAGGCAGAGTAATTTCAAACCAAAGGGTGCTATAAAGAAAACTACCCTATCATCTACCTAAAAATATATGAAATGAAATAAAATAAAGGAAAAGAAAAGAAAAGAAAAAGAGTTAGGCATGCTATATCTTACAAAAGCCAAATTTTATCTACACCCTTCCCACACTTGAATGAGACACTGTCCTCAGTGTTAATCAAAATAAAGAACAAAGAGAAGGGTATAGAAACGACCTACGGAGGACTCAATCGTCCTCTGAACCATCATCATCATCATCCGCATCACCATCATCCTCCTCAACCTCCTCATCCTCATCATCATCGTCGTCCTCCTCCTCATCGACATCAATAGGAGTTTGGGACTGTCCCGGAGCTCCATAACCGGCGGAGAAGCGCTGGTCGATGTAGGATCGGAAACCGCTCTGCATCTCAGCGATCCTCTGGTCATAATGAGTCTGCATGGCCAGGTACCGCTGATCATGATAGCTCTCAGCCGCAGCGAACTTCTGATCGAAGTACTCCCTCATGTTGACCTGCATCTTGGTCATCTGTGCAGAGAGGGCATCTCGGGGGTTCCCTGCTGGCTGGGTCTTGTTCTGAGCGGCCGCATCCTTGGTAGCAAGACCGGCGGCAGTGATGGTGGAATGTGGCCCTTGCCACTCGTCATCGGCGTACTCTGGCACACCACACTGGATAGCCAAAGAGGTGATCAGAGAGGGATAGGGAAGACACCTGTAGGGCTCAATGTGGTGAGCCTGATGCATGGTGCACTGAAGACGAGTGGGCAAGTCTACCCAGTGGCCCTCCATAATGCAGTAGAGGTGGAGAGCCTGATCTGTAGTGAGCTCAGAGATGTGGGAGACTGGGTAGATGTGGCTGAAATAGATACGGGACCATGCTCTGGCCTCCAGGTTGAGCGTGTAGTTCTTCAGAGTGCGGGGGAGCATATTGGCTCCCAATGTCCAGCTGCAACCCGGCAGGCAAAGGCGGTTCCTGATCACGTCTAAACCCGTAGCAGCCATGGACTGGATGGCGTCCGGCTCTCCAAATGCATGATCGGACTCCGGGGCAATCTGGATGTGTGTGGCTATGGTCTACACGTCTACCGGGATGAACTTGCCCCGGAGGAACACCTGAGTGGCGGTGCGGTCATGGAAGTTGGCGTAGAACTCCCGCACCCATGTGTTGTTCGCCCGGACGGGGGCACTGAGAAGGTAGTGGGCCCACCCCCGCCTCTCGATCTCCGCCACGACTATGTCGAGCCGTCCTTGGCCCTCGTCGTGGAACTGATACCCCAACTCAAAGAGGGGTTTCCTCTTATGAATTGTGGCCTGAAAAGCCATCTCGGCAGTGACGTCGAGGAAGCGTGCAGGGTCGTGAGGCTGATCGTAGGAGTGATCATCCTCCTCAGTGGTGCGTACCCTCTTCCCCTTGCCGCCTCGGGTTCGTGGTGCCATGCCTGAAAAATAAAGACTAAGACAATTGAGTTCCAGTATACAGTCCAGTTCTTTGCCTAATGTCAATTCTAATCATGCCATAAACAAATGCAAATGCAAAACAAAGTCTCCTATAGCAGTTAAACATGTCTAATTCTAGCAAACAGTAAAGAACAGCTTCTCGGCCCAAATTATGCAGAAGACCGGCACTAGAGCGCGTAGGGCGCGCTCGAGCGCACGATCTGCAATGGCACGAAAGCACCTCGCGCTCGAGCGCGTGTAGCGCGCCGGAGCGCACGAGGGTTCCGGCGACAGCAGAAACAACGCAAAACAGTGAAAATAACATCCCAACTCCAATTTTCTCAACATTCTAACCGATTAAATCACTATTCATGCAATTCTAACTGATTAAAACTACCCCAAACAATCAAAAATACATTGTCCATCAATTATTCAAACAAAATCGGATTTCTACCAAGAACAACGAAAAGATTGAGTTTTAGACCAATGTACCTTGATAGGATTTAATGCAATGACAAGAGGAACAAATGTATGGATGATTTTTGAGAGAAAAGAGTGAGAAAATTGGTGGAATAGAGGGAGAGCAAGTCACCGCCGCTGGAGCTGCAATAGGGCAAGAGTGCAGAATGAATCTGCGATTTGGGCGTTTACAGTTTTGAAGAACCCCTCGCGCGCTAGAGCGCGCTCAGCGCGCTGGAGCGCGCCGTCTAAACGCGACATTACATTTAAGTGCGATGCACGCGCTGGGGCGCGTATATGGCACCCGAGCGCGGCCTCTTGATGCAGAATCAGTGTTTTTCTGCTATAATTCCTACAATGCATAACTATCCTAGTTAATTTGAATGCATGCAAAAATTTAAAGATGCCAATAAAATAAAATACAGAATCGAAATACTGGAATTGAAATACGAAAAATAAAATACGGAATTAAAAATACTAAAAAAAACCGGTGGGTTGTCTCCCACGAAGCACTTTGCTTTAACGTCCCTAAGTTGGACGGTCGACTGTTTGAAGGCTACTTTGGTCCAGAACTGTCAGCACCAGCTGCTCCGGTCATGATGTGGATGGCACTCACATTCCCCTTGGGATTTGGAACTGTTTGAGATGGGATCTGTGAGTTGCCAGCTTGTTCACAGGCTTGTGTGGCCGGATTTCCCTTCATTTGATTGACCTCATTCTGCAAGTTCAGCATCATCCTTTGTTGCTCCATGAGTAGCTTCATCACATCACCGATTGTTGGCTCGTTAGGATTTGGAGGTGCAGGCAGAGCCAATTGTTGCGGTGGTGGAGGCAAGGCCATTTGGGCCTGATATGGAGCTTGGGGTTGCTTTTGATGAGGAGGTTGGTACCGAACCTGTTGAGGTTGCTGCACTTGTTGTGGTTGTGGATTGTTATTCCACCTCAGGTTCGGGTGGTTCCTCTAACTTGGGTTGTAGGTGTTCCCCGTAGGTTGATTTTGTGGCTGAAATTGAGGCTTTCCCGGGAAGGTATTTGCAGCTGCCACCACTGTTGCCTCTTCTTGGAGATGTGGGCATTGGTCAGTTGGGTGAGTCTCCAAAGAGCATATCCCACACACCAATGCTTGGCTTGAGGTTCCCGGTTTGGCTTGGTTGATGGCCAATTGCTTCATGAATGTCGCAATCTCATCCAGCTTTTGGTGTAGGCCACCACTTTCCTGTTGAGCTACCTCATTCACCCCTTTGGTCACAGCGGTTGCCGTTGTGCCAAACTGCTGTGAGTTCACAGCCATGTTCTCGAATAGGAGCCTAGCTTCCGCCGGAGTCTTGTCCATCAGGGCCCCGCCACTGGCAGCATCAATCATGCACCGGTCCATACCCGTCAGACCCTCATAATAGTATTGGATCAACAGTTGCTCTGAGATCTGATGCGTAGGACAGCTTGCCACCAATTTCTTGAATCTCTCCCAGTATTCATGGTGAGACTCTCCGTGCAGTTGGCGGATGCCACTAATATCCTTCCTTATGGCAGCTTGCCCTTGAGGCTGGGAAGAATTTCTCAAAGAAAATCTTCTTCATGCCAATCCAGGTGTTGACAGCTCCATTGGGCAGGTTCAGGAACCATTGCTTTGCCTGACCGTCCAGAGAGAACGGAAAAGCACGAAGCTTCACATGTTCCTCGTTGACTCCTCTTGGCTTGAGAGTTTCACACACCACATGGAATTCTTTGAGGTGCTGGTGTGGATCCTCTCCGGCCAGACTGTGGAATTTAGGGAGCAAGTGCAGAATAGCTCCCTTTAGCTCGAACTCAGTGTCCAACCTTGGGTAGGTAATTCCCAAAGGTTGTTGGCTGAGGTTCGGAGCTGCAAGTTCCTTCAGGGTGGGCTGATAGTCTGCCATAATCAAATTTGGACTTGAAACACTAACAGACAAATCAGAAAGTTCAGGACTGGTTAAAATTAGAGCTTCAAATGGTGGACCTTCCGGTTCCCTCCGAGACTCAATAAACCTTTACCTAGCTTGCTTTATTTTTCTCAAAGTGTGTTCAATTTCAGGATCAAAAACAGCAAGCTGGGGGTTCGGTTGGGATCGAGTCATGCGCGGCTGCAACGTTGCAGTCGCAGTCGTGCGCTAGAGCGCTGTACAGGCGCTAAAGCGCGAGTATCAGCAGCAGACTCAGCTGTTCTTGGAACAGCGAGTCTGGGATGAGTAAAAATAAAAAATGAAACGAAAATAAAAGAAAATCTTTTTGTTGTTTTTATTTTTTGAAAGAAACAAAAAAAAGAAAAATAAAAGAAAACAGTTATGTACACTATTCACAAATTAAACAGCTAGTGAAAACTTTCATCGCCATTCCCCGGCAACGGCGCCAAAAATTTGATGAGTGCGTCGTAACACTCATAAATTTAATTATTTTTAAAACCAAGTTCCCCTAATATAGTTTAGTGGAAACCAGGGTCGTCTCTCACAAGGAATGGCTAAGAGAGTAATACACGAGACTAGTTGTCTGACGGTTTGTCACAATTGGGGGTTTTTGTGTGCAAGATAATTAAATTTGAATAAAAATGGAAATAATAAAAGCAGCGGTTTATGGGGGTGGAACATTCATTAGGGTGTCAATCATTGGCTACAAAAGAATGCATGAGTTGATTAATTTCGCCAGAGTTAGATCTAACTCCTTTGCTGTGATTATAATGATTAATTGCCTAGAATGGGATTAATTAGTGAGATCTCACCTTTAGTTCCACTTTCAACAATTATTAAAGCCAATCACATTAATCTAATTAAAGAGACTAATCAGCCAATTAATTACTCATTACCACTTCCTAATATGCCATGCATCAATTAATCAATTAACACATAAACATATGCCAATGAATTAGCCAACTCAATCGAGTAAGCCAAGACAGAGGATTAAACACACAATTTAAGATCTCAAATTATATTTGAAGGATTTGATAATAAAAACTTATGCAAGATTAAGAACAAAGTCTTAAAGTACCCCAATGATGTTCACACCCTCATAAACCACCAGGAAAATTAGCTACTCATGGCAATGAATTAACGGGCAAGAATTAAAAAGAAATTAAATGCAAGTTGGCAAGATAGAAAAAAACGAATAACTGTATTAATGAGAAAGAGTAACTTACAAAACCCAAAAGGGCTAGACGAATAACGTTTGAAATGTAAAAGATGGAGCTAGAGCTAAACTAGGAAAGATGGAAATCCTAATGGAATCACAAATAACTCTAACGAGGAAAAGAAAATAAGTGGTTGAAGAAGTGATGATGTTTTCTGATGCATTATCCTTTCTTGAATAGAGTGAGCAGCCTCCAAACCCTAGCTAATTGGGCCTCCAACTCGTGCAGATAGGGTTTCTGCTGTGACAGAGTTGCGGCGCGGCGCTGGAGCGCCAACATTGTGCACGTGACAGGTTTAGTGAGCCACGCGCGCTGGGGCGCGCTATGGGCGCTGGAGCGCTCGATGCTTGCTCAGAAATCCACTGCTCCGCTTCTTGCTCAGTTCTTGATGTCTACAGCTCCAATAATACCTGTGACCTGCACTAAAAATACGAAATATCCAAGATCAAGTGCAAAGGTCATCCTTGAATTGTAAAAACATCATAAAACTTGTTATTTTAGCCTTTATTTCTATTAAGCTCATATTAATCTCAAGTTGAATTAAATACAATAAGAGGCCAAAATAGAGCTAAGAATTGCACACAATCATCCAAATTAAGGGTATAAGATATTCGTAAAAATCGCGTTATCAATATGCTCGTATGTGAGCCTTCCCTCGAGTCTCCGCGAGGGTAGGAGTTGTCATGTCTTGTGTCTTTGTTGTGGTAGTAGTGTCGAATTTCGAGGACGAAATTCTTTTTAAGGAGCGGAGAAATGTAACACCCCGATCTTTATTAAGTCCTAATTAAAGGAAATTAAGAGTTATGGACTTTAATTGGAACTTAATTGGATTGAGTGAACATGTTTCCCCTGGTTTAAAGTATCTATGCTATGTGTTTTTATGAGTATTTATGTGTATTTATGTGTGTTTTGATGTTACATTAAGTCATAGTGAGTGTATGGATGTTATTATATGAGTTGTGACACTTTGGAAGTGTTTTGGGGCATTTTTCATGCCCAGTTGTAACATCCCAATTTATTAACTATGCCATGAACATAATTAACAATTTGCAATGTTACATAACACCCGAAAACCCCATGTTTTTTTTTTCTTTTTTGAAACGTATACGTAAAATATATTTTCGCAAACCCCTGTGTACAATAAATCGGTATCGAGACTCGAGGCCATGACCAATCAGATTAGTAGCACGAATAGGTAACCTGGATAAGCGTCTAGAATATCGATAGGAAATGTCAAGATATAAATAAGGCCCATACAACAAATGGCCATAATATTAATATGTAACATATGCTTCAGAGCGAAATGTAGCAGAGTTCAAATGTGTCAAGATCCTGTTTAATACATGCCGAAATATAAATATGGGGAGCTGACATGATAAAATGGCAAATCCAAATCCTGGTCCGAATATACAAAAAGGACACAGGTAAAACTATAGTTCGTTAGATACATATATATGTCAAAAGAGTCAATCCCACGCAGGGGTACAAAAAGGCTCCACAAGATAACTTATAAACAGAAAAGATAAAGGTGTCAATAGTCAGCTACACATCGGTCAGGTTGGTCACGATCCGCGCCTCACCTACTAGCGCTCCCGGTATCCTCGCTCATAGCTGAACCTGTGGTAGAAGAAGACGCCTCAGACTTTACCATGATGTAGTCGACGTCCGTCCAGAAGTCCGCCGAATCATCACTCGAGTAGCCCTAGTCCTCCTCTGGGTCCGACTCTGTCGACTCCAAGACCGGAGAAGGCAGTGGAGGTGGTGGCGGAGACGTAGGCGCCTGAGCTGGGGCTGGAGCGGGAGCAAGAGCTGGGGCTGGAGCTGGAGCAGGGATGGGACCAGGAACGGGAGCAGGGTACCTCGCCAGAAGCTCTGGGATGAAGAAGCGGTGTACCCCTGAGCCAGTGGACGCGACAGTCACCGCACCGGTGGCCGGCGTGTAGGTGGACCAAGCGAAGTCATAGGTCTCGTGGCGCGGCGGCGGCGGCGGCTAGTCCATCTAGAATCGAAGAATCAAGAAAGAGAGCGTAAGACGAAGTCGTCTTAGTGAGTCACACTGAGCACGGGGGCCTACGTGCTCGATTACATCGATTGCAGCCGGTCAAAGTAATACTCAAGTAAAAACAGCATTTCTTTTCTCAAAACGGCGAGTCCTTACATTGACCAGGACAAAACATCTTAATGGCCCGATTCTAAGGGAACCTAAGGTTTTATGCTATGTGCTCGTAGGTCCCTCGCAATATATATAGAACTCACTCTCCCAAATATCACAATACGATCAGACATACCCTAATCGAAAACATGCCTCTATTCATAACCATTCGTTTACTACCAGAGTTTCTTAGCAAACCACAACATTCTCTTAGTCACATAACAAAGTACTTAATTAATCAAATGCCGTTTGAACTACCGAGTTACACTCAACTCCTAGGTAGTTCTCAAGAGCTCGGAACCTCACCATACTACACCCAGCCCCTAGGTTCTTGGCTATCCAGAGCTCACAGCCTCACCATACTACACCCAACCCCTAGGTTCTTGGCTGTCCTCACGGGAATACCATAATCCACCCGACCCCTAGGTATCGGGAGGATTCTTCTGGTCGTACCATAATACACCCATCTCTTAGGTAGCCGGGATTCTATCCGTAGTACCATAATACACCCATCCCCTAGGTACACGGTAGATTACCACTTTAATATGCATAATTAAGATCTCTTCATACTCATCACAACACTTCTATCATCATTCATTTCTAGCATTATCATATCTTTCGCGAGTATGTATTAATTCACTTTAAATTTCAATTTAAAGGAAATCACTTCTTCACATTAACATAACATACTTTAATAACATCACTTCAAAGTATATATATATATAACCTCTACCTTTATCACAACAATTCATCATTCTACCAAAATTCACAAAGTCATACCACGTGCATGCATACCTAGTTATCACATAACTAGTATTCACTTCTTAAATGCCGAAGAAATGCACCACTCATAACTAAGCATCTCATCAATCATAATTCACTTAATCCACATATACTCATCATTTCAATTTCACAACATTTACAAAGAGGGGTTTGAGTTCTTCGCATACCATATCCTTACTTTGAACCAAAGCATTTAAACTCTCATCATGCACATAACTCAGTCTTATATACAAAACTTCCCATTTATCTTTTCATGAGTACAAGCATTACAACATACTTATTTTCATCACGTTAAAATAGCATGTTAACCCCGTTATCATTATTTGAAAACTCGTACTTGAAATAGGGTGAAAATAAGTGAAGTTATACTTTTCAGGTGCAGGGGATCGATCCTCAGGGGTCTGGGATCGATCCTGCCTTAAAATCTTACATAAAACACATTTTTGTATCCTGGGGATCGATCCCCACTTAAATTTTTCCAGATTCTGCAAATTTTCACTTGGGGATTGATCCTCCAATGGTGGGGATCGATCCCCACTGCTCAGTTTCTGCAGAAAACGCAGAAATCGCGTTTCTGCTCTATTTTCACATCCAAACCCATTCCCACTCATCCAAAACACTTAAAAATCATCATCCACACTTATATACACATACCATAAACATCATGCAACATCAGAATATATTAGCTTGTCCCAAAACACAAAGATTCACACAACCCCAACCACATGCAAGCACAACACTAAGCATTTTAGCACCCCATGGGCACACAACCATTAACCTCAGCAAGATCAGAACATGCATGGTCAAACTCGAAATTTAGAGCTAAAATCAGCAACATATCAGAGGCAAAAAGGGCTCTTGAATGATGAAGAATCAAAGGGAACAATAAAAAGGGTTGGTAACTCACTTGGTTCTTGGAAGAGGTGGAGGAGAATGGTGTTGATGATGGTGGTTGAAGGAGCTTCCTCTTCCTTGGGGTGGCTGGCCAGAAACGTGGAGGAAGAAGGAGAAGCTCTGAAGTGTTGTGTTATGGTGTTTGAGTTGGAGCTTGAAGGAGGGTTGCGGTGGTGGTGAGGCTAGCAACAATGGTGGTGGAGCTTGGTGGCTTGGGGGGGAAGATGATGAGAGGCTTCTGAAGTTTTCTTCCTTGTGTGAAATGAGAGTGAAAGAAGGGGAATGAGAGGAAATGGGAGTGGCCGAGACTTTTAAGCCAAATAGGGGTGGTGTTGTTTGATTTTTGTGTTGTTGTAGTGTTAAATGTCTCTAGGTAGTGAGTATGAGTATGTGTTTGAGTATGATTTTGAGTAAGAAATTGCAACTAAGATTTATGGTGAGAGCTAAATAAATTTTAGAGAGCTCAGGGTCCTAAAAAGTTGCTCCGGTTGTGTTTAGGATCTAGCTCATACTCGCTCTCAGGTTACTCAAAAAACTCACTAAACACTCAAATTTTAAAATAAGAAATGACATATGATCGTTATGAAAATTTCCTTAATATTCTGAGGCTCTCAATGAGTCTAAAATAATTATCTCATATTATTATTAATTTCACATTATTTATATATAAATAGGATTTTTCCTGAAAATCGCAAAAATGTGAAATATAATAATAATAGCCTTAAATCATAATTTTCCAATATTGGTGAGAACATTTTCTAAATATTTTCCGAACACCAATTTGGGGCTTAAATTTTAAATATTAAGGTCTCAACAAAATTGTTATAACGATCATTACCCCTCTCAGGGGTTCTCTAACTCATACAATAATAATATTAAGTCTGCCTTGCTTCTCAGCAACTTAAATTATTATTATAATAACTTATAGCACATTCAAAAAATCTTGTCACATAAAACAAATGCATATATATATATATTTATGCACCCATATACATATGCATATATATATATATATATACAAATTATTTTATTCGCAAGACATAAAATATGTACTCTTACATATATGCAATTTATTTGTTCACATGTCACCAAGAAAATATATATTCACATATATATATGTGCCCATATACATATATATAATTATATACACTTCACGTACATATTCTTACCTTAATGCATAATCTTAAATACACATCCCTTATTTTTCAAATACGCACATAAATCACCATCACCATATAAGCTCTTCACATACAAATCATTATAATTCAATTCATAATTCATAACTCGATTCACTCAAATGCACATCAGTCATCACCGCCACATATAAATCTTCAAAATCATGGCTTACATATTACATATGATCGCATAGTATTGCACTACTAGCTCAGGGGCGTTACACAAGTAATCGATTACAGCTTCTTGGTAATCGATTACAGCAAGTCAAGTTTCAGATTTGGGCTTTTTCGGAGGCCTGTAATCGATTACAAGTTCTATGTAATCGATTACACAGCGCGCAGAATGAGTTTTCAGATGTATTAAGTGACGGGTGGGCCCCACGATGACTCTTAAACCCTAATAGCTCAGCATATAAAAAGGTAAACCCTATTTTTCCACCTCATTTGGTCAGAAACACTCTCTCTCATCATCCCAGAGCCTCCATAGCTTTCTCTCTCAAGAACCCTCATAGCCATAGCCATTCCACGTCAAGAGAAACCCACAAATACTCACCCAATCCCAAAAATAATTATATATTCTTGATCCTCTCACCAAGCCGGACGTTTCTACCGGTTGTTTTTCTCCGGGAAGGGTCATCGTTGGAGTCGGGCCGTTCGTGAAACTAGGATTCCGTCTAAAACAACGATTTGTCTTCAAGAGGTAGGGGTTAGGCATTCTAAATGTTATGTAATTGCATGATTGTTGATAAATTAATGAAGTTTTGAATGTTGTTCGTTGTTTTTCCCATTAGGGTTCATGAAAGGGTTGATTTATGAAATTGATTTTGAAAAAGAAAGGGGTTTTATGAATTGAGAAGTGTTTTAAAAGTATTTTTATGTTTGATAATAATATGGCAATGTTTTCTATCGATTGGGATGATGTTGGATTCATATTTTGGCCAATGGCTATTGAAAATCGTGTTTTTGGAACTCTAGAATCGTATTTCACGACGTCGTAATCGATTACACGGGTTCGTAATCGATTACGATGTCTGAATTTCCAATCGCGAGAAAACGTTGCTCTCTGTTAATCGATTACAGAGCTGTGTAATCAATTACGGTAATCGATTACCAGTTTGTGTAATCGATTACCAGCCCGTGTAATCGATTACAACAGTGCTGCTTGTGCGAAAATGAACCGTTTTGACCCTTTTTGCACCCTAATGCGTTCTGCAACCAGTATAGATGATATGTATGAGTTAATTGTGGTTTGTATGCGAGTTTAGATGTTGTTTGAATGATAATATGTTGATATGAGTTGATTGCATGAGATATATGATGTTATTGGATGTTTATACGAGTTATGTGTGGTATGTGTATGTTATGTGTTGTGAACTAAGAGGCCACTGGGTGGCGCATGTATAATGCTAAGACGTCACAGGGTGGCGCATAAACATTGTTTGAGACGTCACCGGGTGGCACGTAGATAAGAAAGACGTCACTGGGTGGCGCAAGAATACATAGTAGCCTTTGGCTTGCGATTGAGAGGCTGTAGAGGGGGTTGGCATCCTCGGCGCTACAGGTCCTTCACTTGCAGTTGGTGAAATATCCCCTCTCCCATTAGTTTAGGATGAGCTCATGCCTAGGGGTCGGTGCAGCGGAGGTTACAGGAGGGTGGACAGGCCATAAGAGATAATAAAGAGATAAAAGTTATGAAAGTTTATTACAGTAAAGTTTGAGTAAACGTAGTATGATGTATGATTAAGTTTTCCTATATGATTAGATGGCACGTAGAGCACACACACGACTGACATGATTAAGTATGATGTATAAATGATGTAAAATGAACAAGAGACACTTAGGTAAGCCGTTCCGGGAAAGATGGTTTTAGAACTTATAACTGAAATGGAATTCATTCATGCTACACCTATTTAATTAATAAACCCGGAGCGGCTCCCCTACTGAGTTACTTGCCAGTACTCACCCCACGTTTTCCCCCCCATTTTAGATGATGAGATTCAGCAGGATACAGGAGCGGATGAGGACTTCGCACAGCTTTAGTTTCATGGAGTTCTTTTCGTTTCTAGATTTATCAGTTTCTGTTATTACATTACGAATTACGTTTCTTTTATATGTTAGCATTTATTTGGATTTAGTCTGAGTCCGGACCTATGTTAGCCGGCAAATACCTATGTTGATGGATTGTATTAGTGGAGTCTTGTGAGTCTCGGTTTTGGGCTCATGAGATTACACATATTATTATTATTTCCTGCTGTATGTTCTGGAGACTATGATATGTTATTTATTATATTGAGGTTTATTCAGGATTATTAGCTTCCGCACCTATATACGTCGTATTATTTCGCAAGGCCCTTATTTTCTATTCCGCAAAACATTTATGAAAATTTCTCCCACGTATTTTCCGCGTATATATATTTTAAATATAAAGATAAAACATGATAACAAGAGGTAACCCTTATGAAATGGCCTAAAATGACTTAAGCATTAAGGGTTATCTAGTAGTATGGGTGGGGTCTGGTGCCTCATAACCTCCGCTAACTGTTGTACCGCCCTAGCCATCCCTGCCAATGCCTCACTAGTCCCGTGCTCACTCTCGGAACTACTTCCGATTGGTCTCATTGACGTCTCTTTGTGCATTTGTACCTGTACACACCAACATAATCACTGAGGTGATCAGTCTCAATAATCACATTAGGCATATACAACCACCCATGTACCAAATAGACAAATCATGCCTTACGATACCCCGCTACAAGCATGAAACTATCGTACTATGCGACAAAAGCATAGAAGGCCATAACCCTAAGCCTTAAGGTTCGACCTGCTCTGGTATCAAAATGTAACACCCCAAATTAATACCTCTTTATTGTAAAACCCCAAAATTCTAATTATACCTTAATTAGAGGGATTTAGTCATAATCACTTTAATCAAGGTGTAATTGGAATATATAGGTGATTGGGATGTATTTTGAAGTATATGTGTTATGTGTATTATGTGATAGATGCATTGCATATGAGTTAAATACAATAAAATGGACTTAGAACCTTGAGAAGGTAGTTAAGAAACAATCATGAGAGATTTTAGGTATTTATGGTTATGTATAAGTTTATGTAGGTATGAAAAGGATGTCTAGGGTGTTAGAAACGGGTTAAAGAGTATTAGGTGCATTTTGGAGTTTTGGATGCTTGAAACTGCTGCTCGCTAGCGACCAGTTCCAGTCGCTAGCGGGTGAGGCGGCAGAAGTTAGTCGCTAGCGGCCGAGATAACGCGCTAGCAGGTAATGCGGTGCTAATGGTCGCTAGCGGCCGCATGACCCTCGCTAGCGACCAGCATCGTGACAGAACAGAATTTCTGTCATTGTGCATTTTAGGCCAAGCCCTCCATCTTTTTAATTTTGCACATAAGTCCCCTTCCGTCCCTACAACTTCCCTCAGTCTGAAGTAACTTCATCCACTCTCAAAACACCACTCTAAACACTTCTACTTTCCAAGATCAAACTCATAATCTCCATATCCACCAAACATTCAAATATCACCATTTCTTCACCAAAACTCATCGAAATCAGAAACAAAACTCATATTTAGGATCCTTACATCAATTCCATCAATTCTGACCGAACATATTCAGCCACAAATCATAGTTTCATCAGCATCAGTAGCAAATAGCTAGAGTGGAGTAGTTGGCAAGGAATTCAAGAAAAGAAAGTGGTCTCTAGCTTAAGAAAGGAAGAAACTACAAGAGGTAGGGGTTTAGATTTATGTTAAGTTATGTATTTAAGTATTTTCATGCATCAGAATTGAGTATATGTCCTTATTGGTATAAAAATGAATTTTGTTCAGAAGCTGAGATGAGTGCAGGATCGAGGTACGCGCTAGCGGCCATGCTACAGGCGCTAGCGGGTACCTTGAACCGCCTTGGGCGCTAGCGGCCTTAATGGACGCGCTAGCGACCAGATTGCAGAACCTTCTGCAGAATTGTGTTTTCTGATATTTTTGATATTGTAATGATTTTGACTCTATAAGTGATCTTTGAAAATAGTACGGTATGATAAATATATGTATATAAGTATTTCATAAATATATTTGGATTATTTAACATGGTGGAATTGAGGAAAAGATGATATATGAGATCATCCATGTTTTTATGATTACATGTATGTGACATATGTGATATGATGAGTATATTGTGTGTAATATGCATGCTGATATATTTAAGATGCTGTAAAAGGTCATGTGAATTAGAAAATGAGATTTATGAGTAGCTTTCTGTTACAAACGGGATTGGCAAGGGAGGTTGGCACCCTCGATCCCCAATACCGACTTGTAAAAGAAAGTGAATAAAAACTCTCTTCCCCACAGAGATCTAGTAGGAAACTAGATAGGTATGAGCTCATAGCCTAGGGGCCAGGTGTATGCGGAGGTAGAAAGAGAGAGGGTAGTGCCAATGATTTGAAAAAGATATAACACATGACACATATAATCGTATGCATGATGTTGATGGTGCAACTTTTATATGATTAATTACCTTTAAACGTGTAACCGTATGCATATTGCCGACTGTGCAACCGTTACCCGCTAATGAACATATTTTTAAGTAACCAATGTCAGCACAAGGATGATTATTTATTGTTACATAGTATTTATATAATTAACCAGAAGCATGTACGTAAGACACTCCGGAACTAAATAAGAACTTGTGAAAATATCATTAATATTAATTATGCATGTCTCACTTATTTCATAATAAACCGGAGTGATCCCCCTATTGAGTCCGTGGAGCTCACCCTAATTCCACCACCTTTTGTTTAGATACAGGTATACCGCTAGGTGAACGGATCCGGATGTGGAAGAAGATCGAGGCTCGGACCTCCAGAGAGTTTAGGACATTAGGAATTTAGATATTTTCGTATATGATATTATAATGTTATGTTATGTACAATATTTTACTTAGAAGAATTTATAAGGGAAGTATAAGTGTTTGTACAAGCTTATAGTTCTCTTAGAAATTCTAGTATTTAAAAATTGTAATATCTATTATAGATTGTACGTTATATGTGTTTTCCTATGTATGTGAGACTATATATATGTATCGGGCCACGGTTGTGCATTATGGTATTTTTGGTTATATGTAATTCACAGGTTCCTAGATTGGTGTATCAGATTATACCTTGTCACGTACAAGCCAAGATTTTAAATGTCGTTCTTCTTACAAAATTATTGGCCCTATTTTCAAACTCGAACTCTGAAACAAGATGATAAATTTCCGATAATTAACTCGATATGACTTAAGCATAAAGAGGTAATTATTTGGGGTGTTACATTTTGGTATCAGAGCAGGTCGAACCTTAAGGCTTAGGGTTATGGCCTTTATGCTTTTGTTGCATAGTACGGTAGTTTCATGCTTGTAGCGGGGTATCGTAAGGCATGATTTGTCTATTTGGTACATGGGTGGTTGTATATGCCTAATGTGATTATTGAGACTGATCACCTCAGTGATTATGTTGGTGTGTACAGGTACAAATGGCACCAAAGAGACGTCAAATGAGACCAACCGGAAGTAGTTCCGAGAGTGAACAGGGGACTAGTGAGGCATTGGCAGGGATGGCTAGGGCAGTACAACAGTTAGCGGAGGTTATGAGGCACCAGACCTCACCCATACCACATTCAAAGACTGACAGAGGAAATGCTCGATTCGCTGAGTTTCGGGGTGTGAATCCCCCAGTGTTTACAGGTTCTGTCGATTTGACAGCGGCAGGGGATTGGATAGAAGAAATGGAGAAGATATTTACTGTGATACAGTGCTCAGATCTACAGCGTACTACTTTTGCTACATTCATGCTGCAATAGGACGCAGGGGATTGGTTGAGAGGAGAAAAAGCCCGAATGGATGCTGCAGGGATTCCTATTCCTTGGAACAAATTCAAGGAAATTTTCTATGAAAAATATTTTCCCAGATCTATAAGAGAAGCCAAGGAACGAGAATTCCTGAACTTAACTCAAGGACGGTTGACTATTGCCGAATACACTGCACAGTTCGAGCATCTCATTAAGTTTTCAGAGATGTTTCAAGGAAACCCATTGGAATCATGGAAATGTATGAAGTATCGGAATGGGTTAACACAGAAGATGCAGAAGACAATGAACCACCTTCACTTTAACAGCTATGCTCAGTTAGTAGAGGCATGCAGAGTGCATGAACAAGCGTGTCTTCTAGAAGATAATACCCCACCACAGGCTTCTTCACTCAAGAGACGACATTCTTCACCGCAGCAGTCCCCATCTCGATCTCTTAGGAGTTCCCAGCCTCATCAGGAATCACCTCCACCTCGTCCAATGATGGCTACCCGAGCTCCGGAGAAACCCACATGTGCACAGTGTAACAAGAAACATTGGGGAGTTTGTCTTGCTAGGTCGCGGGTGTGTTTTAGATGTGGTGAGCCAGGACATATCGCTAGGAAGTGTCACCAGTCTCCTTCAGATCCTAATACCAGGGAAGGACCGTCACAGTGAGCATGAATAATGAAATTCGATCCGAGATCAAGGCCGAGGGTAAGTATAATACCTACACGATCTGCGTTTGATTGTTTTCACAGATACGGAATTTCAGGGGCAAAATTCTTTTAAGGGGGGGAGAATGTAAAACCCCAAAATTCTAATTATACCTTAATTAGAGGGATTTAGTCATAATCACTTTAATCAAGGTGTAATTGGAATATATAGGTGATTGGGATGTATTTTGAAGTATATGTGTTATTTGATATGTGTTATGTGTATTATGTGATAGATGCATTGCATATGAGTTAAATACAATAAAATGGACTAAGAACCTTGAGAAGGAAGTTAAGAAACAATAATGAGAGATTTTAGGTATTTATGGTTATGTATAAGTTTATGTAGGTATGAAAAGGATGTCTAGGGTGTTAGAAACAGTTTAAAGAGTATTAGGTGCATTTTGAAGTTTTGGATGCTTGAAACTGCTGCTGCTGTTGTTATGTATCAACAACCGCTCGCTAGCGACCAGTTCCAGTCGCTAGCGGGTGAGGCGGCAGAAGTTAGTCGCTAGCGTTCGAGATAACGCGCTAGCAGGTAATGCGGTGCTAATGGTCGTTAGCGGCCGCATGTCCCTCGCTAGCGACCAGCATCGTGACAGAACATAATTTCTGTCATTTTGCATTTTAGGCCAAGCCCTCTGACGAGGACTGGAGCGTCGTTACTTCTCCGATACCCGAGCAATTTAGAAAAGGAAAGGAAAATGGGGATTAGTTTACCGAATCGGCAACCCAATACGTAGTATTAGGAAGCTGACTCGGGTCGTCTCTCAGAGGAAGCGCAGACAGGTGATTGGATGAGCAGATTGTATGAGAAGGGGGTTGGAAAAGCGCATGTGAACAGTATGTAGGAAATATAAATAACTAAGTTGCCTCGGTGTTGGATGAGACGATCGGTACGGTTCTCCTATCATCGACCCTAGTACTACGCTCAACTCCTAGCGTGTGGCACTCGTAGTGTAACTGTACTCTCCTGATCAGACTAAATAAACCTCCAATCTCACCAAGGGAATACCTAGGCGACTCACTCACAAAACAGTTCGCGACTCAATCTAGTGTGACACTATGCAATACCTAACTCCTAAACCGGTAGTTAACCTCTAATGCTCTCTAATCAACTAGGAACCAACGTCCAGAACAGATGATCAATTCCTAATCAACCAACTAGCCTCGACATGCATCGACATCCTCTAAACCGAGAACTTAAACGCATGCTCACAGCTATCCTAGTCAACCACTCGACTAAACCATACGAGTAAACTAGGCAATATAAAATCAGAGCTATATAGAGAAGCTACACTAGGTGAATCACATACTACCTAAAGTCTCAATTACTAACGAACCGTAACCGATAATCTATCCTACACCGAGACTAGCTAACTACTCTAACATTTCATGAAAACAAATAAGCACAATAGATTGAAAGCGGTAAATTAATTATACAGTAAAAAGTAAATGAATAGTACAAGCGGTAAAAACAGTGCGGTAAAAATAAATTACTATTACACTATTACACTATTACACTATTACAATCACTATTTACTATTTACTATTTACTATTTACTATTTACTACTACTACTATTCCTAACCTAGAGAGAAGTCAGAGCTCCACTCTCTAAACTACCCTAAGGAAAACATGAATGAATGGGGAGTTGAGATATATAGAAAAGCTGCCTCCGTCCACTGTTCTTGGCGCGACTCGGTCGCTAGCGAGTAAGCACTAGCCGCTAGCGACCACCTTGACAATGTGCACTCGCTAGCGGCTGTAGGTTGGCCGCTAGCGACAGTCTCGGGAGCTGCTATGGTTGAATCTGTGCTGGTGGCTCCTGCGGCCGTCCGGTGGTGGCGCGACACTTCTCCGACCTCCGTCACGGGCCTCTGAAGTGAACCTTGACCCTTGATGGTGGTGTCTCTGCCGTTTGCTCCGATTACCGCCGCCGATAGTGGTTGAAAGTGGCGTAGATTGTTTAATCTCGCTCTTCGGGCGGCGGTTCTTGAGTCCGGAACTTGGGTTTTGGTCGCACATGCTTGGGTTAAGGTTCTGGAGTGGTAGAAACTGCCGTGGTTGAGTGGTGGTCGAGATTGGACGAGGTTGCTGAAATTGTCCCCGTTCTGCAGGTGCATGGTCGCTAGCGACTACAGTCTTCCACTGATCACTCGCTAGCGACAGGTCTTTATCCGCTAGCGAGGGTACCTGCATCAGAACCAGAATGGCAGTGTGAATTGTGCATTTTCACAAAATACAAACATATAAACATACATATACAACATTTTACATAATAATACACATATACACTTATATAATTATGAATACAAACATATAAATACACATACAATCACATAAACACTTAACAAACACATAACACCAACATAATTATATAAACACATATATAACAAGAAATGCACAAATCACAACCTTAATTTCCTTTGGTCATAAATATGTGCCAAAAAGACACAATTATGCAAAGTTTCATCAAATGAGCCAATTAGGAAGTTAAGAGCAAAACTAGCTAGTTGCACACTTTATAATAATTGAAATAATACAACAAGATAAATATAAGGGGTAAAAATAGGTAAAAATATACATTTATCACCCTCCATCTTTTTAATTTTGCACATAAGTCCCCTTCCGTCCCTACAACTTCCCTCAGTCTGAAGTAACTTCATCCACTCTCAAAACACCACTCTAAACACTTCTACTCTCCAAGATCAAACTCATAATCTCCATATCCACCAAACATTCAAAGATCACCATTTCTTCACCAAAACTCATCGAAATCAGAAATAAAACTCATATTTAGGATCCTTACATCAATTCCATCAGTTCTAACCGAACATATTCAGCCACAAATCATAGTTTCATCAGCATCAGTAGCAAATAGCTAGAGTGGAGTAGTTGGCAAGGAATTCAAGAAAAGAAAGTGGTCTCTAGCTTAAGAAAGGAAAAAACTACAAGAGGTAGGGGTTTAGATTTATGTTAAGTTATGTATTTAAGTGTTTTCATGCATCAGAATTGAGTATATGTCATTATTGGTATAAAAATGAATTTTGTTCAGAAGCTGAGATGAGTGCAGGATCGAGGTACACGCTAGCGGCCATGCTACAGGTGCTAGCGGGTACCTTGAACCGCCTAGGGCGCTAGCGGCCTTAATGGACGCGCTAGCGACCAGATTGCAGAACCTTCTCCAGAATTGTGTTTTATGATATTTTTTATATTTTAATGATTTTGACTCTATAAGTGATCTTTGAAAATAGTACGGTATGATAAATATATGTATATAAGTATTTCAGAAATATATTTGGATTATTTAACATGGTGGAATTGAGGAAAAGATGATATATGAGATAATCCATGTTTTTATGATTACATGTATGTGACATATGTGATATGATGAGTATATTATGTGTAATATGCATGCTGATATATTTAAGATGCTGTAAAAGGTCATGTGAATAAGAAAATGAGATTTATGAGTAGCTTTCTGTTACAAACGGGATTGGCAAGGGAGGTTGACACCCTCGGTCCCCAATACCGACTTGTAAAAGAAAGTGAATAAAAACCCTCTTCCCCACAGAGATCTAGTAGAAAACTAGATAGGTATGAGCTCATAGCCTAGGGGTCAGGTGTATGCGGAGGTAAAAAGAGAGAGGGTGTAACACCCTTGCCTTAAACATATTATTTAATAATTATTAGTTAGAAATTAACAACTAATTATCAATATAATTATTGCGATAATTTTGTATAAGGTATCATTATTACGTTTATAACATAATTTCATACGTGTATTAAACAATAAAGTGACCCTTTGAGTATCATTAAAAAGAAAAATAGGTCAAACCATACTCACCCGATTATTACCAAATTTATCACACCTATTCTACACATTTTTCTTGATCACCCTATATGGAAATATAGACCAATACACCACCCAGAAGCATAAAACACTTACATCTTATTTTTCCTGAAGTATAGGGTAGTACGTGGTATTAACAGAGGAGCCATTTGATCATCCTCTGTTTCCATCCGAAGCCACCACCTACTGTCTCTGACTCCAGCTTGGGACACCACTAGTTTTAGTACACCACCACCTGCTTGTCATCTACGAAGCAAGCTAGCTGTTGTTTTAGTTTCCTTCAGAGGGTGGAAAGCTCTTTCTATAAATATAGAATTATGATCAACAGAATAGCACACGAGAAACACCTCTGTTACACCTATTTTCCCTAGACAGAATTACCAATAGATCATCCCTTCCTTCCGCTTTCAAATTTCTAAGTTCAACCTTAAGGTGAGTTGCTCTGTTCTTCTGCTTTTAATGAAATAGAATCTGATACATGTTATTGTTCATAACTATGCATACGACTCATCCATGTTTAAACTAAACTGATGGTTTTTGGTTTTTACATATGTCTATGATGCTTGCAAATCCAATTTGTATGATTCTTTGAGTGTTGAATCTGATTAATGCGTTAGAACAAGACATGTTAACTAAAAAGATGAGGAATCTGACTTCAAATTATTTCTGAAACCATATAAAAGTAACTGGTGGTATGTTTATATGCATGCATATGTCAAAGTAAAATATAAACTGGTTTTTAGATGTGTGTGTGACTATTTTCTTTGAGATTTGAATAATTGTTTAACCAATTCCATGATTTCATAAGCCTTAAGAATAATAAATGATGATAAGAAGATTTAATAGTTTAGATAGAAATTGGAGTTAGAGAGTTACATACCTGGAAACTACTTCATGCACTACATACATAGAGTAGGCGTTGCGCGCAATGCACGGGCGCGGGGCGCGCAGACGCAGGACGCACACGGGTGCAGGGCGCTCGGGGCGCGCGGACGCAGGACGTGCACAGGCGCGGGGCGCCGACGGCGCGCGAGGCGCGGAAGCAGGAAGCGCAAGGCGCGCAGACGCAGGACGTGCACGGGCGCGGGGCGCCCAGGGCGCGCAAGGCGCGCAGACGCAGGATGCGCACAGGCGCGGGGCGCGCACAGGCGCGGGGTGCGCACAGGCGCGGGGCGCGAGACGCGCAAGATGCACGGGCGCGGGGCGCGCAAGATGCACGGGCGCGAGACGCGCAAGATGCCCGGGGCATGGGAGGCGCAGGACGCGAGGCGCGCTGGGAGCGCAGGGCGCGGGCGTGCGAGGCACGCAGGGCGCTGGGAATCGCGCGGTCGTGGCCTGCCATGCGCTGCGTCGATTCCTAGTGCACCGAAACTAGACCAATTTCTCTAATTTATTTTTATGATCAATAAACTACGAAATATTTTTATAATTATTTCTTAAAACTAGTAGCAATAATTATTTCTTAAAACTAATAACAGTATGAGCGAATTATTAAATATACAAAACAAGACAATACGAGTATATATATGTATCTATGTGTTGTGAGAACTGAGAAGCTTATAACTAAATCAAATATAATTACTGTTGGTATGCAACGATGTTACTACACGATAGTATTACCGGGTGATCAAGATATCTGCTGCTGTTATATGTTGAATCTGTAAATTTGAGTGATAATGTGAAATGGTAATGCTAGTGTATAAGACTGTACTCATGCATGATGGTTGTACTGTTCTTGAGGTTGTATTATGGAGTGCATAAACGACTCGGTGGAATTCCTGGAATTGTCCGGACGAGTACCCGAGGATGCTACATGTGTTTGTTATATTATAACTGCTGCTTGTTATATCCGTTCGATTGAATTTCTGGTTAGCTTGGATCCAGCCATCTAATCGACTAGATGGTGGTGCATTGGACCTACGGGACATGTGGACTAGATGGCAGAGGATTCTTTGACACGAGACACCTCCGAATCAAGGAACCTTTAAAGTTTAGGCGAGAACGGAGCTGTGGTCAAGGTCAAGACTTCCCGGTCTAGGACTCAGAGCATATTTGAGGGACACATAGTCCCGACTTGCATATGATACCACGGCCGGGCCGTGATGCCGAATGGTGTTATCCGAGGAGTTAGAGTTTCCATGGCTGGGCCATGATGCCGGACTTGCAATCCGAGGATTTTTGTGACCGGATACACATTCGAGGGTCATAGTGTACACTTACATGAAAAGTGGAGAAACTGCTAACCTTCAATTCAACGAACGAAGGAATATCGAATGTGAGGCATGGACCAGTGGACTCGTAGTACGGCCTACGAGGAAATTGTGAAACCAACCTTATAGTTGATATTTACGTAGGTTGCTAGAAATGCGAGAACCTAGTGAAAACGTAGACTCCCTTAGAAACGGATCCTTAAGATGTTTGATCAATCAAGGTAAGGACTCATAGTTTTGGAACTAGTACCACCTTTTGAAAAGAAAGAGTATTACTTTGATTTACTAGAATTGTCATACGAGCACGTTAATCCGTGTGCTTTACGCAACTCACTAAGACTCTCGAGTCTTACTCTCTCTTTCTTTCGTATGTCAAATTCTAGATGGGTCAGCTTCCACCCCCTCCACGTAGACCTTATGTTTTTGGACTCTCTACGTACGACCCAGAGACCGGCTTGATTTCGGTTACACACCACGTCCCTGGTACCACACAGTTCTTCCTACCGGATCTCACGCGAACATTCCCAGCCCCTCGACATGACGCAGCTCCAGCTCAGGCAGCATCTCCACCACCACCACCACCAGCGGAGGAGGACTCGGTCGAGTCAGAGGACTCAGACCCAGAGGAGGAACCCGAGCCTAATTATGTACCTGGTGAGCCTGGAGTAGTTTCATCAGAGGAGGAGGATCCCGAAGAAGACATACTAGAGGGTGAGGAGCAGCAGTAGACAGTCGAGCGGTCGTATAGTGGAGATTTCTTTTGTTTAGTAGTTAGTCGCCTCATTTTGAGTTGTACCACTGAGTAAGCGGCAACGCTCCTCAGTGTAGGTTGAGATTTTGATTCTGTACATGCACTTCCATCAGATATTGGTCCAATTCAGTATACAGAGGGCCATTTATGTACACACATATTACCTTTATGTCTTGGTTATGTTTCTATCATCACATAAGTATTCCCAGTACATGGTTTATTATATTAGGAACCTAATGTCATGGCTTGTTGAGTTTTACCCCGTTCACTATATCCCTATTCTGTATAGGTATAAAAAAAAATAAAAAAAAAGTGATGTTCCGAGTTGTTAATCTTAACCATGGCAAGGTTGATAAATCGGGATGTTACAGAGGGTAGTGTCAATGATTTGAGAAAGACATAACACATGACACATATAATCGTCTGCATGATGTTGATGGTGCAACTTTTATATGATTAATTACCTTTAAACGTGTAACCGTATGCAGAGTGCCGATTGTGCAACCGTTACCCTCTAATGAACATATTTTTAAGTAACCAATGTCAGCACAAGGATGATTATTTATTGTTACATAGCATTTATATAATTAACCAGAAGCATGTAGGTAAGACACTCCGGAACTAAATAAGTACTTGTGAAAATATCATTAATATTAATTATGCCTGTCTCACTTATTTCATAATAAACCGGAGTGATCCCCCTATTGAGTCCGTGGAGCTCACCCCAATTCTACCACCTTTTGTTTAGATACAGGTATACCGCTAGGTGAACATATCCGGATGTGCAAGAAGATCGAGGCTCGGACCTCCAGAGAGTTTAGGACATTAGGAATTTAGATATTTTCGTATATGATGTTATAATGTTATGTTATGTACAATATTTTACTTAGAAGAATTTATAAGGGAAGTATAAGTGTTTGTACAAGCTTATAGTTCTCTTAGAAATTCTAGTAGTTAAATATTGTAATATCTATTATAGATTGTATGTTATATGTGTTTTCCTATGTATGTGAGACTATATATATGTATCGGGCCACGGTTGTGCATTATGGTATTTTTGGTTATATGTAATTCACAGGTTCCTAGATTGGTGTATCAGATTATACCTTGTCACGTACAAGCCAAGATTTTAAATGTCGTTCTTCTTACAAAATTATTGGCCCTATTTTCCGCGTATTCTTATTTTCAAACTCGAACTCTGAAACAAGATGATAAATTTCTGATAATTAACTCGATATGACTTAAGCATAAAAAGATAATTATTTGGGGTGTTACATTTATGCTTAAGTCATATTGAGTTAATTACCGGAATTTATCATCTTGTTTCAGAGTTCAAGTTTGAAAGTAAGATTACGCGAAAAATAGGGCCATTAATTTTCGTAAGACAACGCAACTTAAAAAAAACTCAGCTTGTACGTGACAAGGTATAATCTGATACACCAACTATGAGCTTACGAATTACATACAATCAAAATGACATAATACACATAATTGGCCCAAAACATACATATAGTTTCACGTACACAAGGAAATACATATAAACGTAAGATCCAAAATTGGTATTACAATATTTAAATACTAGAATTTCTAAGAGAACTATAAGCTTGTACAGAAACTTATACTTCCCTTATAAATCCTTCTGAGTAGAATATAGTACATAACATAACATAAATATCATGTACGGAAATATCTAAATTTCTAATGTCCTAAACTTCTCGCATATCCAAGCTTCCATCTCCATGCAAGTGTGAATCTGCTCTCTTAGCAAGGTACCTGAATCTAAACGAAGGGTGGTGGAATTGGGGTGAGCTCCACTGACTCAATAGGGGGATCACTCCGGTTTATTTTGAAATAAGTGAGATATGGATAAGTCCATTTAATAAATGTTTTCATAAACATAGTTTAGTTCCGGAGTGTCTTACCTACATGCATCTGGATAATTATATGAATGTTATATAGCAATAAAAAGGTAATATTATACTGACATTGGTTACTGAAAATAGGTTCCTTAGAGGTAACGGTTGCACAGTCAATACCATGCATACAATCACAAGTTTAAACATAATTATTCATACAACAGTTGCACAATCAACATCATGCATACAGTTATATGTGTCATGTGTTATAACTTTCTCAAATCATTGGCACTACCCTTTCTCTTTCTACCTCCGCATACACCTGGCCCCTAGGCTATGAGCTCATACCTATCTAGTTTTCTACTAGATCTCTGTGGGGAAGAGGGTTTTTATTCACTTTCTTTACAAATCGGTATTGGGGACTGAGGGTGCCAACCTCCCTTGCCAATTCCGTTTGTACCGAAAGCTACTCATAAATCTTATTTTCTGATTCACATGACCTTTCACAGTTTCTTTAACATATCAGCATGCATATCATACATTATATGCTCATCATATCACATACATGTAATCATAATAACATAAATAATCTCATATGTCATCTTTTCTTTAAATTCCTCATTTCCAATATTTAATATTTATTTCTAATGTATATATATGGCCGCTAGCGCGTGTGCACGCGCTGGCGGATAAGATGTGGCCGCTAGCGCGCATCTCGATCCTGCACTCATATCACCTTCAGAACAGCTATGGCTTTTATGCAAATAATGTCATATAATCGAATCTGATATATGAACATACACTAATACATAACTTAACATAAATCTAAACCCCTACCTCTTGTAGTTCCTCCCTATCCAAGCTAGAAATCACCCTTTTTCTTACAATTTCTTGCTAAACACTCCTCTTAGCTCTCTTTGATGATGATGATGATGAAATCGTGACTTCTAAGGATTTTTGTTCGGTTATAATCAAGGGAAATGAGATGAGGAGTCTGAATATGTGATTTACTCTTTGGTTTGAGGAGTTCTTGTAGTTGAATGTGAGGTTTGGAGCTTTCTTAAGGTGAAAGGATTTGGGTGTGAGGATTGATGTTTCTGATGTTTGTGAGGGTGTTCTTGAGGAAGTTAGTGAAGGTTTCTGATGTTATAAGGTGGTATAAATGAAAATACAGAATTCTGTTCTGTCACGATGCTGGTCGCTAGCGAGGGACATGCGGCCGCTAGCGACCAACAACACCGTATTACCTGCTAGCGCCCTATCACGGCCGCTAGCGACTAACTTCTGCCGCCTCACCCGCTAGCGATTAGAACTGGTCGCTAGCGAGCAGCTGCTGATACATGACAGCAGCACCAGTTTTAACCATCTAAAACTCCAAAATGCACCTAATACTCCCTAAACCGTTTCTAACACCCTTTTTACACCTATATAAACTTATACATAACCCTAAATACCTAAAATCTCTCATGATTGTTTCTTAACTTCCTTTCCAAGGTTCTTAATCTATTTTATTGTATTTAACTTGTATGCAATGCATCTATCAACATAATACACATAACACATACCAATTAACACATATACATCAAAATACATCTCGATCACATACATATTCCAATTATACCTTGATTAAAGTGATTATGACTAAATCCATCTAATTAAGGTATAATTAGAATTTTGGGGTCTTACACGCCCCGACAGCACTACGTCGGCGGCAGGAACCATCTGCTCATTCTCGATGTCCTCCTGTTCCGGATCCGACTCGTCGGACTCCGGGGCTGGTGGTGGCACGGGTACATGGTCTTGAACGGGAGCGGGGTACATCGCAATACGCTCCGGGACAGAGAAACGATGTACCCCGGGTGTGGTGGATGCTACGGTCACTGCGCCAGTTGCCGGCGTGTAGCTGAACCAGACATAGCCGACCGCCTCATGATGTGGAGGGGGCGACGGTGGCTGCTCCATTTAGAATCGATAAATCAAAGGGAGAGCGTAAGACAAAGTTGTCTTAGTGAGTCACACTAAGCACGTGGGCCTACGCGCTCGATTACATCGATTCCAGCCAGTCAAAGTAACACTTGAGGAAAAACAACATTTCATTTTCTCAAATATGTTAAGTCCTTACTTTGACTGGAACAAACATCTTACTGGCCCGTTTCTAAGGGAACCTAAAGGTTTATGCTATGTTCTCGTAGGTCCCTCGTAGTATATATAAAACTCACTCTCCCGAATATCACAATATGGTCAAACATTCCCTAATCATAAACATGCCTCTTTTCATAACAATTCGTTTACTATCACAATCTCTTAGTAAACACCATAACATCCTCTCAATCACATAACCAAGTACTTAATCAATCAAACATCATATGAACTACCGATTTATACTCAACTCTTAGGTAGTTTTCAAGATCTCGCAACCTCACCATACTACACCCGACCCCTAGGTTCTTGGTTGTCTAGAGCTCGCAGCCTCACCATACTACACCCGACCCCTAGGTTCTTGGCTGTCCTCACGGAGATACCATAATTCACCCGACCCCCAAGTATCCGGAGGATTCATCCGGTCGTACCATAATTCGTTTTTCAAGAGCTCGCAGCCTCACCATACTACACCCGACCCCTAGGTTCTTGGCTGTCCAGAGCTCGCAGCCTCACCATACTACACCCGACCCCTAGGTTCTTGGCTGTCCTCACGGAGATACCATAATTCACCCGACCCCTAGGTATCCGGAGGATTCATCCGGTCGTACCATAATACACCCGTCTCCTAGGTAGCCGGGATTCTATCCGTAGTACCATAATACACCCGCCCCCTAGGTATACGGTAGAATAATACTTCAGTATGCACAATCGATATCTCATCGTAAACATCACATCACTTCTATCATCATGCATCTCTAGCATTAACATATATTTTCATGAATATGTGCTAAACCACTTTGATTTCAATCAAAGGAATGCACTTCACATATATCATATAACATACTTTAATCATATTATTTCAAATCATATAACACATTCATTCAGCGTATTTCATCTCCTCATCTTAATTAATCATCAACCTTACCACATTATTACAGCCTTCACAACTTTATAGCACAAATCCTAATTCAAATTCTATCATCACAATAAGGTTCATATAGAGGGACTTGTAATATGTTCAATCATGATATTTTAACATACTTCATATATGGCAGCACTTATATTACCTCATTACACAAGCATGTCATCAACAATTAGGTCTCAATCAAGACAATTCACTTCATACAACACATCGACAACGCTATATCATATCATTAGCATCACTTCACATCATAAAAATTCACAACTTTTTCAATTTAACATCTCATCATCTCATCATCTCATCATCTCTCCATTTCAGACATATAAATTCATATGCAACACTTATTTTAACAACGACATATCATAACTCACGTGTCTTCACAACACAATTCTTATCTTGCCCCATCAATTCAATTAATCCGCAAATTCATGCAATCACATCAATCACACAATTGCATATACTCCAAAAAGTCATATTACAACATTGGCACATTCTCATTACTATCATATATTTGAGTTTCAAGACCTCATATGCTGCCCTACATGGATTTTACAAGTAAATTTAACATTCGGCCATGCTCATATACACATAGATGCGGGATTTTCCTTGCAAAACTCAATGTTTTCTCTTCGAGCGTCAAAAACGCACAAACTCATGATGTGACATTTAAACATGTGCATACTGAACAATTTTAACTTCCCCTAGCGTTTATCAATGCATTAAAAGGTTTAGGATGCTATCACATGCAAAGTTCGCAACTCAACTCTTCAATATATGCACATACTATAACTTAATCTTTTCTTAGCATTGTCAATGCATCTCAGACATAACTTCGCTGCCCAATATCAATTTTCACAAGTTTATTAAGATTTACAAACACCGACATACTCAAAAGTATGTAACTATCCTCCGAAACTTATTTCTTTCTTTTAAACTCAATCACTACCTCACAATTCAGCATTTATCACTTACATGTAATATGGTTTAACTTTCTTGTACCAGAATATTGTGTTTCAAACACTAGAACTCACTGTCATGTACATGTTTTCACAATTTCAGAAATTTCATAAGTTTCGCAAACTATAACACAATCAAAAGCATGCAATCGTTTTACTAAAAACTTGCCCTTAATTTTAAAACCGACCAATGCACAATTTACCATTCAAGCTTGATAAATTTCTTCTAACATGACACACCAAAACAACATCCTAGTCATGTCCATCAACAATGTGTAGTGTTTAAGTGGTGTGTATGAGTGTTGTATAAATTGTATTTGAGTGGGGAAAATTATGTGGAACAAAATCCAAATAATTTTCGGAATTAGAAGTTCGTTTGGTTGCGTTTCGAACCAAACGCAACTCTTTCCTGGGCTGCTCCGGTGCTCACCGGGCTCTCAAAAATATAAAAACATAAATATATAAATGGCGCCTAATCGTTATTAAAATTTCGCAACTCTATGAGACTCGTAATTTATTAGAACAAATAATCACTCTATCATTATTTTCCCACATTTCTAATTTATTAAAACATTACTAAATATATATATATACTCATATACATATTGTGGGAAAATAATTAATAGTGCTATCTTAGGATTCTTTAAATTTTCGAAATTGGCGATATTGCTCCAAATAAGTTTTTTGAACACCAATTTGAATTTAAAATAATTACTTTGGTCTTATCGAAATTTTATAACGATCACGGCCTATCCCGGGGGTCCGGCAGCTCATGGTAACGATATTACTAGGTTTGCCTTGCCCCGCAAGCAACCTAGATCATTATTCACAAACACATAATGCATATACATATATACATATACCATCTAATCTCATGTCACTAATATACGTATATTTATTCTACATATATATATATATATGCACCCATATACATATATACATATATATAAATAAAATCATATATGTAAATAAAATTATATACATAATTAGTATACATATATACTTCTAATATATAATTCTAAGCATGTGCCTCATAATTCAATTTCTTAAAGTTCATTATGTTTTCACAAAGAAGCATTTTAAATTTCGGAGAAAACCGGAGCATAGGGGGCAATGTTGTCCAATTTGACAGTGTAAGACCCCAAAATTCTAATTATAGCTTAATTAGAGGGATTTAGTTATAATCACTTTAATCAAGGTGTAATTGGAATATGTATGTGATCGGGATGTATTTTGACGTATATGTGTTATTTGATATGTGTTATATGCATTATGTTGATAGATGCATAACATACGAGTTAAATACAATAAAATAGACTAAGAACCTTGGGAAGGAAGTTAAGAAACAAACATGAGAGAATTTAGGTATTTATGGTTATGTATAAGTTTATATAGGTGTGAGAAGGGTGTCTAGGGTGTTAGAAATGGTTTAGAGAGTGTTAGGTGCATTTTGGAGTTTTAGATTTTGAAACTGTTGTTGCTGTCATTTATCAGCAGATGCTCGCTAGCGGCCAGTTCTAGTCACTAGCGGGAGAGGCGGCAGAAGTTAGTCGCTAGCGGGTAATGCGGCGTGATCGGTCGCTAGCGGCCGCATGATGCTCGCTAGCGACCAACATCATGACAGAACAGAATTTTTGTCATTTTGCATTTTAGGCCAAGCCCTCCATCTTTATAATTTTGCACATAGGTCCCCTTCCGTCCCTACAACTTCCCTCAGTCTGAAGTAACTTCATCCACTCTCAAAACACCACTCTAAACACTTCTACTCTCCAAGATCAAACCCCATAATCTCCATATCCACCAAACACTCAAATCTCACCATTTCTTCATCAAAACTCATCTAAATCAGAAACAAAACTCATATTTAGGATCCTTACATCAATTCCATCAGTTCTAACCGAACATATCCAGCCATAAATTACAGTTTCATCAGCATCAGTGACAAAACAACTAGAGTGGAGTAGTTGGCAAGGAATTCAAGAAAAGAAAGTGGTCTCTAGCTTAGGAAAGGAAGAAACTACAAGAGGTAGGGGTTTAAATTTATGTTAAGTCATGTATTAATGTGTTTTCATGCATCAGATACGAGTACATGCCTTTATTTTCATCAAATGGTTGATGTTCTGTAAACTGACATGAGTGCAGGGTCGATATGCGCGCTAGTGGCCAAATCACAGCCGCTAGCGAGCATACACGCGCTAGCGACCAGGTTACAGGTGCTAGCGGGTGTAAGGAACCGACTTGGGCGCTAGCGGCCACAGAGGACGCGCTAGCGACTAGATCGCAGAACTTTCTACAGAATTGTGTTTTATGCTATTTTTGCTTTTATAATGATTCTAATCTTACATATGGTCTTTGAAATAGTACAGTATAAAGAATATGTATATAGATATATATATCAGAACCATATTTTGATTAATGGTAATGAATGGTTTAATGAAAAGAATAATAAATGAGACTAATTATATTATGTGATTTCATGCATATGATGAAGATTATGACACATGTAATTTGATGAGTATGTATATGCATATAAGTATATATATATATATATATAAGTATATATATATATATATATATATATATTGATCATTGAGAATAATTGATATGATGATAAGATGATATGTGAGGTCATTTATGTTTTTATGATTACATGTATATGATATATGTGATACGATGAGCATATAATGTATGATATGCATGCTGATATGTTAAAGAAGCTGTGAAAGGTCATGTCAATCAGAAAATAAGATTTATGAGTAGCTTTCGGTACAAACGGAATTGGCAAGGGAGGTTGGCACCCTCGGTCCCCAATACCGATTTGTAAAGAAAGTGAATAAAAAGCCTCTTCCCCACAGAGATCTAGTAGAAAACTAGATAGGTATGAGCTCATAGCCTAGGGGCCAGGTGTATGCGGAGGTAGAAAGAGAGAGGGTAGTGCCACTGATTTACGAAAATTATAACACATGACACATATAACTGTATGCATGATGTTGATCATGCAACTGTTGTATTAACAATTATATTTAAAACTTGTGACCGTATGTATAGTGTTGACTATGCAACCGTTGCATGTTAATGAACATATTTTCAAGTAATCAGTATTAGTTTAATATCAACTCTTTATTGTTGCATAGCATTTATATAATTAACAAGAAGCATATAGGTAAGACACTCCGGAATTAAATATATATTTGTGAAAATATTAATAATATGGTCTTTGTATATTTCACTTATTTCATAACAAACCGGAGTGATCCCCCTACTGAGTCCGTGGAGCTCACCCCAATTCCACCACCTTTTGTTTTAGATACAGGTATTCCGCTAGGTGAACGGACCCGGATTTATAGAAGAATCGAGGCTCGGACATCCAAAGAATTTAGGTATATGATATTATGTTATGTTATGTACCATATTTTACTCAGAAGGAATTATAAGGGAAGTATAAGTGTCTGTACAAGCTTATAGTTCTCTTAGAAATTCTAGTACACAAATATTGTAATATCGATTTTGAATATTACGTTAAATGTGTTTTCTTATGTATGTGAGACTACATGTATGTATTGGGCCACTTATGTTTTTTATGGTAATTTGGTTTTATGTAACCTGTAGATTCATTGTTTGGTGTATCAGTTTATACCTCATCACGCACAAGCCGAGATTTTTAAATTACGTTCTTTCATGAAAAGTAATTTGTCCTATTTTCCGTGTATCCTTAATTTTAAAATTAAACTCTGAAACAAGATGATTATTTCCGGTAATTAACTCTATGTGAGTTAAGCATAAAGAGGTAATTATTAGGGTGTTACAGACAGCGAGCAAGCCGCCTGGGCGGTTATGTGCACCGCTGGGGTGGTTACAACCGCCTAGGCGGTGGAGGCAGCTGCATTGGCGGTGGCCTGCTGCAGCAGAGTGCGAATTCTGCACTCTGTATTCTCTCTTGAGCCCCCATTTCATCAATACAGCCCCAAATCACCACAATGCCAATCACCAATGGATCACACACATAACACACACCAGAAACTCAATCACACATAATCAACTAACACATTTTTACACAATCTCATCAGCAAAACATAGTCATCAACACCAATTAGATCCATGGTCATCACATAAACTCGTCAATTATCATCTCATCACAAGTTCCACATATAAACCATTAATTAAATTTATTAAATCAGTCCCCTCATTGTCATATGTCAATCCCCATCTCATCAAGATTCATATTTTGAGACAATAGCAATACAATTACACTCAATTTACATCATCGGGCGCATCTCACACACACACACACACACACACACACATATATATATATATATATATATATACATAATTCTCATCATCCAATACCATCATTGTATATAGGTCTAGTCACTCGTCATAAAAGTTCATGCTCGTGACCGGAATTACTATAAACCTGGGGTTGTTGGGTCATGGGCGTTACAATTTACACCCCGAAACTCAGCAAATCGGGCATTCCCTCTATCTGTCTCCGAATGTGGTATGGGTGAGGTCTGGTGCCTCATAACTTCCGCTAACTGTTGTACCGCCCTTGCCATTCCTGCCAATGCCTCACTAGTCCCCTGTTCGCCACCAGAACTACTTCCAGTCGACCTCATCTGACGTCTTTTTGGTGCCATTGTACCTGTACACACCAACATAATCACTGAGGTGATCAGTCTCAATAATCATATTAGGTATATACAACCACCAAAGTACCAAATAGACAAATCATGCCTTACGATAACCCACTACAAGCATGAAACTACCGTACTATGCAACAAAAGCATAGAAGGCCATAACCCCAAGCCTTAAGGTTCGACCTGCTCTGATACCAAAATGTAACACCCCAATAATTACCTCTTTATGCTTAAGTCACATAGAGTTAATTACCGGAAATTATCATCTTGTTTCAGAGTTTAAGTTTGAAATTAAGGATACGCGAAAAATAGGGCCAATAATTTTCGTAAGAGAACGTAATTTAAAAATCTTGGCTTGTACATGACGAGGTATAATCTGATACACCAAACGATTAATCTACAGATTACATAAAACCAGATTACCATATAACATATAAGTGACCCATTACATACATATAGTCTCACATACATAAGAAAACACATATAACGTAAAATTCAAAATAGATATTACAATATTTAAATACTAGAAGAAAGCTTAACCTAGGAGTGTCGTTCACCCCGGTGAGCATGAGAGTAAGTCACCTTATGGTCTCATGTAAATTTAAAGAAGACATTGCACGAGCCCAAGTGACGGATGAGGAATTCAAGGGAATTTTGAGGGCGGTACAAGAAGGAAGAGTGAGAGAGTTTTGTCAAGACGGAGATGGATTGTGGAGATGTAAGGGTAGGATTTGTGTACCCGCTCATGGTGACCTCCGAAGTAGTATTTTGGAGGAGGCTCATAAGAGCCATTTCACCATTCACCCTAGGGCTACCAAGATGTATCAAGATTTGAAGAAAATTTTTTGGTGGCCGGGTATGAAGAAGGAAGTATCAGAGTGGGTTAACCGGTGTTTGGTATGCCAGAAGGTAAAGATAGTACATCAAAAGGATCCTGGCATGCTACAACCATTGCAAATTCCTTGTTGGAAATGGGAAAGTATAGCGATGGATTTTGTAGTGGGATTACCAAGGACACAAGCCGGTAATGATGCCATATGGGCGATTGTGGATCGTTTGACTAAATCGGCCCACTTTTTACCCATCAAGGCGACATTCCCATTGGAAAGATTAGCGAGTTTGTACATACGTGAAGTAGTGAAGTTACATGGGGTACCCGAGAGTATTATTTCGGATCGTGATCCGAGATTTACTTCTCTATTTTCTAGGGAGCCTTGCAAAAGGCGTTTGGTACACAGTTGCGTATTAGTACAGCCTACCATCCCCAAACCGACGGACAATCCGAGAGAACAATCCAAACTTTAGAGGATATGTTGAGATCTTGTCTTAGATGAGAAGAATAGTTGGGATAGGATGTTACCCCTAGTTGAGTTCTCCTACAATAATAGTTTTCATACTAGCATAGGAATGGCTCCTTTTGAGGCATTGTATGGTAGAAAGTGCCGTTCTCCATTATGCTGGTATGATCCGGGTGAAAAGAGTGCCATAGGACCCGAACTAGTGAGGGAAACTACGGAACATATTAAAAGGATCAGAGAAAGACTCATGGCAGCTCAGAGTCGTCAAAAGAGTTATGCGGACAATCGGCGTAGACCACTAGAGTTTGAGGCCGGAGACCATGTGTTTTTACGTGTGACCCCCACCACAGGTATAGGTAGAGCAATCAAGGTCAAGAAATTAAGTCCGAGATACCTAGGTCCATTTCAGATCTTGAGACGCATTGGTCCTGTTGCATACCGCATAGCCTTACCTCCCAGTCTATCCAACCTTCATGATGTCTTCCATGTGTCACAACTCCGTAAATACAATTCAGACCCAAATCATGTATTAGAAACGGAAGAAGTACAACTAAAGGATGATTTAACCTTCCCCTTACCACCAACACGGATTGTGGATCGGGACATCAAGAAATTAAGAAGTAAGACTGTTCCGTTGGTGAAGGTGGCCTGGGGGCGGGGGAGAGCAGAAGAGTTCTAGGAGCTCTAGAATCTCAATCACCATCATCAAGAGTGAGGAAAGCTTCATAAGCAAGTAGCTTCAAGAAAGACATAGTGGTTCTTGACTTTAGGAAGCAAAACTACAAGAGGTAGGGGTTAGATTTATGTTATATAATGTATTTCTATGTTTTTCATGCATTAGATTCGGTTGTATTGGTGTTATGCATCAAAAATCATAATCTGGGATGAACTATTCTGAGAACAGAGTCGTATCACGCGCTAGCGGCCAAACTCTAGCCGCTGGCGGAGGTACAAGCGCTAGCGGCCATACTACAGGCGCTAGCGGGTGTTTTAGCCGCCTTGGGCGCTAGCGGCCACTTGCTGCGCGCTAGCGGCCAGGTCGCAGGATTTTTCTGCAGATTCTCAGTTTTCTGGTATTTTAGTGATTTTTATGATTTTAACTTCATGATGTATTTTTCTGTAGTACAGTATTATAGGCACATGTATATATATTAATTCTAAATTATAAAAAGAAGCTCTTAATGAGATATTGAAGAAATTATAAAGGAATGTTTTCATGCATTTATGCTTAAAGTGTTAATGTAAGTAAATTTGAAAGTTATGCGAAATTATATGTGTTGTATGTGTATTTTGATGGGCCGGAACTATGATGAAATGTCATGTGAAATGAAAAATAAGTTTATGAGTAACTTTCTCTGCAAATGGAATTGGCAAGGGAGGTTGGCACCCTCGGTCCCCAATACCATTTTGTGAGAGAAAGTGAATAAACCCCTCTTCCCCATAGATTCCTAGTAGAAACTAGAGAGGTATGAGCTCATAGCCTTGGGGACCAGAGTGACGGAGGTAGAAAGTAAGAGGGTTGTGCCATTTACAGTAAAAAATCATGACACATGACATAATTAATGTTTTATTTGTATTATATTGTATCTTAATTATGTATTAGACATTGCTTACATATCAGATGCATACATTAATATAATTATCAAGGATGCATATAGGTATGACACTCCGGAAATTTATATGAATGTGTTCTTTGAAAATAATATTAATTAACTTATACATGTATCACTACTTTTAAAATAAACCGGAGTGATCCCTCTATTGAGTCCGTGGAGCTCACCCCAATTCCACCACTATTTGTTTTAGATTCAAATCAAGGCACAGGTCCCACTACTAGGTGAGCAGGCTGATACTGACAGAGGATTGAAGACTCGGACACTTTGAGAGACTTACGCTTTAGAGTCTTATCTTTCTGATATTTTGTATTATCATGTTATGTATTATCTGACGTTTAGTTGAGTTTATAAGAGATCCATAAGTGACTGTACACGCTTATGGTACTCTCAGAAACTCTAATACTCTACTATTGTAATATTATTTCGGATTTTACGTTTATATGTGTAATTCCTATGTGTACCTGAACCTATATATATGTAATGGGCCACTTTCATGTAATATTGTATTATGGTTATGTGCATTCACAGTTTCATAGTTGATATATCAGATTATGTCTCATCGCGTACAAGCCACGATTTAGAACTTGCGCTTTTTACTTTAAAAATTTTATGGCCCTATTTTCCACGTATCCATATTTTTAAAAATTGACTCTGAAACAGAATGATAATTTCCGGTAATTAACTCATTATGACTTAAGCATAAGGAGGTAATTATTAGGGTGTTACAGAAACTGTGCATTATAATATGATATTTTGATTTCTGATTGAATATCTCAAGAACAAACTTGAAATAACAATCTGAAGGTTAAAAAAACTAAAGCAAAAGGAATCTTTATGTGTTTAACTTTCTGATATATGATATTTGTTATTTGGGTAATTGAAATCTGAAATAAACATTGTAAAGAACAATTTACAGAAAGAGAAATTAGTGTTTTGAAATCTGTAACTAGTTTTCTCAAGAACACATTCTTAAGTATCTGTGTTTTGTTTTCTGAATATTTGTTGCTTAGATTTCTTATTGCAATTGAAAAACATATCATATTGTATTGTGATGATTGATTTGTAATGAAATAATTGTTTCGAAATACATTGATTCTGAAACAAGATTCTGATGAATTTCTGAAGTAACTTCAGAAAGCTAGTTCAGAAAGTTGGTTCAGAAAGTAGTATATTTCTGAAAGAGTTATTTCTGATATTGATCATTTGATTGTTGAGGAAGCTTGATACCTAAAGTTGAGTGATGTTTGTGATCTATAATCCGCTGTGCAAAATAAATCATTGTAATTGGCATATTGATTTTTGTGTATGTCATATGATTGATTGAGAAATCTGATATCACAAATAACATTTTGATTCTTATTGTTTTGACTAATTCTTGACAAGTTCAAAGACTTGATCAATCTTTGAGATTTTCAGAAGTATACACAACCAATTCACCCCCTCTTGGGTTGTGTGAGCATAGCTTGGAGGTGTTTCTAAAGAGACCCTCACACCATCAATTGGTATCCAGAGCTCCGATTTTGGCTGAATTGTAATCAAGAAAGTTCTCTAACAAGAACAGAAGCAAGATCCAAGGAACAAACTATGTCTAATCAAGCAAACTTTCAAGTTTCTGAAGGACAATCCATAAATAGACCTCCACTCTTTAATAGAACTGCATATGCCTATTGGAGAGATAAGATGCAACTATTCATTGAGTACAATAGTCTTGAATTATGGGACAAAATTCAGAATGGAGATCAAATTCCAGAAACATCAAGAGTACTCCTAGATGGTTCAATTGAAACAAAACCTATTCCTATATCAGAATGGACAAGAGAACACAATGAGATGGTCAGACTTAACTCCAAAGCTAAGTATCTACTTATTTGTGCTTTAACTAAGAGTGAGTATTATAAAATCATAAGTTGTAGTTCAGTTAAAGAAATCTGGGATATATTAGCTCTTTTTCATGATGGTACTTATGAAGTAAAGGAAAGTAAGATAGATATGCTTAGATCAAAATATGAGCAATTTAAAATGGATGAGAATGAGTCTATAGATAGTATGATTACTAGGTTTCTTAGTATCATTAATCAATTGAGAGATCTCAACCATGATATGCCTAATGCTGAAATTGTGAGAAAAGTTTTGAGAAGCTTGGCTGCTAGATGGTTACCAAAAGTAACTGCTATATCAGAGGCTAAGGATCTGAAAACTTTGAAGTTTGATGCTCTAATTAGATCATTGAAAGTGCATGAAATAGAATTGCAAAATATTGATAGCACTAACAATTTCAGGGATAACACTGCTCTCAAAGTTTCCAAGAGGGAAAAGAAGAAAAAGGCTTTGATTCTTAAAGAGGATTCTGAATCAGAATCTGAAGAGGAAGATTCTGAAGATGATTCAGAATCGACCTAGAACAAGCTACATTGTACATTAAGAAGTTCAGAAGAATGTTCAGAAAGGGTAGTTTTAAAAAGAAACCAAACACCTTCAGCAAGGACAAGTCAAAGTCAGATCAAGTAATATGTTATCACTGCAATGAAAAGGGTCACCGAAAACTTTGAAGTTTGATGCTCTAATTAGATCATTGAAAGTGCATGAAATAGAATTGCAAAATATTGATAGCACTAACAATTTCAGGGATAACACTGCTCTCAAAGTTTCCAAGAGGGAAAAGAAGAAAAAGGCTTTGATTCTTAAAGAGGATTCTGAATCAGAATCTGAAGAGGAAGATTCTGAAGATGATTCAGAATCGACCTAGAACAAGCTACATTGTTCATTAAGAAGTTCAGAAGAATGTTCAGAAAGGGTAGTTTTAAAAAGAAACCAAACACCTTCAGCAAGGACAAGTCAAAGTCAGATCAAGTAATATGTTATCACTGCAATGAAAAGGGTCACCGTAACACCCCAATAATTGCCTCTTTATGCTTAAGTCATATCGAGTTAATTACCGGAAATTATCATCTTGTTTCAGAGTTCAAGTTTGAAAATAAGGATACGCGGAAAATAGGGCCAATAATTTTCATAAAGAGAACGAAATTTAAAATCTTGCCTTGTACGTGACAAGGTATAATCTGATACATCAAACTATGAACCTGTGAATTACATATAACCAAAATACCATAATGCACAACCGTGGCCCGATACATACATATAATTCTACAAGTACAAAGTTATAAACTTATAAGCATAAAACTAAAATATATATATTACAATATAGCTTTGTTAAAATTTCTAAGGAACCATAAGCTTGTACAATCACTTATAATTCCCCTGTAAATCCTTCTGTAAAATATATAGTACATAACATAACATCACATAGTATACGGAAATATCAAAATACCTATTATTCTAGACTCCTTAGATGTTCGAGCCTCAATCCTCTTGCAAATCCAGATCCGTTCACCTAGCAGGGTACCTGTATCTCGATCTGTATCTAAAACAAAAGGTGGTGGAATTGGGGTGAGCTCCACGGACTCAATAGGGGGATCACTCCGGTTTATTATGAAATAAGTGAAATATACAGAGACCATATTAACAATATTTTCACAAATACATACCTAATTCCGGAGTGTCTTACCTATATGCTTCTTGTTAATTATATAAATGCTATGCAACAATAAATAATCATCATCGTGCTGACATTGGTTACTTAAAAATATGTTCGTTAACATGCAACGGTTGCATAATCAACACCATGCATACAGTCACATGTTTAAGTATAACTATTCATATAAAAGCTGCACAATCAACATCATGCATATGATTATATGTGTCATGTGTTATAACATTCGTAAATCACTGGCACTACCCTCTCTCTTTCTACCTCTGCATACACCTGACCCCTAGGCTATGAGCTCATACCTATCTAGTTTTCTACTAGATCTCTATGGGGAAGAGGGTTTTTATTCACTTTCTTTACAAGTCGGTATTGGGGACCGAGCACTACAACATTTTTGGCCTAAAACAACACTTTTTTAAGGCAACACTTACAAAGTGTTGCGTTTGCCACAAAAGGCAACGCTTTTTATAATATAAAGTTTTGGCAACACTTTTTTAGACAACGCTTAAAAAGCGTTGTATTAAAAAGAAATAGCAACGCTTTAAAGTGTTGCAATGGCATGGGAGAAAAGGCAACGCTTTTTTTTTAAATAGTTTCACTTTTTTACTGTTGCGGTTGAGAATATTAAAGACAATGTTTAAAAAGCGTTGCCTTAGTTAAAAAAATTTTATTTAATAATTTTACACATTATATCATAAGTTTGAACCCTATGTATCAAAAGAGAAATAAGTCACCATCCAATTTCAGACCAAAAGCCAAACACACACAACATCCCCATTTGTTCCAAGGAAACCGTAGCAGACGGCGGCGCCAGTTCTCTGCCTCGCCGTGCTCGCCTCTGCCCGTGGGACGCGGGTACTGCCGTCGTCCGTCCAGCCTCGCGCGCCTGTGCCAGTGCTAGTGCCTCCTCCCCTGCTAGTGCCTCTATCTCTTCTCGCGGATCCAGTGGTCTGCCCAACCAAGGCTTCTCCGCGCTGTCAGGCTCCGCCTTGCCGCACCTTGAACGGACTCGCCTCGCCTTCAGTGCGACATCGTTGCTGTCTCCAACGTCTCCAGTCGCAGACCGCACTCCTTTCAAGATCTCTTCACTGGGAGCTCCTCAGCAACGCCACGACCTTGCTCTGCCTCGCGGTGATCAACCTTGGCCCGTGTTCTGCTGCTGCTTTCCAAAGGTTGGCAGGCGATTCTCAAATCCTTTGTGCTGAGAGGTGCTGTTTGAGTCTGCTAGTGCTGCTGGTGTAGTTACCTCCAGAGCCACGGCTACATAGTGCCCTCTTTCAAACAAGGTCTTGCTTCATTCTGTTCTTGAGAAATTATTGTGTTGTTTAGAGTCTCGCCTTTCTTTATGGGTTGTGCTTGCTGCAGGTTTCTCTAGCTTTACTTTGAGTTCATGTTCCTTATTTCTGAGTTAGTGTCTTTGATTCAAATAATTGTCATTGCATCTTAACTGGTGTTTTTAAGCCTCTAGATTAGTGTATCTTGCTTCCGAATTTATTCTAATAATTGTTCTTGCTTCTGAACCATTCATCCTTGCTAAAATTGTGCTGCTAGTTTCAGAAGTTTAATTCAATGATTCTGAACTCTTGTAATGTTGCTGCACTTAGTATTCTAAATTCTGAATTCTTCCTTTTAAATTCCTAAAACATATGAACATTAATTCTGAATTATTAGCTCATTGTGCATTGCCTTGATGTCGCTGCTTTTGTGCCTTTGTTGCGCCTTTGTGGCGCAGCTGCGCCCTGTTGCCGCCTGGAGTTCTTCAATTCAATCAATTACATCACTCATCCAATTTTCTATATCATATTGCTTTCTATTTAGCTTTCTTCATGAAGGTATATACAAATTGGCCCATCTCTTCTCACTTATTTATGAAGTTTGTTGAACTTGGAAGAAATTACTTTTATGAAACTTGTAACATCCCAAATTATTAATCACACCATGGTTGTAATTAATAACTCGAAATATTATTTATTTTAAAAGCTAGATCTTTTTTTTTTTTTTGCAAGACAGTATAATCATATTGAATAAAAGAAAACTCAATAAGCCATGACTACAGGAACCGTGTAACATGGGAACATAGGAGCAGAAATATAAAAGGATAATAAGTCAACATATATATATATATAATATTTTTACAATGTGATGGCTCAAGGAAGTACAAAAGAGAGCCATTAATATGTATCCATATGTCAAAAGGCCTAACACACTGAGGAGCGATATAATGCTTGCTCAGTGATACAAAAGGTCCTATAAACTAATCCTAAGCATAAGAGTCTCCATCTATAGTGCTGGTCCACCTGGTGTTGGATGCTCTGCCTCCTCGACAACCTCTTCCTCGGGGCCCTCATCTGAAGAATCCGCCTCTGGGTCTCCAGGTAAGTAGTCTGGCTCCTCCTCGGGATCTGAATCCTCCGATTCGTCTGGTATGGGATCATCCTCATGCTGAACGGGTGGTGGAGAAGGTGACATATCGGGGTCATGTGCAGGTACCGGATCAGGATCCTGAGCTGGGTATCTACGGAGTAAATCTGGAACACAGAAGCGAGTCGTGCCGGGTATCGAGTGCGTAACCGTCACCACGCCGGTAGATGGCGTGTAGGTGGAGAGTCCGAATATATAAGACCTACGCTAGGGAGATGGGGGCTGCTCCATCTAGAATTGAGAACACAAGGAAGAGGGTAAGACTCGAGAGTCTTAGTGTGCTACTCGGAGTACACGGATCAACATACTCGTGCATCAATTCTAGTAAGCCGAAGTAATACTCATTCTCTTAAGAATGGTATCAATATTTTTTAAAATATTGAGTCCTTACTTCGGCTGATCAAACATCTTAGTAATCCGTTACTAGGGGAGTCTATGGTTTTTCTAAGTTCTCGCATATTTAACACCCTACGTAAGTGTCAAGTGTACTTCCTGTTCGACGATTTTCTTATGGGTCGTACCATAAGTTCATCGGACTATTCTTTACACTTGAGACTTCTTCGTTTTGCTGAACTAGAGGTTAGCCGATTCTCCACTTTCTCATGACTGTACACTTTCAATCTTATGTCCTCGAATTGCACATCCGGCATCGGGATCACACACCCGGTATCTAGTTCCTCGGATCATCATCCGGCATCGGGAACACACACCCGTCATATTTTCGGATTGCAAATTCGGCATCGGGATCACACACCTGGTAGCTCAATTCATCAGTTCTTTGTTAGGGACTACGTGTCCCAAATGCATGCTCTGAGTTCCAGCCGGGAAGACCCGACACTAGTCACCGCTCCGTCCTCACCTAGACTCATAGGTTCCTTGATCCGAAGGCTACTAGGTCGAAGAATCCACAATCATCTGGCCCACTTACCCGTCAGGATCTAATGCACCACCATCTAACTCTCTTTAGATGGCTGGATCGAGGCTAACCAGAAGTTCAACTAGACGGCTATATCAAACAAGCAGTTATGTCATTATACTAGGCGCTTATGCATGGCCGCCATCATTTTAAGTGATGTCGTTGATGCATCCCCTTGCACATACCGTTATCACCTCATGTGATACCGTTGACGTGCACCTTTTAAAAATTGTTTCCTGATACCCCTCAGGATTTACCTAGCATTACTCACGAACAAATTTTCGCATACTATTATTATCAACGTCTCATCAAAGCATTATCAAGCATCTAACTTTCTCAAGAACATACTACTAGTGCGTATCACATATCTTATTTTCAAATCATATCAATAACAAACATTTAAAACTCTTATTTCTCATAACAGTATATGATCATACTCATGTCTATATAATTTTAATATATAACAATACCTCACCAGTTAATTATATCAGAATCCAATCCATTATATTTTTCCTAGCTTTTATAGCATATCATCATGATACAATTTATATATATATAACTTACGTTCTCAACATGGCTCCATATTCATAAATTCATTGTTTTATATGAAACTATGCATGACAACATATTATACATGACTATACTATTGCAGTATTTATGTAGATTGCATATGACCGTAGGAATCTTATTATCCACAGTCCATGTACTAAAATTCTTAATCTTTCTAACAAATTTTGAATTATTATTTTATATCAGTTTAGTGATTAGTAATATAAGAACCTCCTGCACCTGCAATGATAATGTATGCATTGATCATATTTTTATATACCATATTCTCTAATCAATTTTAGTATATTAATGATCAAGCTTAGCAAAATCGACCAAAGGTTCTAATTGATTTTTACTTCTTTGCTCCTTACTCATAACTTATAATAATTGTAACGTAATCATCATATATATTCTCATTTATACATATAAATCATATTGCAGTATTCATATGACTATAACATATCTATATACATAATTTAAGTCCATATGCATTTACTGAGCTATATATATATCTTTCATATATATCTTAAGAGCACATTCATTAACGTATCTTTAAGAGCACATTGCATGTATACATATATATATTAAGAGCACATTTATTAACAAGAAACTAAGTAACTCACCTTGATTAACTTTTAAACAAATCCTAAATGATGGAGGGGAAATGGTCCGCGGCTGGCTTTTACACGAAAGGGAAAGGATTTTGGAATGCTTTTTAAGGCTTATGGATGATGGTCATATATATAGGAGTGATGGAGGTGTACGTTGCTTCATTTTTAAGATTTTTAAGGGTGTGTCATGCTTCATAAGAAAGCATGAGGTGTGGTGTGCATGGCATGCTTCCTACATGAGGCTGCCACGTTTTTGGATTTCCATGAGAGAAACAAGATGTGAGTGTTTTATGTATTCGGGTGGTGTGTTCGTGTGCACTCAAATAAATTATGATCAAGGAAAATATGTAGAGTAGGCTCGGTAAATTTGGTGGTGATTGGTGGGTTTTGATTTGACGAATTTCTCTCTCACTGTTAGTCGTTTACATACTTTTTACTAAAAATCACAAATTAGAGAGCTCGTGAATGTTATATAAAATTCTAGTGAGTAAATATGAACTTCTATTTATTTTTAAAGATACCCCATTAATTAATATAAATTCCATCTTTGATATTATATCAAAACATTATAGTTTAAGCATAATGGAATCAATATTAATGTTTAATTTATTTAGTACTCACGTTGGCATAAAATTTTAAATTTCAATAAGAATACCGAATGTGAGTTCTGAATAATTTTTGAAGTTCTAAAAATATATTTTTCACTAAAAATTTTTATAACGATATTTGCCACTCAAATTTTCTTCGGCAATACTCGAATTTATTCCAAACACTCTTATAGGCTATGTACTGTGCACGGATTATTAGTATCAACCCAAAAATACTAATAATGCTGATTATAACTCTATTTTTTAGGAAGTATAATATATTATCTAGTTAATCAAAACGAATTTACCCGTTCTGGTTCTTACGACCGTTTCTCGGGTAAAATTATTAAACTAAAATTTCAGGGGTGTTACATCCTACCCCCCTAAAAAGGAATTTCGTCCTCGAAATTCGTACCTACAAACAAGTGAGGATATCTGTTGCGCATCTCGGATTCCAACTCCCATGTGTGGTTTTCTGCTGGGCCATTACCCCAGGCGACTTTTACCAGAGGTATCTCTTGGTGGCGAGTCGTCTTACTTCTCTGATCAATGATCTTAACCGCAGGGAGTTCAAAAGTCAAATTGTCCCTTAGCTGGATGGTTTCCGGTTCTAATACATGTTCAGGTGAAGCCTGATACTTACGTAGTTGAGAGACATGAAATACGTCGTGGAGGTTAGAAAGATGAGGTGGTAAGGCTATCTGGTAGGCTGCGGGTCCTATTCGTTTGAGAATTTGGAAGGGACCTATGTATCTAGGATCAATTTTTCTAGTCTTAAGGGCTCGCCCTATGCCTGTCGTAGGTACTGCCCGCAAGAATACATGGTCGCCTTCCTGGAATTCCAATGGTCGTCGTTTCAAGTCTGCGTAACTTTTCTGTCGGCTTTGTGCAATTTTCATTTTCTCTTTTATCATCTTGATCTTCTCCGTTGTTTGTTGTACCATCTAAGGTCCTACTGAATATTCTTCACCAGAGTCATTCCAACACAACGGTGATTGACATTTCTGTCCATAGAGAGCTTCATATGGCGCCATTCCAATACTGGCGTGGTAGCTATTGTTATAAGCAAATTCTACCAACGGAAGGTGATTATCCCAACTTCCTCGCATTTCTAATACCACTGCTCTGAGCATGTCTTCCAATGTCTGGATGGTCTTTTCTGACTGTCCATCCGTTTGGGGATGATAAGCCGTGCTCATACTCAATTGTGTTCCAAAAGCACGTTGTAGTGCTTGCCAAAACCTCGAGCAAAATCTCGGGTCTCTGTCGGAGACGATGGTCGTGGGTACCCCGTGTAATCTAACTATCCAATCTATATAGATCTTTGCAAGTCGTTCCAAAGGATAATCCATGCGAATGGGTAGGAAATGAGCCGTTTTGGTTAAACGATCAACGATGACCCAAATGACATTGACTTTCTTTTGAGTCAGGGGTAATCCAGAGACAAAGTCCATGGTAATATGTTCCCATTTCCATTCTGGAATTGGAAGAGGGTTCAGGGTTCCGGCTGGCTTCTGATGTTCCGCTTTGATCTTTTGGCACGTTAAGCACTTTCCTATGAATTCAGCAACATCCTTCTTCATTCCGGGCCACCAAAACTGCTTTTTGAGATCATGGTACATTTTGGTCATTCCAGGGTGAATTGTGAATTGACTTTGATGCGATTCATGCAGCACGTCCTTCTTTAACCCGTCTTGATCGGGTACGCAAATCCGCCCAGCGTATCGCCAAATCCCATCGGATCCTTGCTCGATTTTCTGTATCTTCCCTTTACTCTCAATTTGTAGGATTCATTGAAACTCCTCATCCTGTTGTGCCTGCTCAATCCTCTGCTTGAAGTTGCTCGTGACGACTAGGTGATGGAGCTTAACACTCACCGGAGTGAGGCTCATCCCCAAATTCAAGTCTCTGAATTGTTCTACCAACTCTAATTCCTTTGCTATCACCCATGCGACGTGGAGAGTCTTGCGACTCAACGCGTCTGCTACCACGTTAGCTTTACCAGGGTGGTAGTGAAGCGTAAAGTCAAAATCCTTGAGGAATTCCATCCATCGACGTTGTCGCATGTTTAGCTCTTTCTGATCGAACAAATACTTGAGGCTTTTGTGGTCTGAGAAGACTTCAAACCTCGTCCCATACAAATGATGCCTCCACATCTTGAGGGCGGACACTACTGCTGCTAACTCAAGATCATGAGTCGGGTAGTTGCGCTCATGCGGTCGGAGTTGTCGGGATCCATAAGCAACTGGTCTCTGGTTCTGCATCAAGACAAATCCTAATCATTGTCCTGATGCGTCACAATAAACTTCAAAAGGTTGCTCCGGGTCAGGTAGTGCTAGTACTGGGGCAGAGGTCAACTTTCTCTTCAACTCCTGGAAACTCTCCTCACAAGCTTCATCCCACTTGAATGGCACGTTCTTCTTGGTTAACTTGGTCATTGGCGATGCGATCTTGGAGAATCCCTGAATAAACCGTCTATAGTAGCCTGCTAAACCCAAGAAACTTCTGATTTCCGTTACCGTGGTTGGTTTCTCTCACTCCATTACTGCCTTGACCTTCTCCGGATCTACCGCTATCCCTTGTCGCGATATTACGTGTCCTAAGAATTGTACTTCCGGTAGCCAAAATTCACATTTAGAGAGCTTGGCATACAATTTCTTCTCGTCCAAAATCCCTAGAACAGTCCTTAGGTGCTCTTTGTGCTCTTCTTTCGTCTTCGAGTAAATCAGTATATCATCAATAAATACTACTACGAACTTATCCAAATACTTCCGAAAGACCCTACTCATGTAATCCATGAATACAGCGGGCGCATTGGTAAGTCCGAAAGACATCACAGTGAACTCAAAATGTCCATATCGGGATCTAAAAGCGGTCTTTGGGATATCAGCCTCCTTAACCCGAATCTGATGGTATCCGGATCGCAAATCTATTTTCGAGAAGATCATTGCCCCTCTCAGTTGATCCATAAGGTCGTCTATCCGTGGCAGGGGATACTTGTTCTTGACAGTGACTTTGTTCAACTGTCGATAGTCGATACATAACCGCATTGTCCCATCCTTCTTCTTTACGAACAAGAACGGCGCTCCCCACGGAGAAACACTGGGACGGATGAATCTTTTCTTCAAAAGCTCTTCTAGTTGAACTTTTAGTTCCTTAAGCTCAGCTGGGGCCATACGATAAGGTGCGATGGAGATTGGTCCGGCTCCAGGGACCAAGTCAATAGAGAATTCCACCTCTCTTTCTGGTGGAAACTCGGGAATGTCGTCAGGAAAGACATCCGGAAACTCACACACTACTGGGAAGTCCTCAATCTTCTTTTCCTTGTTAACCGTTGCTGAGGCGAACGTCGCGTATTCCTTGACGTCTAACCTACAACAGTATAGGGTTGCTGGGGAACTACTAGTAGATTCTAAGTTATAACTTGATCTTAGAGCTAATTCCTTCATGTCTTCAGGAAAAAGGATGGTCTTAGTTTCACATACTAAGATAATCTTATGGGCTCTAAGCCAGTCCATTCCTAATATGATATCCAATCCAGTCATGGGTAGGCATATTAAGTTAACTCGAAAAATTCTACCTAATAGTTCAAAAGGGCAGGCAAAAATGCAAGTTGTTGTCACTTGATATTTAGAAGTGGGAGTAGAAACAGATAAGGTATAAGGAAGATTCTTAATAGGTAAACATAGTCTCTCAACACATGTATTAGATATAAAAGAATGTGTCGCACCGGAATCATATAACACAGTTAAGGTGACACCTGACATTGTACACTCACCTCGGATCAGCTCTCCTGATGCTTCAACTTGCTCAGCGGTGACTGCAAATACTCGAGCTTGGCGCTGGGGTCCTTGGTTCCCTCCTTGACGACAGTTCTTGGCAAAATGACCCCGCTGTCCACATGTGAAACATGTGGGGCAAACCCCATAGTGTCTTAGCCCACACTGGTTACAAAGAGGTTGTTCCAACATCTGAGCTGGTGGAGTGGCTCTCTGACCAATCGGACGAACGTTTTAGGATTGTACATTCAACTGCGATCTTGGTGGAAATGGTGGCCTTCTTTGTTGTTGGTGACGTTGGGGTGGCTGGGGGCGGAATTGGGGTTGCCTAGGCGGCACTGGTGCCCTGAATTGATTGTGGCGCGGAGGAAATCTCTGCGGACGTCGATATAGTTGCCCTCCGAACTGTACCGGGGGTTGTGCTCGTAGGGTCTGACTTGTCCCTGCGTCTTCTTGACGTTTCCTTTTTGCCATCTCACGTTCTGCTTCTGCCATTCTCGAGGTACTCTCTTCCTGGGCCAAACACCGATTCACTAGTGTAGCATAACTTCTGATATGGTGCGAGACCAACTTGTCATTCAGGTCCGGTTTTAATCCTTGTTCATATCTCATACACTTCCATTCCTCATCAGGGTTTAGCTGGTACGTTGTGGAATAACGGCATAACCGGTCAAATTTGGCCGTATATTCTAGGACGGACATATCGCCTTGTACTAGGTCAAGGAATTCCCTATCCTTGGCATCCCTTATCGTCCTAGGAAAGTACTTTTCATAGAATGCTGTCTTGAAATTTTCCCAGTTCATCTTTTCTTCCGTGGGTTGCAAGATAGGTTTTATTACTTCTCACCAAGACTCCGCTTGATCCTTCAATTCCCGTGTGGCAAATTTAACCTTCTGTGCTTCCGTGAACGATATGTCTTCAAAAATTCTCTCTATTCCCCTTATCCACCCATCAACTAAATCAGGATTCAGCTCCCCGTGAAAGGTAGGGGGATTTCTTTGTTTAAATTCCTGGTAGCGGTGAGATTCTTCGCTTACTACGAGTTGTTGTGTTCGACCGGCTTCCATTGCCTGTGCCATTTTAACCGAGGCTTCTGCCTGGGCTCTTATGGCGTTCATGACCTCTTGTAGATTGAGGTTTTGAGTCTCATTGGAATGACGTCGTGGAGGCATTGCTTCGTTTAATACCTGCATAACCAATGAGTTGATCAGGCTCCTTTCGATGCAGGGTATTAAAAAAAAGGCAATAGCACATACGACAGATATAACAAGGAGGCAAAGATATAGGGTACTCAACAAAAGATAGACTCAGAAGGACATAGCAGGTGTGGTCCTCAATCCCAATTGGACCAACCATTGCTCTAATACCAAAAATGTAACATCCCAAATTATTAATCACACCATGGTTGTAATTAATAACTCGAAATATTATTTATTTTAAAACCTAGATCTTTTTTTTTTTTTTTTTGCAAGACAGTATAATCATATTGAATAAAAGAAAACTCAATAAGCCATGACTACAGGAACCGTGTAACATGGGAACATAGGAGCAGAAATATAAAAGGATAACAAGTCAACATATATATATATAATATTTTTACAATGTGATGGCTCAAGGAAGTACAAAAGAGAGCCATTAATATGTATACATATGTCAAAAGGTCTAACACACTGAGGAGGGATATAATGCTTGCTCAGTGATACAAAAGGTCCTATAAACTAGTCCTAAGCATAAGAGTCTCCATCTACAATGCTGGTCCACCTGGTGCTGGATGCTCTGCCTCCTCGACAACCTCTTCCTCGGGGCCCTCATCTGAAGAATCCGCCTCTGGGTCTCCAGGTAAGTAGTCTGGCTCCTCCTCGGGATCCGAATCCTCCGATTCGTCTGGTATGAGATCATCCTCATGCTGAACGGGTGGTGGAGAAGGTGACATATCGGGGTCATGTGCAGGTACCGGATCAAGATCCTGACCTGGGTATCTGCGGAGTAAATCTGGAACACAGAAGCGAGTCGTGCCGGGTATCGAGTGCGTAACCGTCACCACGCCGGTAGATGGGGTGTAGCTGGAGAGTCCGAATATATAAGACCTACGCTGGGGAGATGGGGGCTGTTCCATCTAGAATTGAGAACACAAGGAAGAGGGTAACACTCGAGAGTCTTAGTGAGCTACTCGGAGTACACGGATCAACGTACTCGTGCATCAATTCTAGTCAGCCGAAGTAATACTCATTTTCTTAAGAATGGTATCAATATTTTTCTAAAATATTGAGTCCTTACTTCGGCTGATCAAACATCTTAGTAATCCGTTACTAGGGGAGTCTATGGTTTTTCTAAGTTCTCGCATATTTAACACCCTACGTAAGTGTCAACTGTACTTCCTGTTCGACGATTTTCTTATGGGTCGTACCATAAGTTCATCGGACTATTCTTTACACTTGAGACTTCTTCATTTTGTTGAACTAGAGGTTAGCCGATTCTCCACTTTTTCATGACTGTACACTTTCAATCTTATGTCCTCGAATTGCACATCCGGCATCGGGATCACACACCCGATATCTAGTTCCTCGGATCATCATCCGGCATCGGGATCACACACCCGTCATATTTTTGGATTGCAAATTCGGCATCGGGATCACACACCCGGTAGCTCAATTCATCAGTTCTTTGTTAGGGACTACGTGTCCCAAATGCATGCTCTGAGTTCCAGCCGGGAAGACCCGACACTAGTCACCGCTCCGTCCTCACCTAGACTCATAGGTTCCTTGATCCGGAGGCTACTAGGTCGAAGAATCCACAATCATCTGGCCCACTTACCCGAAAGGGTCTAATGCACCACCATCTAACTCTCTTTAGATGGCTGGATCGAGGCTAACCAGAAGTTCAACTAGACGGCTATATCAAACAAGCAGTTATGTCATTATACTAGGCGCTTATGCATGGCCGCCATCATTTTAAGTGATGTCGTTGATGCATCCCCTTGCACATACCGTTATCACCTCATGTGATACCGTTGACGTGCACCTTTTAAAAATTGTTTCCTGATACCCCTCAGGATTTACCTAGCATTACTCACGAACAAATTTTCGCATACTATTATTATCAACGTCTCATCAAAGCATTATCAAGCATCTAACTTTCTCAAGAACATACTACTAGTGCATATCACATATCTTATTTTCAAATCATATCAATATCAAACATTTAAAACTCTTATTTCTCATAACAGTATATGATCATACTCATGTCTATATAATTTTAATATATAACAATACCTCACCAGTTAATTATATCAGAATCCAATCCATTATATTTTTCCTAGCTTTTATAGCATATCATCATGATACAATTTATATATATATAACTTACGTTCTCAACATGGCTCCATATTCATAAATTCATTTTTTTATATGAAACTATGCATGACAACATATTATACATGACTATATTATTGCAGTATTTATGTAGATTGCATATGACCGTAGGAATCTTATTATCCACAGTCCATGTACTAAAATTCTTAATCTTTCTAACAAATTTTGAATTATTATTTTATATCAGTTTAGTGATTTAGTAATATAAGAACCTCCTGCACCTGCAATGATAATGTATGCATTGATCATATTTTATATATACCATATTCTCTAATCAATTTTAGTATATTAATGATCAAGCTTAGCAAAATCGACCAAAGGTTCTAATTGATTTTTACTTCTTTGCTCCTTACTCATAACTTATAATAATTGTAACGTAATCATCATATATATTCTCATTTATACATATAAAATCATATTGCAGTATTTCATATGACTATAACATATCTATATACATAATTTAAGTCCATATGCATTTACTGAGCTATAATATATATCTTTCATATATATCTTAAGAGCACATTCATTAACGTATCTTTAAGAGCACATTGCATGTATACATATATATATTAAGAGCACATTTATTAACAAGAAAACTAAGTAACTCACCTTGATTAACTTTTAAACAAATCCTAAATGATGGAGGGGAAATGGTCCGCGGCTGGCTTTTACACGAAAGGGGAAAGGATTTTTGGAATGCTTTTTAAGGCTTATGGATGATGGTCATATATATAGGAGTGATGGAGGTGTACGTTGCTTCATTTTTAAGATTTTTAAGGGTGTGTCATGCTTCATAAGAAAGCATGAGGTGTGGTGTGCATGGCATGCTTCCTACATGAGGCTGCCACGTTTTTGGATTTCCATGAGAGAAACAAGATGTGAGTGTTTTATGTATTCGGGTGGTGTGTTCGTGTGCACTCAAGTAAATTATGATCAAGGAAAATATGTAGAGTAGGCTCGGTAAATTTGGTGGTGATTGGGTGGGTTTTGATTTGACGAATTTCTCTCTCACTGTTAGTCGTTTACATACTTTTTACTAAAAATCACAAATTAGAGAGCTCGTGAATGTTATATAAAATTCTAGTGAGTAAATATGAACTTCTATTTATTTTTAAAGATACCCCATTAATTAATATAAATTCCATCTTTGATATTATATCAAAACATTATAGTTTAAGCATAATGGAATCAATATTAATGTTTAATTTATTTAGTACTCACGTTTGGCATAAAATTTTAAATTTCAATAAGAATACCGAATGTGAGTTCTGAATAATTTTTGAAGTTATAAAAATATATTTCTCACTAAAAATTTTTATAACGACATTTGCCACTCAAATTTTCTTCGACAATACTCGAATTTATTCCAAACACTCTTATAGGCTATGTACTGTGCACGAATTATTAGTATCAACCCAAAAATACTAATAATGCTGATTATAACTCTATTTTTTAGGAATTCTAATATATTATCTAGTTAATCAAAACGAATTTACCCGTTCTGGTTCTTACGACCGTTTCTCGGGTAAAATTATTAAACTAAAATTTCAGGGGTGTTACAAAACTCTATGTTATCTTTTGGCTAGATCATGGATATCAATGCCTTTTGGCGCTCGGCTTGGACTAGAACCTTACTTTTTATACTTCTATGAATCTGTGTTTATGATGCAATGAGTTTGCTTATGTTTATATAACATTATGCATCTTTTGTTCCATATGCTATTTGATTGAAAAGGCTTCTCTTCCATGCTACTTTTCAGGTGAACCATGCTGGTCATTTATTGCCCATAATGTGGATGAAGTTGAGAGATTTTTCAAAGAAAGAATAGAGAATAGGTAAGCAAAAGCCTTGATTCGTTTTGTAGCAATTACTATTAATTTTTTATCTGTCAGATATTGCATTTCTTGTGACTTGTCCAATGAAAGTGAAATCAATGAGGATTTGGTCTCTCAAACATTCAACTCTAGTTGTTTGTACATATTGGGCTAAAAGATGCTGGTCTTCTGCATAAGTGGATTTTGAATGATAAATTTGTGGTACATATTGTGGTGAAGATGATGGTGAATGGTGAGGCTTTTGATGGAGATTAAGTGTTTCTGGCCTCTTTCTCTTGTCTAATTTTGGTGTAAACTGTGTTTCCAGATTATAATTAGTTATTAAAAAAAATTGATGGTTTATTGATTTTGCTTCTATTTATACTATACTCTAGACTATTGGTTATTAATTTTGCTTTTATTTCTTTCTGTTTGTTGTTAAAAACAAAAGTTAAGTGTTCTGCAGTTCTGCTTCCATACATTCATTGATTTTTTAAATTCATAGCAGATACACTTATTATTTGTGTTTAGGTTCTTCAAAAGGATGCTTCAATTCAATGTCTCACCATTTTAGAGGATATATGTCACAATTCAATTCAATTCCTCTGTTTATTTTTTTTATTTTTTGCGATTTAATTTCTCGAACATGAAACCTAATTGAGATTTAATTTTCAGACACCGATGATCTTTGTTGTCACTGCTCCTTGGGAATCCCTAGTCTCCCTCTTTCAATCTATGACTCCTTCTCTCTCACTATAATGTTCCAGATTTTCAAGGTATGATTTCTCCTCCTTCACAGTCTTAATTACATTATTATAGAATCATATATTATTATAATATGTGATAAATCATAAAATAAAATTATCAATAGAAACCAAATTATGCTTGCTCAATGCGTGTTTTAATAGTGAAACCACATGGCAATAATTCTTTGTTAGAGGTTTTCCTTTGGATTTCTCTTCAATTGCCTATATGTTACGATTCCTCTTCAACTAGTTTCTCTGTAATAATTCCTTGCTCTTAATCTCTTTATTAATCTTATGTTTGTTTCTCTATTGTTCATAAAATGTAATTTCAGAATCACTTAAAGAAAGGTTATTAGCTATTGATGAACTAAGTGAGGTGCTATAAAGATTCCAACATAGGTTATATATGCTACCTGATCTTTTTATTTGATAAATAAGTTTCAGTTTTCAATTGCGGTTTATCTCATATTGTATTTAACTCAGATTTTTCAATGTAAATTTCTTCTATGGAGAAGTTTATGCAGAAGGGAACTAAGATTACAACTCCCATGCCAATGACTCTACCCACTGTCACTTACCATTTACACAACTTTGCATAATTTTCATAGTGTTGTTCACATGAACATAGGAAAGTGTGTGTTTATTTTTTAAGTTACCAATGTTCTTAGATTACATAATTTCAAATGCTCTCATGGAAAATCATGCTTCAGCTATTTGATCTTTCATGAATTGCCAACAATGTTTTAGATCTTTCATACGATATAGGGCTGCTTGATTTTTAGATCTGTCATCAGGAACCATGATGATCTTGCTGTTCCTTTTCTGTATAAATTTAATTTCATTTCAAAAATTTTGAATATAAACTTGTTCATGACACTCAAATTGACTTAAGTTTTGAACTAACCTTATTGAGAAGTAAACTATGATATCTGTTAGAAATTTAGAATTCATGAATTTGGTTGAAATGATGAATATTATCCTTTTCTTTTGTTTACTGTCCCCTATATAAAGTATTAGAGGCTCTAGAATTTCCTGCATTTTGATTCAGAGCAAATCATCAATTTAGAAAGATTTATCTTGAGTATAATTAGGCTTAGAGGTTGATTATGAGTCTTAAATTATTTTGGTGTTAAAACTTAGTTACATTTTTTCTCAAATCAAATTGTTCATAACTTGAAAAGATAAGATTTATTTATAGTGATTCTATCAAAGTACTATGGATTCATAGCAACTATATTTACATGATGCATGTTATAATGAAATATGATACGATTTATCTAGTTAGGAGTACATAGAGTGAGACTAGTAGAATTTTCATGCATTAATTAGTTAGTATATATATAATTCCATTGCATTCTGCTTCACAATCAACATCCTTATTGTCAATGTATTGAACTACTTTGCCAAGATCAAAGGTGATTGGGGAGTTGAGTTTAGTGGTGCAATGGTCCCTGCAATTGTCATTATAATTAGATCGCTCTTTCTTTCCAGGCACAAAGGTATATATAGTTCATGACTTTGCCTTTTACTCATATTTTTTATGTGACTTTTTTAAATATGATTTAATATTGAAAAACAATATAAAGTTTGTTTATCGATAAATGAGATATAATAGTTTAAAACTATTGACTGTGCTCTTTGTTGGTATTTTCATTTACTTGATGTCATGTTGTTTCTCCTATTCATTCTTGATCTTCATTATAAGTTTATTGTATTTGCTTGCATAATCTTTTCAGGAACCTTTTGTTGGAGGAGAAAAAGAAACTAATCACAAAGAGCGATAACATCAAATCGAACAAGTGTAGCGAAAGAGTTCAAGATTTGGAGAAGTTGATGATGGGTTTCGATGGAATAATTTTTTGGTTTTACTGAATATTTTGTACTTGTTAAAACTTATTTGTTATCGAATATTTGATTCTTTATTATGTAATTTTGGAGTTGTATTTTGTAATAATCATGACTTCGATGTCATTTGTTAAATTATTAATGTATGAATATTATGATGTTAATAAATAAAATTTAATATGTAAATTTAAATGGAGTTGGATGCCAACATTTTTAAATGAAGTATATTGTGAGAACAAAGGCAACGTTTTTAAATGTTGCATATTCTGGGAACAAAGGTAACTCTTTTAAAATGTTATATCTTATAAGAGAAAAGGCAACGGTAAGGGCAACAGTTATAAAGCGTTGCCTTAAACAAATAAAAAAAGCGTTGCGGTTTATAGGACCAAAGGCAACATTTTTTTGGTAAGCCGTTGTCTTTGATAGAAAAGCGTTGCCTTTGAGCAAGGGCAACGGTAGAAACCGCAACGCCCACTAAAGCGTTGCGGTTGGTGAGAAAGCGTTACCATTGGCCAACCGCAACATTTTTGTGCAGTTAAGGCAACGCTTTTAAAATGTTGCCTTAGGCCAATTTTGTTGTAGTGGAGGGTGCCAACCTCCCTTGCCAATTCCATTTGTAACAGAAAGCTACTCATAAATCTTATTTTCTGATTCACATGACCTTTCACATATTCTTTAATATATCAGCATGCATATTAAACATTATATACTCATCATATCGCATATATCACATACACGCAGTCATAAAAACATAGATCATCTCATATATCATCTTTTCTTTAAATTCCTCCATTTCCAATAAACAATATTCATTTCTGATATATATACATAATCATCATGATATTTCATTTGCAAACATATATAAGCTAAAAATCCTTAAAATACCAAAAATATCAGAAAACATCATTCTGCAGGAAACTCAGCGATCTGGTCGCTAGCGCATCCTCTGTGGCCGCTAGCGCCCAGGTCGGTTCTCCACACTCGCTAGCGCCTGTAATATGGCCGCTAGCGCGTGTGCACTCGCTGGCAGCTGTGTTGTAGTCGCTAGCGAGCAGCTCGAGTCTGGACTCATATCAGTTTTCAAAATAGCAACCATTTGATGCAAAGAAAGACATGTACTCGAATCTGATGCATGAAAGCTCATTAATACATAAGTTAACATAAATCTAAACCCCTACCTCTTGTAATTTTGCCTTTTATAGCTAAGAATCACTAAAACCCTCTTTGAGCTACTTGCTTCTCAAGCTTCCTTGCTCTTAATGATGGTGATTGAAGTTCTAAAGATCTATGATGATTTTTGTTCGGTTGGAAAGGTAGGGATTGATGTAGGGATCCTAGGTGTGAGTTTAGTTTCTGATTTGGGTAAGTTTTAGTGGAGTTTATGAAGGTTTGAGTGTTTGGTGGCTATGGAAATTATATGGTGTAAGCTTGGAAGATTGGAAGTGTTTAAGATGTGATTTCTGAGTAAATGAGGTTGCTTCAGGTGGAGGGAAGATTATTGGAACGGAGGGGACCTATTTGCAAATATTAAAAGTTGAAGGGCTGAAAGACAAATGTAAAAATGCAGAAATTCTGTTCTGTCATCGAGCTGGTCGCTAGCGAGCATATCACGGCCGCTAGCGACCGTCTCCACCGCATCTATCCGCTAGCGCCCTATCATGGCCGCTAGCGACAACTCTTGCCGCCATACCCGCTAGCGAGCTAAAACTAGTCGCTAGCGAGAAGGTACTGATACATGACAGCAGCAGCAGCAGTTTTCATATTCTAAAGCTCCAAATGCCACCTAACACACTCTAAACCAACACCAATACTCTAAACAACATTCTTACACCTCTACAAACACTCACACACTCTAATTACCTAAAATCTCTCATGATTGCTTCTCAAATTCTCTTCCTAGACTCTTAGTCTATTTTATCGTATTTTAACCTGTAAGACCCCAAATTCTAATTATACCTTAATTAAAAGGATTTGATTATACTTATCTTGATCAAGGCATAATTGGAATATGTGGGTCACGGGAATGCATTTTGATATGTGTTATGTGTACTATGTGTTTTAATTGCATGAGATGATGATAGATGCATTGCATATGAGTTAAGTACAAGTTTATATAGGTGTAAAAATGCTGATTAAGGTGTTGGAAATGGTTTAGAGAATGTTAGATTCATTTTGGAGTTTTAGAATATGTAAACTGCTGCTGCTGTCAAGTATCACGGGATTCTCGTTAGCGGCCATGTAAGCTCGCTAGCGGGTGAGGCGGTATGAGTCTGTCGCTAGCGATCAGTGTTAAGCGCTAGCGGGTAATGCAGTTGGAGCAGTCGCTAGCAGACGTTATTTTCTCGCTAGCGACCAGCTCGAGGACAGAATAGCATTTCTGCAATTTTTGCATTTTTAGCCAAGTCCTTCATCTTTTTCTTTTTGCCCTTAACCCCCTCCGTCCCAATCAGTATTACTTCACCCCAAGGAAACCTCACCCTCTCAGATTACATCTCTAAACACTATAAACACAAACTCCCTAACCTCCATAACCATAGAATCTTACAAGCTTCATCACTACTCCACCCAAAACTCAACCCACATAGAAACCAACCTCATATTCGAGTTCACCATCTCCTTTCCTTCATTTTGAACCGAACATAATTCATCAGAGGGAGATAGATTGCTAAGTAAGTAGCTCAAGGGAGATAAAGTTGGTCTTTGGCATTAGAGAGCAAAACTACAAGAGGTAGGGGTTTAGATTTATGTTAAGTTATGTATTAATGTGTTTTTCATGCATCGGATTCGAATACATGTCTTTCTTTGCATCAAATGGTTGCTGTTTTGAAAACTGATATGAGTGCAGAGTCGAGCTGCGCGCTAGCGGCCAAATCACATCCGCTAGCGAGTGCACACGTGCTAGCGGCCAGATTACAGGCGCTAGCGGGTGTAGGGAACCGACTTGGGCGCTAGCGGCCACAGAGGACGCGCTAGCGACCAGATCGCAGAACTTTCTGCAGAACTGTGTTTTCTGCTATTTTGTTTTCATGATGATTCTGATCTTACATATGGTCTTTGAAATAGTACAGTATGAGGAATACATATAGATATATATATGAAACATATTTTGATTAGTGATAATGATTGATTTAATTAAAAGAATAATATATGAGACTAATCATATTATGTGATTACTTGCATATGGTGAAGATTATGACACATGTAATATGATTAGTATATATATATATATATATATATATATACATATATATATATATAGTATATATATCAGAAGTATATTTTGATTATTGGAAATGATTGATATGATGAAAAGATGATATATGAGATCATCTATATTTTTACGATTACATGTATATGATGATGATTATAACATATATGTTATGAAGGGAATATGATGTATATTATGCATGCTAATATTCTAAAGAAGTTGTGAAAGGTCATGTGAATCAGAAAATGAGATTTATGAGTAGCTTTCTGTACAAACGGGATTGGCAAGGGAGGTTGGCACCCTCGGTCCCCAATACCGATTTGTAAAGAAAGTGAATGAAAACCCTCTTCCCCACAGAGATCTAATAGAAAACTAGATAGGTATGAGCTCATAGCCTAGGGGCCAGGTGTATGCGGAGGTAGAAAGAGAGAGGGTAGTGCTAGTGATTTGAGAAAGTTATAAAACATGACACATATAACTGTATGCATGATGTTGATTGTGCAACTGTTGTATGAATAATTATGTTTAAACTTGTGACTGTATGCATGGTATTGACTGTGCAACCGTTACCTCTAAGGAACCTATTTTCAGTAACCAATGTCAGTATAATATTACCTTTTATTGTTATATAACATTCATATAATTATCCAGATGCATGTAGGTAAGACACTCCGGAACTACATTATGTTTATGAAAATATTTATTAAATGGACTTATGCATATCTCACTTATTTCAAAATAAACTGGAGTGATCCCCCTATTGAGTCCGTGGAGCTCACCCTAATTCCACCACCCTTTGTTTAGATTCAGGTACCTCGTTAAGAGAGCAGATTCAGACTTGCATGGAGATGGAAGCTTGGATATGCGAGAAGTTTAGGACTTTATGGATTTGTGTTACCCTCATATATGATATGTAGTTATGTATGTATTATATGCAAACTCGAGAGAATTTATAAGGGAATTATAAGTGGCTGTACAAGCTTATAGTTCTCTTAGAAATTCTAGTATTTAAATATTGTAATACCTATTTTGGATTTTACGTTTATATGTATTTCCTTGTGTACGTGAAACTATATATATGTTTTGTGTAACACCCTAATAATTACCTCTTTATGCTTAAGTCATATCGAGTTAATTACCAGAAATTATCATCTTGTTTCAGAGTTCAAGTTTGAAAATAAGAATACGCGGAAAATAGGGCCAATAATTTTTGTAAGAAGAACGACATTTAAAATCTTGGCTTGTACGTGACAAGGTATAATCTGATACACCAATCTAGGAACCTGTGAATTACATATAACCAAAAATACCATAATGCACAACTGTGGCCCGGTACATATATATAGTCTCACATACATAGGAAAACACATATAACGTAAAATCTATAATAGATATTACAATATTTAAATACTAGAATTTCTAAGAGAACTATAAGCTTGTACAAGCACTTATACTTCCCTTATCAATTCTTATAAGTAAAATATTGTACACAACATAACATCATAATATCATATACGAAAATATATAAATTCCTAATGTCCTAAACTCTCTGGAGGTCCGATCCTCGATCTTCTTGCACATCCGGATCCGTTCACCTAGCAGTATACCTGTATCTAAAACAAAAGGTGGTGGAACTGGGGTGAGCTCCACGGACTCAATAGGGGGATCACTCCGGTTTATTATGAAATAAGTGAGACATGCATAATTCATATTAATGATATTTTCACAAGTACATATTGTGTGTGGGAGAGTATGTTGGATGCATATATGAGTTTTAATTGGTATTTAGATGATGCATGAGGTTAGGAATGATGATATAAAATATTTATATAAGTTACATGATATTATTAGATAATGTTAGTGTTATATATTATTATTTATTTTATTTTATTTTTATTTTATTTTATTTTATTTTATTTCATTTTATTTTATTTTATTTTATTTTATTTTATGTGCCTATGTGTGTATTTAATTTATATTTAAATTAAGTATTAGAAAAATTATATGAGCATTATAATATTATTTGGGAGGATTTGGAGTGTTTTAGTAATTTAAGTGACGGTGGGCCCCACAATGACTCTTGATCTAGCCACTCCCTATATAAACACTAGTAACCCTCTCCAATTGAGAAAAACACTCTCTTCCTTCTTCTTAGCCGTCATAGTCATCTTTCTCTCAAGAGCTCCCTAAGCCATTGACACTCCAAACCACGAAACACCTATCAAACCTCACCCAATCCAAAAAATAAATTCATATTCTTAATCCTCTCATCAAGCCGGACCTTTTTACCGATTCTGTTTCTCCGTTTAGAGTCTCCGGCATCACCGGACCGTTCGTGGGGCTAGAGAGAGAGGTTTCCAACGAGAGCAACGTCGGGAAAGGGTTTCTCTTTGCATATTTCGAAATTGTCTTCAAGAGGTAGGGGTTAGGCATTCTATTTTCATGTATATTGATGATGATTTTATGAGATTAATGTGATGGTCGTTTTTCCAATTAGGAATTTTTGTGCCTTATTATTATTATTATTATAATTACTATTATTATTACTACGTGTAGTTCTGCGCAGTGCTTGGTTTTTGTTTTTATATATATATGTACGCGTATGGCGCGCTTGGTTTTTGTTTTTCAAAAATATGTATGCGTATGGCTGCTGGGTTGTGTTTTCTATATATATATATATATATATAAATAAATAAATAAAAAGACAGTTTATTTGTATATGTATATTACTATTACATATTATTACATAAACTTATACCTATTAGCATGTAAATTAGGTAATAATAGGTAGATAACAGGTAGAAATAATAATAATAATATGATAATGATAGTAATACTAATAGGGAAGATAATAATAAAATATTAACCCTAATAATAACAATAAAAGAATAATACAGTAAGAACAAAAACATGTATAATATATGATAATAGTAATAGTAACAATAATAGTATAGAAGACAAGATTGTTAGTGAATAAAATATAAGAGTTTACAAGATACTTAAGGGTAGAGTATAAAGTACAAGTAAAACTAGAATAAAGTATAAGTATGAAATAATAATAAAATAAACGAGATCATATGACATGAAAGATATAGAAGCATTGAGAATAATATTTATAAGTAGTTGTATATCATGTCTATTTGATAAGGAGTGATATTTATTTATTCTCCATGATGTCAGAGTAAGTATGTGTATGAGCTATGTTTATTCCATGATGTTAAAGAGTATAAATTGACGTGTTTTTACCCTTTTATGTACCCTAATGCGTTCTACGACTTGTATAAATGTTATATATGATTTATGCATGATTTATATATGATTATATGAGCTATAAAATATGTTTATATGTATTTTTAATTGCTACGATGTATATATAATTATTGTATGAGATATATATGTTATGTTGAGTATATGTATTGCTTTTATGATGCATTAAATTGTTTATGTGCGTATATGATATATATTATGATGAAATGCTCTGAATGAATTAACTCTATCACTCGGTAAAAGTTAAAAGATGTTCTGAAAGATATTCTGGTGCTCTGAAAGATCTCTGTTAACTCTGAAAGATTTCTGATAATTAAAAGACGTTCTGAAAGATCTCTGATACTCTGAAAGATTAAAATACCCTGTAGCCTTCAGCTTGTGATGAGTGTTGTAGGGAGGGGTGGCATCCTCGGCTGCAACTCCTTCACTTGAGGAAGGTGAACTGTACCCCCTCTTCCCCGTAATGTTTTAGGATGAGCTCATGCCTAGGGGCCGGATTGTAGGAGTAAGGATGGGAGGGAGGCTTTGCCATGTCTGACAGATTTAAAGTAAAAGTTAATGATAAGATGCTCTGAAAGAAAGTTCTGATAAATGTTCTGTTATGTTATATTTTCCCTGATTGTGATAAAAGCACATAGTACACTACACATGGGCCTTTAATTATGATATGTTATATGTATTAATAAAATGAATAAGATGCACTTAGGTAAGACGTTCCGGGAAAAGATTGATTTCAACTTATATCCGAATTAAACTCATTCATGCTTCACTTATTTTATAATTAAACCCGGGGCGGCTTCCTCTACTGAGTCACTTCCCAGTGCTCACCCTATGTTTTTCCCACCTTTTAGAGGAGCAGACAGAGCAGGATGTCGGAGCACACGAGGAGCCCGTGCAGACTTAGTTTATGATATAGTTTCTTAGATATCATAGACATGTTTTATTTCCTTATCAGACGTTATGACTTTTATGTTTCCGCTGCGTTTATTTATTTATTATGCTTTCTGAGTCCGAACCTTTGTTAGCCGGCAGCTATTTATTTACTCGTATTTAAGGTGGAATCTCATAGGTCACAGTTTTGGCTTATGGGGTGAAACCTAGTATTTATTTCATGTTTGTTACTTGATGAGAGTTATTTATATGATGAAGTATTTTTAGTAGATGTTTGTATCGCTTATTATTATCGTTGTATTTATGCGCAAGGCCCTTATTTTCTATACCGCAAATGATTTTCGAAAATTTACCCCCGCCTATTTTCCGCGTATTATATTTTAAATATAAAGATAAAACATGATAACAGGAGGTAACCCTTATGAAATGGCCTAAAATGACGTAAGCGTTAAGGGCTATCTAGTAGGGTGTTACAATATGCGGCCGCTAGCGACCAACAACACCGTATTACCCGCTAGCGACTAGAACTGACCGCTATCGAGCATCTGCTGATAAATGACAGCAGCAGCAGTTTCAAACATCTAAAATTCCAAAATACACCTAACACTCTCTAAACCATTTCTAACACCCTAGACACCCTTCTCACACCTATATAAACTTATACATAACCATAAATACCTAAATTCTCTCATGATTGTTTCTTAACTTCCTTCCCAAGGTTCTTAGTCTATTTTATCATATTTTAACCCGCATGCAATAAATCTATCATCATAATACACATAACATATATCAAATAACACATATACATCAAAATACATCTCGATCACATACATATTCCAATTACACCTTGATTAAAGTGATTATGACTAAATCCCTCTAATTAAGGTATAATTAGAATTTTGGGGTTTTACATTTTGGGCCATTTATGTGTATTATGTCATTTTGGTTGTATGTAATTCGCAAGCTCATAGTTGGTGTAGCAGATTATACCTTGTCACGTACAAGCTGAGAATTTTGAAATACGTTTCCTTATGAAAATTATTGGCCCTATTTTCCGCTTATTCTTATTTTCAAACTCGAACTCTGAAACAAAATGATAATTTCCGATAATTAACTCGATATGACTTAAGCATAAAGAGGTAATTATTTGGGGTGTTACATAACCCGCATGCAATGCATCTATCATCATAATACACATAACACATATCAAATAACACATATACATCAAAATACATCCTGATCACATACATATTCCAATTACACCTTGATTAAAGTGATTATGACTAAATCCCTCTAATTAAGGTATAATTAGAATTTTGGGGTTTTACAGTCACATCAAACTAGATTGCCCAAAATTAAAGGAGTCATCATCAAAGAACAAAGGGAGAAAGAAGGCATACAAAGCCACACTTAGTGATGATGAGGATTCTGATGAAGAAGAAGAAGTTTCAAACATGTGTTGCATGACAGATTATTGTTCAGAAAGTGAAACTTCAGAGGATGAGGACAATGAGGTAACTTTTGATGAACTTATGTCTAATTTTAATTTCCTTGTAAATGCTTATGAGAAACTTCAGAACATTCACAAAAAGGTTTTGAAAAAGTTTTCTGAAGTCAAACAAGATTTGGATTATAAAAAGGAAATCAATTCTGAAATGTGTATTGATTTAGAAAGGTTCAGAAACACCAAACCAAAATCAAGTGTTAACTTTTCTGATGAAGAAAATGATTTAGAAAAACTCAGAAAAATTAATTCTGATCTTGAGAGGGATTTGGAAAGATGAAGAGATGCTAATGATCTTTTGATATTAGCATTCTTAAGAAATCTAAAGAAGCACTAGAAACTGTCATAGTTTATGATACTTCAAGTTCAGAAAGTAAGTCAGATTCTGAAGAGGATTCAGAAACCAAAGAGCTTTCTGAAAAGTGTGCTGATCTTTTGAAAACCAATATTCTTTTGAGAAAGGATTTGGAAAAGTTTGTTAATGGTACTAAAAATCTTGAAATGATTTTAGGATCACAAACAGCTTATTTTGATAAAAATGGCATTGGCTATGTTCTAGAAAGCAAGTTTGCAAAACATAAAAAGTCTTTTAAGAAAACTTTCAGAAAGGCAAAATGCTTTTACTGCTGCAAAACCAATCATGTTTCTGATGATTGCTGGTTATATAAATCCAAAGGAAAGTATGATTCTAAGATCAGAAATCCAAAGGCAACTAACAACAAAGGATCCAATAAACTTTGGATACCTAAAGTTCATCTGAAACTACTTGCAGAAATGCTTAAAAACCAAAACCATGGATTAGAAGAGATGGTATGTGGACTCAGGATGTTCCAGACACATGACTGGACAGAAAGAGTGCTTCATCCAACTTAAACACAAGAACAAAGGTCAAGTTAGATTTGCTGATGGTACATGTGCTCAAGTAAAAGGTATTGGTGATATTGGTAAGACATCAAAACATTTTATTAGCAATGTATTGTTGGTAGATAGGCTCACACATAACTTGTTAAGTGTAAGTCAGTTCTGTGATCTTAATTTGAATGTTCTTTTTGATAAGTTTAAGGTCCAAGTATTTGATCATGTAAATAACATGGTTAAGTTTACAGCACATAGGATAGGCAACACATATGTTTGTATCTAGATGATTTGGATTCTCAGAATCTGAATTGTTTATTATCTTTGGTTGATGACAAATGGTTGTGGCACAGAAAGCTAGGCCATATCAATATGAGATTGATTTATGAAATCTCTACCAAAGACCTTGTAAGAGGATTGCCTAAGATTCTCTATACTAAGGATAAAACTTGTGATGAGTGTGAAAGAGGAAAGCAAGTTAAAACCTCATTCAAACACATTGCTGATGTTGCTACTAAAAGGCCTCTAGAGCTATTGCACATGGATCTTTTTGGTCCATCTAGAACAACTAGTCTAGGAGGAAAGAAATATGTGTTTGTAATAGTTGATGATTACTCTAGATTTTGCTGGATTTTCTTTCTAAGATCAAGAGATGAAACATTTGAAAAATTCAGATTGTTTCTCAAAAGGATTCAGAATGAAAAGGGTTACAAAGTTTCAACCATTAAAAGTGATAATGGAGGAGAATTTGTAAATCATTTGTTCAGAAACCTTTGTGAGGAATCAGGTATATTCCTTACTTTTTCTAATCCTATAACTCCTCAACAAAATGGAGTTGTAAAAAGGAAAAATAGAAGCATACAAGAGATGGCTAGAACCATGATGTTGGAAAGAAAAGTAGCAAAATATTTCTAGGCTGAAGCTGTGAATACTGCTTGTTATGTTCAGAATAGAGTGTTCATTAGACCATTGCTTAAGAAAACTCCATATGAGATGTGGTTTAATAAGAAACCTATTGTATCTTACTTTCATGTATTTGGTTGTGATTGCTATATACTGAATACTAGAGATAATCTTGACAAGTTTGAAGCCAGATCTGATAATGCTATATTCTTAGGATATTCTTTGAATTCTAAAGCTTTTAGAGTGTATAACAAAAGGACTCTTACTGTGGAAGAATCCATACATATAACCTTGAAAGAATTCTCAAGAGATTTTGCAGACTCTGATGGTAATGATGCTGAGGTGAGTTCTGATGATGGAGAAAAAGAATTTGAGGAGATAAACATCAACTCAACAAACTCAAAGGAAGTTAAGAATCATAATTCTGAAACCACTCAGAAACAAAGTTCAGAAACCACTCAGAAACCAAGTTCAGAAACCACTCAGAGTCATGGTTCAGAAACTTGTGCTTCTTATGATAATTTGGTAACTTCAAACCAACTAAATGATTTCTCTACTCATATTAATCATGATATTTCTTCAGAAAATATAACCAGAGGAAAAAATGAATTAAAACCCCTTGATCAAAATCTCATTATTGGTGAAACTTCACATGGTGTTAGAACTAGGAGATCACTTAATGCTTTTGTATCTCTAGTTGAACCTAATTCTGTTTCTGATGCCTTAAAAGATAAAAACTGGTTAGATGCTATGAAAGAGGAACTAGATCAGTTTGAGAAAAACAAAGTTTGGTTCTTAGTTGAGAAACCTAAGGGAAAATCAGTGATAGGCACTAGATGGATATTCAGAAACAAACTAGATCAACATGGTGAAGTAGTGAGAAACAAGGCTAGATTAGTGGCTCAGGGATATACACTGCAAGAAGGTATTGATTAGGATGAAACTTATGCTCCTGTTGCTAGGATAGAAGCTATTCGAATCTTATTATCTTTTGCTTGTTATAAAAACTTCATTTTGTATCAAATGGATGTTAAATCAGCTTTCTTAAATGGTTACATTTCTGAAGAAGTATATGTTAAGCAACCTCCTGGATTTGAAAATGAAAGATATCAAAATCATGTTTACAAGATGACAAAAGCTTTATATGGTTTGAAACAAGCTCCAAGAGCTTGGTATGAGAGATTAAGCTCCTTTCTGATGAAAAATGGATTCAGAAGAGGCTTAGTGGATAATACTCTCTTTTCATTGCATAAAGATAAGCATTTATTGATTGTACAGATTTATGTGGATGACATTATCTTTGGTTCTACTAACTCAAATCTTTGTGAGTATTTTTCTAAGTTGATGAAACAGGAATTTGAAATGGGCATGATGGGAGAACTCAGATTCTTCTTGGGACTTCAAATTCAGCAACTAGAAAATGGTATATTCATACATCAATCTAAATATTGTAATGAGCTGTTGAGAAAGTACAATATGCTAGATTGTAAGCCTATGTCTACACCTATACACCCCTCACAATCTTTTGAAATTGATGAAAATTAAGAGAAAGTGAATGAATCTGAATATAGAGGCATGATAGGTTCTTTGCTTTACTTAACATCAAGTAGACCTGATATTAAGTTTAGTGTAGGATATTGTGCTAGATATCAATCTAAACCAAGAGTTTCTCATCTAGGATAAGTAAAAAGGATCTTTAGATATCTTAAAGGTACTACTAATCTTGGTCTTTTCTATGAGAAAGGAGATACATTTGATGTGTTAGGCTATACAGATTCAGATTTTGCTGGTGACAAACTAGAAAGGAAAAGCACTACTGGTGGATGTTGTCTTCTAGGAAACAAATTGGTAACTTGGTCATGCAATAAACAAGAAACTGTTGCATTATCAACTACTGAAGCAGAGTACGTTGCTGCATCCTCAAATTGCAAACAACTTTTGTGGATCAGAAACCAATTAGAAGATTATCATTTGAGGTACAAGTCTTTACCATTGCTTTGTGATAGTACAAGTGCTATTTGCATTGCTAAAAATCCAGTGTTGCATTCTAGAACTAAACACATTGATATCAAACATCACTTTATTAGAGATCATGTTTTGAAAGGTGATATTGAACTAAAGTTTGTTGAAACTGAAAATAATTTGGCTGAGATCTTTACCAAACCCCTATCAGAAGATAGATTTGTATTTCTTAGAAACAAACTCAACATTATATCTGTTTAAACCTTTTTGATTATGACAAAAATGGGGAGAATTAATTGATGTAATCTTTCTGGAAAATGGTTAAGAAAGGGAGAGTTTATAATACATTTCTTATACTAAAATTTAGTTTCTGGTAACACTACATATATGTCTCCAATATGAATATTGTATGTAGGGGGAGATATATTTCATCTAATATAAATATTATGTTTAGGGGGAGATATATTTCATATTTGGATATATGATTTTCATTGATACATGTATAGTTCAGAAAGTAGTATGATACACTGTGTATTGTTGGAATTCAGAAACATTATTTCTGATTACTTCTGATGATTATAGAAATTCTGATATAATCATATATAAGGTTCTGATATCATTCTTTTTTAAAAGTGTTTTCTAAACTCTATATCAATGCTATGTTTTGTTTTTGAAAATCTGAGAAAGCATTGAAAGATTACATAAGTTTTGTCATCATCAAAAAGGGAGAGATTGTTAATGTAATTCCTCATTTGGTTTTGATAATAACAAAACTCATGTAACTTTGTGAGTTGTTATGAGAAGCTATAGTATAAATGATTGTAATAGGATGAGAAAGCTTCTTTGTATTGAGAAACCACTGTGAGAAAGTAAGTGAGAGATGCTTCATGAATTGTATTGAAACAATTGTAATATTTTGTAATAGAAGCATAGTTAATAGGATTAGTTGTGTATTAGGATTATATAATGTATAATCTTTGTAATACATATGAGAAAGTGTAGAGAAGAATTTCATAAGCTGAAGAAGTTCAGAAGAAGAAAGAAGGATCAGAAAGGTACAGAGGAAAGTCCAGAAACTGAATAAGTTTCTGAAGCATGTCCAGAAAGCAACTCAGAAACTTAATGAGTTTCTATTTGAGAAAGTCAAATCAGAATTATGTTGAATGTTGATTTTTATATTCTGATGTATGTTAGTGCATGTGTATGTAAAATAGGAAATCATATTTTTGCACATGTTAGAAAAGGGAATTAGTTGAAATGGTAGCTTTCCCGCCAAGTTAAAAGAGCTGTCAATGACAGCTGTACATTTTCAAATTGATAGAGCTCTCTATAAATAGGAGTCTCAAGTTGTAATAATGATGATATGGAAGAATAGCACAGAAAGAGAAAAGATCAGAGTGATAAGAAAAATCATCTGAGAGAAAAGAAAGAGCTTAAAGAAAGAGAAATCTGAGAGAGAAACTCAGATACATTTGAGAAAGAAAAGAAAAAGAGCTGTGAGCTAAGAGAGAAAGAATGAAAGGCTCAAGAAAGGAAGATCAGAGTAAAGCTCTGATTCAATTGTGAAGATTGAACAAGAGAGGGAATTTCTGAAGTGAAAGATTTCAGAAGTTGATCAAACTCAAAGAGTTTGAGGTTTAGAGCAACCAGATCAGAAGATATTCGAAGTCAATTTCTCAAGGAAGTAGTTCATAGAAAGGGTGACCAAAAGTAAGGTTCTGAAAAGTCCTTGAGGGAATTTCAAGGTAGGTAAATCTTTCCAGAGGGGATATCTGGAGAGTGGAAACCTTTAGAAGGGGATTCTAGAGTATCTAACCTGAGAAGGTTGCAAAATATATCTTTGTATTGATACCTGTACTTTCTGGTGCATTTCTAGTGGAACTCAGTCTTTGAAGGATTGAAGAACTGGATGTAGGCATAATTGGCCGAACCAGTATAAGATTGGTCTAATCTCTCTAACTCTACTTCTTTGCATTAATTGTTTTTGATTGATAAGAAACTGTGCATTATAATCTGATATTTTTATTTCTGATTGAATATCTCAAGAACAAACTTGAAACAACAATCTGAAGGTTAAAGAAACTAAAGCAAAAGGAATCTTTATGTGTTTAACTTTCTGATATATGATATTTGTTATTATTTGGGTAATTGAAATTTGAAATAAACATTGTAAAGAAGAATTTACAGAAAGAGAAATTAGTGTTTTGAAATCTGTAACTAGTTTTCTCAAGAACTCATTCTTAAGTATCTGTGTTTTTGTTTTCTGAATATTTGTTGCTTAGATTTCTGATTGAAATTGAAAAACATATCATATTGTATTGTGTTGATTGATTTGTTGTGAAATAATTGTTTCGAAATACATTGATTCTGAAACAAGATTCTGATGAATTTATGAAGTAACTTCAGAAAGCTAGTTCAGAAAGTTGGTTCGGAAAGTAGTATATTTCTGAAAGAGTTATTTCTGATATTGATCATTTGATTGTTGAGGAAGCTTGATACCTAAAGTTGAGTGATATTTGTGATTTATAATCCGCTGTGCAAAATAAATCATTGTAATTGGCATATTGATTTCTGTGTATGTCATATGATTGATTGAGAAATCTGATATCACAAATAACATTTTGATTCTTATTGTTTTGACTAAGTCTTGACATGTTCAAAGACTTGATCAATCTTTGAGATTTTCAGAAGTATTAGAATAACAAGAAGAAAGTGCAAAAAGTATACACAACCAATTCACCCCTCTCTTGGGTTGTGTGAGCTTAGCTTGGAGATGTTTTTAAAGAGACCCTCACACCATCATTAGAAATCTAATGTAGTACTTAATACAAGAACTAATGCTAATCTATGCTAATCTAATATAAGAACTAATATAATGCTATTCTAATGCAGAATTAGAATTAGATAAGAAATAATGCAGAACTTACTTGCTAAATCTAATGCTAATCTAATGTTAAATCAAAAGCAATATAAGCTAATCTAATACTAATATAAGCTAATCTAATGCTAAGTCAGAAATACAAACAGAATTCTGGCCTGAACAAATGCAGATTTGAAAAAAAAAAGTAAAAAAAAATGCAGACCAGAATTGGAATTGAATTGCATAATACAAACAGAAATTGCAGAACTAACAGATTGCAGAATTGAAACAGAAACTGCAGAACTAGGAGTAAATAATATTGCAGAATTAGAATTAACTAGGTAATGCTAATACTAATGCTAATTAGAACTAATGCAGAATTTGAAATAATGTAGAAACTATGAAAACTAATGTAGAATGAGCAAATTAAAATTGAATGGAAATACAAATAACAGAATCAGATGAAAATGCAATAACAGAATTAAAATCACAACTAAAATCAAGGCTAGAACTAGAGGTAAACCGTATCAACAAGAAAAATCAGAATTCGAACAGAATGAAACCAAATCCAAATTGCAGAATCAAAATCTGCACAAAAAATGCAGGACATTGCAGGAAATTGCAGAATGCTCTTGGATTAAATTTTGAAAGCAAAATCAGAAATCAGAATTAAAACTAGGAAGAGTTAGTTAAAGATATTCACATATGCACATAATCACATAATCACCATTGAATTCCCCGGCAACGGCGCCAAAATTTGATCAATTGCCGAATTTAATCAAATTAAAACTAGATAACTTGTAGACAAGTGGAAAACCTAGGTCATTTTCCCAAGGAATTCAATAAGTGAAAAGTGATTATGCAAAGTTAGGTTTAGGGATTTAAGCATTAAATTTCATAAATAAGCAAATTCAAATAGGATTTTAATCAAATAGGTAGAAGGCACTAGCTCAAGGAATTTGAATTATAAAATCTATATCATTGATTCATTATTCTTTCGATGATCCTTTCAAGAATTAAATTGAATTTCAAATCCAAATTCAAATCTGAATTCAGATCCAAGTTCTTATGAAAATCTTCAAACATTCAGCTTAATACACTTGAATTAGATATGAAATCTCAAAACCTAACTCAAGGTATCAAGATTGAAGCTCAATAATTCAATTACCTAGATCAGAGATCTCTAGATCTAAGCATTCTCTCAACTAAAAATTATTGATCAATAATTCAGAAATCTCTAGAATTATTAATCAATTGGATCCACAATTCAAGAATTAGAAAATCTTCGTAATCCTTGAATCATGAATCAAGAAGAGGCGAGATGAGAGAATTTGAAATTCTTGAATGAATCTTGAAATAAATACCTCAAAATCACATTGCAAATCTCAATATCTTTTACAATCCTCCATCCTCAAGCTAGCTATGAGCTTAGTTCTCCATGATCATGGAGAAGTCAGCAACTAAGGAGAAGGGAGAAGAGAAAACGAAAATGAAGATAAAACTAGAGAGAAAATGCAAAAAACCTCTAATTCTAAAATCTGAAATGTAAAAAATGAATTAAAGTTGTTCCCTCCAATTCTGAGCTAGGCTATTTATAGACATAAAAGTAAGGTAAAATGTCTAAAAAGCCCATGGACTAAACAATTACAACACATAAGGCAAGGGTAGAATGGACATTGCACAAAATTGTGACACTTAAGGCAACTCAGCAAAACTATGTTTCTGCCTGAAATCTTGCAGCAAATTTCTGAAGCCTCTAATGGATCCCTTTTCCCTCGAGCCCTGAAGCAAAGTTGTGGCTCTATGTCTCAGCTTTCCATAGCCACCAAGATCATCCAATTCCAGTAAGTATATCTGGATATATAAGCAAAATACTAAGTACTGCTCTAGATTGCTGTCACAATTGCTGCATCAACTTTGAGTCAACTTTTGAGCTTCCTATAGACTTCAATTGCTTTTGAGCTCTGAATATGAAATGACGCCTTGTGTTTTAGCTTTACAATGCAACTGAAATTAAGTTATTTCAACATCTGTAGCTCCAGCTATAGCTTCTGCAACACTGGCTGCTTAAGATTGCTGTTCCAGAATTCTGCAGCAAGCTTGACTCAACTGGAAGCTCCAATTTGGAATCCTTATGGTCTGAATAAGCTTTCGAGTTCTTCATCAAAGTTGTCGACCTGTGTCTAAGCTTTCCAACAAGACAAAGAACACAAAATTCCAATTTCTAGAACTCATGTTATAAGCAAAATGCTGGAAAAATGTCTAATATGATGCTGGAAAAATGCTGGATGTCTAATAGTGTCACAAGGCATAAAATGCTGGAAAAATGTCTAATATGATGCAAAAGTAGGTCATTCATTAATTCAAAAGTAGTGTAACAAAGCATAAAATGCTGGAAAAAAGTTCCAATTAAGTACCAAATACCTAATATGATGCAAAAATATGTCATTCATCTCAAAAGTGGTCAAATTACATGCATACAAGAGGGGATTAACAAATACAAATTATGCTATATCAGGGTGCTATCTTTGCGATAACCTAGAATGGACACTTAGGTTCCCCTTAGTTTCGGGCAACTAGGTTGTTTTACTATTCAAAGTGACAAGTCTCAATCTTTTCTAAAATAAGTTAAGAGTAAAGGACATATAGGTCCCTATCGATTTTATCCGTGGACACATAGGTCCCTAACCAAAATAAATTGTAAATTTTTCCCTAACCATTACAAACGTTAGACTTATAGGTCCATCCGTTACTTTAACCGTTTGAGCACTTAACGGAGTTGATGACGTGGCCGTTAACAGAGTGATGTGTCACTGTTAAGTGACAAATATACTGTACACATCATTTTATTTATTTTATATTATATTTTTTATATTATTTATCTCAATCTATCTCTTCTACCCATCACTCTATCTCTTCTACCTATCAAATCCCTAATTCATCTTCTCAAAAAATCGACCCAAATCACAGAAGCCCTATCCCCATCGTCGCCAATCGTCCCCAATCCTCATCATCGCTGACACTCATCTCCATCGCTCCAACCTAATCGCCAGAATCTCAGATCCTTAATCTCGGAGCATTAATCCATTGATTTTGGCAGAATCGCGGATCCCTGATCGCCACCTTAATGGACAGTATTGATAACTCTTGTAGCCACGGTGGAGGAAGACATGGAAACTCTGCTGGTAGTTGGAGAGCAAATGGTATTAGTGTGGACACCAATATTATTGCTCCTAAATGTTTGTGTGGAGTGTACGCAGTTTTGTACAAATCAAAGAAAGAAACCAACCCAAATAGGTTGTTCCTTGGGTGCCCATACTACAGGGTAAATTATCTTTCATTTTCATATTTATTGTTAATTATGTTTTTTTTTGTTTGAAATGGTGCTTGTGTGTCATGTTTGCAGGAGAAAATCCGTTATTGCAAATTCTTCTTATGGCTTGATGAGCATATTGTCAAAATTTGTGGGAATGTTGCTGTGAATGATAGTATTGAGGGTGCTACTAAACATGATTCTGAGTATATGACCAAGTCTACACTAGATGCTAGAGTGCATGAGTTAGAAGAAAGATTTTGTGCTCTAGAAGTGAAGATGCAGAAACATACTATCAAGGATATTTCTAAGAATAGATACCTAAGTATATGGTGTATTATGTTAGCTATTGAAATTGCTGCCGTTGGTGTTGTTTTGTTATGTGGGTAGTGTATGAAATGATAAGAAAATCAATTGTAATTGACTCCATATATTGTAACATGTTTTGATATTGCAAAATCAAAATGATTTCACTTTTTTTGTTACAAAATGAAAATTCTGATTATGATATTATGATAAAGGCATGTTACAACCTGATAAAAGAAAAATGATAACCTGATAGAGACATGTTACAACCTGATAAAGGCAAAATGAAAACCTGATAAAAGGATGATAATTATGACAATATAACATCCATAATTCTGTAATAAGGCATTTCATCCATAAACCTGATAAAGGTATTTCATCCAATCCAAAATTCTATGCATTTAAAAAGGCATTAAGCCAACATCCATAATAGGCAAAAAGCCAACATTCAAAATGGGCATTAAGCCAACATCCAAAAAGGCATTAAGCCAACAACCAAAATAGGCAAAATGCCAAGCCTAGAAATAACATCCAAAAGTTTTCAATTCAGCAAAATATAAGCCAAAAAGGCATTAACCAGATACAAAATATCATAATCCAAAAACCTAAGGCCTCTATAACTAAAGTCCTACAATCCATTCTATTTTCCTCAATCTTTACTTCTCATGATTGTTGAACCATGGAGTGGGAATAAATGTCATTTGTCCCTCTTTAGCAGTTGATGGATTGCTTGCTTTTGGACTGCCTGGTGTTGGAGTGTGAACTGCTGGTCCAATAGTGGCTGGTCCAATAGTGGCTGGTCCAAAAGTGGCTGGTCCAATAGTGGCTGGTCCACTAGGATTGACTGCTGATGTAGTAGGCCTCACAACTGGATGTTTTTTCCTGAATTGAGCATGTCCTAGTGGTTTGAAAGGTGCTTGTATTGGTGGTATGCTAGGGGCCTGGACTGTGGATCAAAAATGGGGCTGGCTTAGGGGCCTGATAGCTACTGAACCTTGAGGTGTTGGGGTGACAATAGTGGCTGGATCATGTTGTTGAATTGATGCAGGTTGTTGTTGCTGTGTATTCTACAATAAAAGTTTAAAACAAGATCAAGAATGTAATAATTAATAAAGAGACTTATTAGTCCCTATCACTATATGTAAAAATTAATAAAGAGACTTATTAGTCCCTATCACTTATATGTAACAAGATCAAGAATGTATAATAATTGATGATGTAAATGGCAGGTTAATTAATACCTCAGGTTGGGGGGCTGACTGAGACAATGAAATCTCCTCTGCTGATTGCTTTTTCTTCTTTGGTTTAATGTTTGGATTTGATGCTCCCTTACAAGTCTTGTAATAGTGTCCAGTCTCCCCACATTTGTTGCATGTAACTGCAAATGATCTTCTAACCTTATTTTCATTCATAATTTGAGGACGGCCTATTGGTCTCTTAATTCGAGGTGGCATTGGCCTCATCAAATCAGTCTTGTTCCAAAATTCTTCACTGGCCACAGGTTGGATACAATGACTATATGTGGCATTGATGGAATCCATGCATAGCCACTGATGAACATAATCTTCAGGCTTGCTTTTCCTTCGGACAATTGCAGAAATTGCATGACAACACGGCATTCCTGAACAAGAAAAGCAAAATAATTAGCATACAATTTAAGAACAAAAATATGAAAAGTAAAATCATGAGCATACCAGTTAGTTGCCATTGATTGCATGTGCATGTATGTTTACCCAAATCAACTTCAACCTTAATACTCCTACGACTGACTTCAAAAATATTCTTCTCATCATCACCACTCCATTGAGTGTACCATTTTCCACCAAATTTCTTTAATTCCTCAAGTTTCTTTTGCTGAACTGGTGCAAGTTTTCCAGTGCAAGTTCCCAAAACTTTCTTGTGATTCACCATCCTTCTCATTAGGTAACACCTCAACTCCTCCAGCATAGTTAATATGGGTTTGCTTCTATAGTTCACTATTTTAGCATTCCAAACCTCACACATGTTGTTTGTGAGGCTGTCCAACTTTGGCCATTGGCTAAAATAGGCCTTCACCCATGCACTAGGCTCAAATTGGCTGAGGAATTCCCATGCTTTCTCATTCACCCTCTTTAGTTTCTCCATGTTTGCTTCCCACTCAGCCTTAGTAGTGCATCTTGCACATTCCCACACAATTCCTCTAATTTGCTTGTCCTTGAATTGCTTGATGAAATTCTTCCAGATATGTAGCACACAATTCCTATGGTGTGAATTAGGCATCACCTCCTTCAAGGCTGGCAGCAAGCCCTATAAAAAATTGAACATTATGGTGTAGTGTGAAAGTGCAGTGAGCAAAGTAAAAATCAAGGTGCAGTGTAAACAACATACATATGAATCAAGGTGCAATGTGCAAGTGTGAAAGTGCAGTGGAATAATTCAAACAACATAAGTAAATATAAAAGAAACCATAAGAATCTAAGAGTAGTAAATTACCTTTTGTTGGTCTGAAATGAAGTTCCATCCATGAGTGGTGCAGTCTCCTAAATCCTCTTGTAGTAGTGTAAGAAACCATTTCCATGACTCTTTGGTTTTTCAGAACTCACAACAGCATAGGCAATGACATAAAAATGATTATTGGCATCTTGGCCCACTGCTGAGAGCAATTGTCCTCCATAATACCCCTTTAAGAAACAACCATACAATCCAATCAATGGTCTACAACCATTTTTAAATCCCTTTTTACATGCATCCAAGCAAATGTAAAGTTTGTCAGATAGAGGTGGAGACTCTGGAATTGGTATCACCTCAAGCAAAGTAGTGCTTCCTTCATTACTCCTTAGAACTTCACCCAAGTAATCCCTTAGCTTTCCATATTGCTCTTTCTCATTTCCTACAACCTTCTCCTTTGCCTCTTTGAGAGCCCTTTCAACCATCTTATAATGAGGACGTATATTGAACTCTTCTATCAAGAAATCATTTGCTTCTTTATAGTTCAAGTGAGGTTGAGTAGCTAGCCTTTTTTCTATTTTTCTACTCATCCAATGAGCATCAGCTGCATTGCTATATAACTCCCTTGAACAAGTGTGCTCTGAAATGAAAGTCTTCACTTGAAAGCTCTTCAAGCTACTATTCTTGCTACAATAAATCATCCAAGGACAATCCTCACCTTTACACTTAACTCTAACTCTTTCCTTGTCATTTTTAATCCATACAAACTCTCTACCCTCAACTACAAAATAATCTTTCAAAGCATCTTTAGACTGTTCCAATGACTCAAACTGTGTTCCTAGTTCAAAATGAACTTCACCAAAGGCATATTCACTATTAAAATCTGGATAATAAGGATTGCCCTCATCATCAGAGGATATTGGTGTATGCATATCCTCTGAGTGATATTCAAACACAAGGTCCTCATCATCAGAGGTCAACTCAACTACATCCCCTGTTTTCCTTGTGTTTCCCCCTGTTTTTTGCTTTTGGAAAGACTTTCCCTCTGTCCCTTGCTTTTGGAATGCCTTTTCTCCTGGTTTTTGCTTTTGGGAAGCCTTTTCCCCTGTTTTTTGCTTTTGGGAAGCATTTCCCTTTGATTTGGTATTATTGGTTTTTCTCTTCCTACCCACATCCTCCTTATTTTTTTCTACTCCCTCAGCATGCACCTCAGTTTCAGTTTCTACAATCTTTGGTTGAGTTTCTACATCATTCACCTCAGTTTCTACAGCATTCACCTCAGTTTCTACTATATCAGGCTCCATAACAGGATGATCAAAATATATCCTAAACTCATTAGTCTCAGCACTAGCAAGCACATGTTCACACATTTTGTTTATGTCACCATCCCCCTCTATAGAATACAGGCCAGACTCAAAATTAGATGCAGTGGAATCTAACCAATACATGGCCTTATAGTCTATGTATCCTAAACTTTGAAACAACTTCTTCAAGTAAAAAAAGTTAACATAGTCTACATCCATCTCAGGAAATTTTTCAATAAACCCTCCCACATAAGCTAGTTTCCCTTCAGAGTTCCTTTTAAAATTTCCCCCATGATAAAATACAGGAACTACATACGCATTCATCTGAAAAATTATACAACCATTGAGATTTTTAAAAAACAGAGTAATGTAAGTACAAAACAGAGACCCAATATAGCAATATACTGTCAAAAAAAGCAACACATGTGCGCAACAGATTAAACCCTAAATCTAACCACAATATTGAACCGATTTATTTATTAAAATCCAAACAAAGTGTTTCCATTAATCGAACAATCAAACATACAAATGCATCAAAATATCAAGGTAAAAGTTTTCTGAAGGACTCACCTCGTTCAACGGCGATTCTCCTTCAACACGCAAGATATTCTATCTTCGTTTCACCTTCCCCACCAGCAATGGTTACGAAGACCGTGGGCTTCGTTGGGAGAACAACAATGGAAGAAATAGGTATGGAAAACTAAAAGACCAGACCTTTGTTGAAAGAGAAAGCTACAGTGAAATGGGTCTTTGAGTGGGAATAAGAAAATGAAGAGTTGCTTTTCGTGGAGATGAAGTTGAAGAGTTATAGGGACCTATATGTCCATTTCAATTTGTTTCATCCACGTTGTCACTTAATAGTGACACATCACTCAGTTAACAGCCACGTCATCAACTCCGTTAAGTGCTCAAACGGTTAAAGTAACGGAGGGACCTATAAGTCTAACGTTTGTAATGGTTAGGGAAAAATTTACAATTTATTTTGGTTAGGGACCTATGTGTCCACGGAGAAAATCGATAGGGACCTATATGTCCTTTACTCATAAGTTAATGTTTCTTTTAAAAAGGGAGGACGTTACTTTGAATAGCTAGAATTGGCATAAGTGATACCAGGACCGAGTATCGTATGATGATTCATTGAGAATTTCATTCTCACCCTCTCTCTCTTTCTTATGCCCCAATTCTAGGAGATTGATCCGCCGCCACCTCCACCCGCTCTTGACCTCCTCACGGTCAGGTTGTAACACCCTACTAGATAACCCTTAACGCTTAAGTCATTTTAGGCCATTTCATAAGGGTTAACTCATGTTATCATGTTTTATCTTTATATTTAAAATATAATACGCGGAAAATAAGCGGAAGTAGATTTTTCATAAACGTCCGCGAAATAGAAAATAAGGGCTTTGCGCATATGATAAGCGATAATAGAAGCGATACAAATATCTACTAAAAATACCTCATCATATAAATAACTCTCGTCAAGTAACAAACATGAAATAAATACTAGGTTTCACCACATAAGTAAAAAACTGTGACTTATGAGACTCCACCATAAATAAAACATATCTCTGATATCTAAGGAACTATATCATAAACTAAGTCTGCACGGACTCCTCGTGTGCTCCGACATCCTGCTCTGTCTGCTCCTCTAAAAGGTGGGAAAAACATAGGGTGAGCACTGGGAAGTGACTCAGTAGAGAAAGCCGCCCCGGGTTTAATTATAAAATAAGTGAAGCATGAATGAGTTTAATTCGGATATAAGTTGAAATCAACCTTTTCCCGGAACGTCTTACCTAAGTGCATCTTGTTCATTTTATTAATACATATAACATATCATAATTAAAGGTCTCTGTGTAGTGTACTATGTGCTTCTAAACATCAATAAGGAAAATATGACATAACAGAACATATATCGGAGCTTTCGTTTAGAGTATCTTGTCATTTACTTTTACTTTAAAGCTGTCAGACATGGCAAAGCCTCCCTCCCATCCTTACTCCTACAATCCGGCCCCTAGACATGAGCTCATCCTAAAACATATAGGGAAGAGGGAGTACCATTCACCTTCCTCAAGTGAAGGAGTTGTAGCCGAGGATGCCACCCCTCCCTACAACACTCATCACAAGCTGAAGGCTATAGGGTATTTAAATCTTTCAGAATATCAGAGATCTTTCGGAACGTCTTTTAATTATCACAAGTCTTTCAGAATTAACAGAGGTCTTTCAGAGCATCAGAGTATCTTTCAGAACATCTTTTAAACTTTACCGGGTGACAGAGTTAATTTATTCAGAGCATTTCATCATATTTATATCGTATAATCACATAAACAATTTAACACATCATAAAAGCAATACATACACTCAGTATAACATATATATCTCATACAATAATTATATATACATCATAGCATTTAAACATACATACAACTCGTAACATTACATAATGAACATAGATGAATCATATATAACATGCATTATCATATAATCATACTTTTATATTATAATAACATATAAACATAAATTACATCTCATCTAATCATATATAAATTGTGACACCCATAGCCCGGGTTGGCGTACGGCAGATATGAACGATTATAAGTAATGGTCATGATGTGTTGATAAGTGACGATACACAATAGTTATATGTGATGATGTTGTTTTGATGTATTTAATGAATTGAATGAAATTATGTGGCATACATGTGATGAATTATGGTGTTTTTGCGAGTTTTTGATATGGTGGTTGATTTTGTGAACCTAAGTGATTATTTATGATAATTAAGCGCAAGTTCATTTGTGAACAAGGTGATGAGTGCACGCAAAGATTTGTTTATTTTACCATACTTGATGATAAGTAAAGTGGTGATATTAGTAATAATGTTAGTTTATTGAGATTAACTGGACTGAGTAAATCATGAGGGATTAATATATATATATATATATATATTATGTAGTTAAAAGACTATATGGGTTATGTGCTTGTGTATGATTATTGAGGTTGCTTGTAGAGCAAGGCGAGTCTAGTAAAATTATTTTATATATTTTATATGAGTTATAGAGCCGCTGAGAGAAGCAAATGATCGTTACAAAATTTTAATGATAAAGAAAATGAGTCTCTAATATTTAGAAATTTTGTTCGGTGTATAGAAAATGTTTTAGAAGCAATTTCAACGAAATCGAAATTCAATAGCCTTAAATTATTATTATTTATTTAATTTCCACTTAATTGTGATTATTCAATAGTCTTTCTAATAAATTATTAATGTGGAAATAATAATATGATAAATTATTTATTTTAAATTTATTGAGAGTCTCATGTGATTATAGAAATTTTAATAACGATCATGTGCTGTTTAATTTAAGAAAATTGAGAGTTTAGTAAGTAAGGGAGTTAGGTGAGAGAAAGCCTACGCTTGACCCTAAATACAACCAAAATCTATATTGAGGGCCAAACTAAATTAGATTATGATCTCACTACCAAATCTCACTCCCAAACACTTACTCACACTCACACACATACTTATACTCATCACCTAAACACACATAATACACATTTGTCACCCTAAGACCTACATAACCGTAACCCTCCCTTTTATTATTTTTCCGCGATCAGAACCTCTCCCACCTTCACTCATTTTCACTTCATTTTCTTCCTCTTTTACTTCCACCATTTTCTCTCCTAAGAAGCTAGCAAATTTTCAGGCAAGAGCAGCCCTCCATAGCCACTAAGAAAGCTTCCAAATCATCACCAAGAGTGAGTTGCTTTTCTCCTTCCTCTTACCCGATTTGTGAGCTCTAAATTTATGTTTCATGGAATGTTTTGTGAGTTCTTGGTTCTGATATTGTATGATCTATGTGTTGAGATGTTAGGAGTGTGATTGAATGAAAAAAATAGGTGATCTAGAAGCCATTTCAATGACATGCATTAGCTTGATTGTGGCATTTCCTTCCAACAAATTTTTTTTGGGTACATGCTGCCCTATTTTGCTCAATTCTCGTTATGAACATGTTAGGTGGTTGATAAGTGATTTGTAATTGGTTCTAGGAAGCTTTTTGAGTAGAGAAAACATTGTGGAAATTGAATGTGTGATATCTTGGGTGAAAGTGTATGTGTGCACGAGAAGGGGGGGGGTTGAATTGTGCAAGGTTTTAAAAAATTACTTCTTAAAACTTTTACTTAGAAAGCTGTTTTTACTGTTTTTACTCAGAAGGTAGATTTAAGAGTTTTCAGCGGAAATTGCTTTCTGAGAAGATTAAGTTTCTGAGAACTTGGTCTTTTTGAGAAAGTTCCTTTCTGAGGAATTTTAAGAAAATGACTTAAAGTTAGAGTTTCTTAAAAGCTTTCTGATTTTGATCATTAAGGTTTTCACGAGACCTCTTAATTAGAATCGTGGTAGAGATTTTCTCAAAAATTTATGCAAGTAAAGAGCAAAGGAGAAAAGCTTAACACAAAGAATTTTATACTGGTTCGGTTATAACCAACCTACTCCAGTCCTCAACCTTCAGTTGAGAGTTCTTAGATATTCTTCTTAAAGTGCCTTCCCAGACAACACTGCCTTTACCAAGTAAAGGACTTCCACCACTTCACAACCCGAAGTGGATTTCCTTGCCTCACACTAGAAGACTTCCTTGCCTCCAACACTAGAGGACTTCCTTGCCTTAATCACTTAAGGACTTTGAACTTTGCCTCAAACACCAGAGGACTTAAAAACTGCCTTCACACAAAGAAGGACTTGGCGTTTTTTTCGAAAGTTTGATTTGATCGAAAACGACTACCAAGACTAAGTTACAAACCTAGTTTTACACTTAGTAGACTTCTAGAAATAACTTACACAAGGTAAGGATTTACACCAATAATGAACTAGAAGATTTTCGCAAAGTTCGAAGAACAATTTCGTAAAATTGTCTTTCTGAGAAAGTTCTAAGTTTTCGCAGATGATTTTCAATTCAACAGAGTTTTTGCACGTTTAATCAAGAGTTTTTAGCGCAAGAAATTCGTCACATTGCTCTGGAATTGAACTCATATATATAGGCATCAAAGAGCCGCGAAATTAGAAGCTTTCACTTTGCTTATGTGGCTGTGTCCTTTTCAGAACGGCTCCCTGCTACAGTCAGCGCGAAATGAGGAACTTTTCAGAACTGCACAGTGCGCGTGTTCCCACTTCCTTAGCTAGTTGTAGCGAGCTTTCTGAGACTTCTTGCGATCCCTTGAGTCCAGACCCTTGGTTGCTTCTGAGTCCAACTTTCTGAGAGTTGTACGGACTTCTGAGGCGAACCTTCTGAGGGAAGACCCTTCTGAGAACTACTAGTCGCAAGGTCTTCTGAGACCCTTCTGAGGCGACAGTGTTCTTTCCTCAAAAACATGTTTTCACCTTCTGCGCTTCTGAGACATCCTTTCTGATATCTTTTGGCGCTATGATTTTATAAATTGATCTCGAGGCTACTTGAAGTTTTGTCTTGGTCTTTGCTCATGGTATTGCAATAATTTAAAGCTTTCTGAGACACTTAGCGCACATATTAGTACAACCTTAAGTAAAATTTTTATACTTATGGCTTACCTTGTTATCATTAAAACTTTCATTGCTCTAAGAGAATTATGCCTAATTCTCTCAGAAGGGTTCTGGAGCTTACAATCTCATCCTTTTTGATGATAACAACTTAAGTCTTAAGATAATAATTTTGCTTAAGTTCAGAAGTGTTTCTGAGTAAGTTCACAACTTATTCAGACTGCTCTTTTGCTTTCTTAGAAACTAACTTAGCTTTCTGAGAGAAGGCTTAGTTATTTTCTTAGAAGGCTGTGATAATCAACAGTTAAAGTATGCAATGTATGATTACTGTTTGAGATTATCAATTACATAGCGTGTATTTCTTGATGAATATACGTATTAGATTCAGAAATACCAGGCTAAGTAAATCAATAGATGCCAAATAATTAAGAATAAGCATGGAATTAAGTAAAAACATGAAATGCCAAAATAATGATTTTTCATTGATGGTTTTGTAGAGATACAAAATATTTGGCTCCCCCTAAGTTCTAGCCTAGTGTTTACGTATAGCCAATGTACAAAAAATTTATCATTTATCTACTCCCCCTTTGTTATATCAAAAAGGGTGGCTAAGACATAAACGCCATCATTGACTTAGAACTACTGCCTTCTGGCAATGTAGCGTAGCAGCTGGCATATCTCCATGAGAATCTCGCTCTAAGTCGCATTCAGAGCGCATTCTGGAGGTAGTTCAGAGGAAGTGGAAGGCTGTTGAGAAGATGAGGGTTGAGATGGAGGAGGGCGAGAGACTTCAGCCTCAAGAACCTCATCGATGATATCCCTCTGTTGATATTCAGGAAGTTCTTCTTCTTGGACAGCTTTGTCTTCAATAGCAGCGAGTTCAATAGAAGGCTGCCTCTGAGTGTCCTCAGAAACTAGAGCAAGGTCTAGATCAGAAGGTTGCCGAGCTGATGGTTGCTCCATAGCACCAGAAGTCTGAGCATCTTCGGAGAGGTTGAAAGTTGAGATCTGGCTATGTATGGCTTCAATGCACTTCAACTTCTCAGTTCGACCAAAGAAAGGCCGAAATTGCACAGAGGGTGGTGTGACTACCATTCTTCCCAGCTGGAAGCCAGGACTAATCATCGAGTCTGTAATCGAGAAGGTAGGACCCTGTTGATTGAAGGATGGAGGAGGAGCTTCTGTTAGATATAGAGGAGGAACCTCTGGTTCCTTCTGAGAGTCCTTCTCAGATAGAGTTCCTTCCAAGGAACTGTGGGCAACAAATGGCTCAACTGCTGCAACTCCGGCAGCCATGGTAGCGTCAGCGCCCACCTCTGAGCTGAGCCCAGTGCTGGTGGTCCCTGGCACTACTTCATGTGTTGAGACATGAGTTTCCTCATGTTCCGAAGGGATCTCAGAAGAGAGGGGACCAACCTCAGAAGTTGGTTCAAGTAAGGCTTCCTCATGCTGTAGTTGTTGTTGTGGTTGCATCTGAGCAGCTTTTGGAGTCTCAGAGGGTTGATCCAGTTCCTTCTGGACAGCAAGCATTGTCTGAGCCAGTGACTCAGCATTCACAGCAGCAGCCTCGGTTGTGGTTGCTTCAGAGAGTTCCACCATAGAAACCTCAGAGGGCTTCTTCTGGGGCTCTTTCTTGGAGCTTCAGCATCTGGAGTGCGATGCTCAATGCGGAAGCTTGCAGCATCTTCTTCCTCAGACGAAGAATCAGCAACATTTCCTCCATGCCCCTGAACGTCTTCTCTTGTTGGAGAGACATTCCGAGAGGGGGAGGAGTGATGAGAAGCTCCTGCTTCTTCTTCAGCAGCAGCAACAGCAGCGGTAGTAGTGGCAACAGCAGCAACTGCTATAATTTCATTACCCGTCGGCTTCGGCGGGCTCTGTTTCTTAGTGGTTTTTATCCCCACTCCTTTGTGAGACTTTCCCTGATAATTCAAGGAATGCAGGAGTTTAGTTTTAAATTTGGTGGGTTTAAAACCAGCAACAGAATCAGAAACAGGAATTGAAGTAGAAGAAGATTTAAGAAAGGAAGGTGGAGTTTTAGAGTAAGCTTTTACCAAACGACCACGTTGAAAGTGTATGTGTGCACGAGAAGGGGGTGGTTGAATCGTGCAAGTTTTAAAAATTGCTTCTTAAAACTTTTACTTAGAAAGCTGTTTTTACTCAGAAGGTAGGATTAAGAGTTTGCAGCGGAAAATGCTTTCTGAGAAGATTAAGTTTCTGAGAACTTAGTCTTTCTGAGAAAGATCCTTTCTGAGGAATTTTAAGAAAATGAATTAAGGTTTGAGTTTCTTAAAAGCTTTCTGATTTTGATCAATAAGGTTTTCACGAGACCTCTTAATTAGAATCGTGGTAGAGTTTTTCTCAAAGATTTATGCAAGTAAAAAGCAAGGGAGAAAAGCTTAACACAAAGAAGTTTATACTGGTTCGGTTATAACCAACCTACTCCAGTCCTCAACCTTCAGTTGAGAGTTCTTAGATATTCTTCTTAATGTGCCTTCCCAAACAACACTGCCTTTACCACGTAAAGGACTTCCACCACTTCACAACCCGAAGTGGATTTCCTTGCCTCACACTAGAGGACTTCCTTGCCTCCAACACTAGAGGACTTCTTTGCCTTAAACACTTAAGGACTTCCTTGCCTTAATCACTTAAGGACTTCCTTGCCTCAATCACTTAAGGACTTTGAACTTTGCCTCAAACACCAGAGGACTTAAACCTGCCTTCACACAAAGAAGGACTTAGCGTTTTTAGGAAAGTTGTTTTTGCTTCGAAAACTAACTACTAAGATTAAGTTACAAACTTAATTTGACCCTTAGTAGACTTCTAGATTTAACTTACAAATGTAAGAATTTACACCAATTCAGAACTAGAAGATTTTGCCAAGTTAGAAGAACAATTTCTTAAAAATTGTCTTTCTGAGAAAGTTCTAAGTTTTCACAAAATGATTTTCAATTCAACAGAGTTTTTGCACGTTTAATCAAGAGTTTTTAGCGCAAGAGTTTCGTCATATTGCTCTGGAATTGAACTCATATATATAGGCATCAAAGAGCCACGAAATTAGAAGCTTTCACTTTGCTTATGTGGCTGTGTCCTTTTTTCAGAACGGCTCCCTACTACAGTCAGCGCGAAATGAGGAACTTTTCAGAACTGCACAGTGCGCGTGTTCCCACTTCCTTGGTTAGTTGTAGCGAGCTTTCTGAGACTGCTTGCACTCCCTTGAGTCCAAACACTTGGTTGCTTCTGAGTCCAACTCTCTGAGAGTTGTACGGACTTCTGAGGCGAACCTTCTGAGAGAAGACCCTTCTTAGAACTGCTAGTCGCAAGGTCTTCTGAGACCCTTATGAGGCGACAGTGTTCTTTCCTCAGAAACATGTTTTCACCTTCTGCGCTTCTGAGACATCCTTTCTGATATCTTTTGGCGCTATGATTTTATAAATTGATCTCGAGGCTACTTGATGTTTTGTCTTGGTCTTTGCTCATGGTATTGCAATAATTTAAAGCTTTCTGAGACACTTAGCGCACATATTAGCAAAACCTTAAGTAAAATTTTTATACTTATGGCTTACCTTGTTATCATTAAAACTTTCATAACTCTAAGAGAATTATGCCTAATTCTCTCAGAAGGGTTCTGGAGCTTACAATCTCCCCCTTTTTGATGATAACAACTTAAGTCTTAAGATAATAATTTTGCTTAAGTTCAGAAGTGTTTCTGAGTAAGTTCACAACTTATTCAGAATGCACTTTTGCTTTCTTAGAAACTAACTTAGCTTTCTGAGAGAAGGCTTCGTTATTTTCTTAGAAGGCTGTGATAATCAACAGTTAAAGTATGCAATGTATGATCACTGTTTGAGATTATCAATTACATAGCGTGTATTTCGTGATGAATATATGTATGAAATTCAGAAATACCAGACTAAGTAAATCAAGAGATTCCAAATAATAAAAGATAAGCATAAAATTAAGTAAAGCATGAGATGCCAAAATAATGATTTTTCATTAATGGTTTTGTAGAGATACAAAATATTTGGCTCCCCCTAAGTTGTTGCTCCCCCTAAGTCCTAGCCTAGTGTTTACGTATAGCCAATGTACAAAAATTTTATCATTTATCTACTCCCCCTTTGTTATATCAAAAAGGGTGGCTAAGACATAAACGCCATCATTGACTTAGAACTACTGTCTTCTGGCAATGTAGCGTAGCAGCTGGCATATCTCCATGAGAATCTCGCTCTGAGTAGCTCATTCTGGAGGCAGTTCAGAGGAAGTGGAAGGCTGTTGAGAAGATGAGGGTTGAGATGGAGGAGGGCGAGAGACTTCAGCCTCAAGAACCTCATCGATGATATCCCTCTGTTGATATGCAGGAAGTTCTTCTTCTTGGACAGCTTTGTCTTCAATAGTAGCGAGTTCAATAGAAGGCTGCCTCTGAGTGTCTTCAGAAACTAGAGCAAGGTCTAGATCAGAAGGTTGCGGAGCTGATGGTTGCTCCATAGCACCAGAAGTCTGAGCATCTTCGGAGAGGTTGAAAGTTGAGATCTGGCTATGTATGGCTTCAATGCACTTCAACTTCTCAGTTCGACCAAAGAAGGGCCGAAATTGCACAGAGGGTGGTGTGACTACCATTCTTCCCAGCTGGAAGCCAGGACTAATCATCGAGTCCGTAATTGAGAAGGTAGGACCCTGTTGATTGAAGGATGAAGGAGGAACTTCTGTTAGATCTAGAGGAGGAACCTCTGGTTCCTTCTGAGAGTCCTTCTCAGATGGAGTTTCTTCTGAGGAACTGTGGGCTACAAATGCCTCAACTGCTGCAACTCCGGCAGCCATGGTAGCGTCAGCGCCCACCTCTGAGCTGAGCCCAGTGCTGGTGGTCCCTGGCACTACTTCATGTGTTGAGACATGAGTTTCCTCATGTTCCTGAGGGATCTCAGAAGAGAGGGGACCAACCTCAGAAGTTGGTTCACGTAAGGCTTCCTCATGATGTAGTTGTTGTTGTGGTTGCATCTGAGAAGCTTCTGGAGTCTCAGAAGGTTGATCCAGTTCCTTCTGGACGTCAAGCATCGTCTGAGCCAATGTCTCAGCATTCACAGTAGCAACTTCAGTTGTGGTTGCCTCAGAAAGTTCCACCATAGACACCTCAGAGGGCTTCTTCTGGGGCTCTTTCTTGGAGCTTCCAGCATCTGGAGTGCGATGCTCAATGCGAAAGCTTGCCGCATCTTCTTCCACGGAAGAAGAATCAGCAACATTTCCTCCATGCCCCTGAATGTCTTCTCTGTTAGGGGAGACATTCCCAGAGGGGGAGGAGTGATGAGAAGCTTCTGCTTCTTCTTCAACAGCAGCAGCAGTAGCAGTAGCGGTGGTGGCGACAGTAACAGCAACTGCTACAATTTCTTTACCCGTCGGCTTCGGCGGGCTCTGTTTCTTAGTGGTTTTTATCCCCACTCCTTTGTGAGTCTTTCCCTGATAATTCAAGGAGTGCAGGAGTTTAGTTTTAAATTTGGTGGGTTTAAAACCAACAACAGAATCAGAAACAGGAATTGAAGTAGAAGAAGATTTAAGAAAGGAAGGTGAAGTTTTAGAGTAAGCTTTTACCAAACGACCACGTTTCTTTTTCCCTTCTGGTGGCACGTCTGGGACTTGGAGAGTTGGAGGTGCTTTCCTCTTTCTGGTCAGGAGTTGCTCAGAAGTTGTTTCTTCTGAGTCTTCAGCAGCCTCAACAACCTCAGGTTTCTTCTGAGGAGTCTTCTGAGCTTCCTCAGAAGCCATACTCCTGGTCACCCTTGTTGGAGAAGGATGAGTCACCTTTTGCTTCTTCTTCTTCTTTTCTGAAGGATCGGAAACTTTTTCCTTTCCTTTTTCAGCCTTAGAGGGCTGGTTGGGACCAGCAGTTCCCTTAGAAGGCTTTGCTTCCTCCTTCTTCTTAGGTGCCCCCGTCTCTGGTACCTTCTTCTTCTTGATGTTGTTGAAGGTGACCATGGTGAATTTGCTGTGATTGAAGACATATTCATAGTCTTCAAGGGGAAAGAGAAGTGATTTAAGATCTTGGTCAAAAGACTCCCATAGGGTAGACTTGTAAGCGCTCTTTTAGGATGTGCTTGGTGCATCATGTAGTTTAGCACCATCCTCCCAAAATCAATCCTCTCTTTCTTCAGCAGATGATAGAGTAGACATGCGTCCATGGTGGTGACATTCCCCATGTCTCCAATCCGAGGGAGAAGGGTATGCTGGATAACTGAGAAGATGATTCTGGCCTCTTGTGTAAGATGAGGCACCTTTACGCCCTTGAGTGGTAGACTGTTGCTTCCAGTCAGAAGTGTCACCACTTCTTCTTCTGAGTCATCAACCTCCTTGACCTATTCTGGGTCGTCGGCGATGACTGCACCTCCATTCAAGGTCTTGAAAATTTTGTTGATGTCAGAGGAGGAGAAGCGGATTGGCTGATCAGCAATCGTGCTCTTGACCCCTTTGTTGGTGAACCTTTCTATTTGCGAATAGAATGCTCTCACCACATTTGGGTAGCACACGTCCTCGGAGCTCATCATGGCTGGCCATCCAGGTTGCTTGAGGAAAGTGAGTTGAAGTTCATCCACTTGATTGTATACGTTGAGAGGTAGTACCCTTCCCATAGCAAGATTTCTTGGAAGATAAGTCTTGTGGAATAGGGACTGCATCTCCTCATTGTCGTAGAGAATATCTTCGGATACTTCATGGAGGTTGTTTCTCATTAAGCCCTTAATCTCTCCAGTGAAGGCCATTTGGAAGAAGGGTTTAAGTTTGAGAAAAAGTGAGAGGAGATAGAGAAGAACAAGAGAGAGAGATAGCAGAGAGAGAGCGAGAACAGATGAAGATTGGAAAGCGAGGAGAGGATTTGGCAGAGTTTTGGTAAGTTTTAAGCGCAAAGTGCTCAAATGAACCAATGCCATGAGTATTTATAGAAATGGCATGTAACTAGCCGTTTCTGATACTTATCCAAAAGTTACCGTTGGTAACTTGTTTCTCGGAAGGTACCTTTCTGAGAGAAGTGGTCCTTCTGAGAAACCCTCCTTCTGAGAAATGTTTCAGAAGATCTCCTTTCTGAGGGATGAGTCTTCTGAGAACAAATTTTCTCAGATAGAGTTTTTCTGTGTTTTCCTACTTCTAGGTCAGAAGCTTAGTTCTATTGTTTGTCTCAGAGTCTAAACTAGGACTAAGGGGGGTTTCTAGGAAAGAGTTTTTAATTTCAAAGTTCTTAGAAACGTCTTAGATTAAGAAGTCCTTTCAGAACATTGAAACGATCCTCGGGTAAAGGCTTTGTAAATATATCTGAGATTTGATCCTCAGTATTCACAAATTTGAGTTCAATGTCGCCTTTTTGCACATGATCCCGAATAAAATGATGTTTTATATCAATGTGCTTGGATCGAGAATGCTGAATAGGATTCTTAGCTACGTTGATAGCACTTGTATTATCACAAAGGATAGGAATTTTGGTGTACCTTAATTGATAATCAAGTAGCTGATTCTTAATCCATAGCATCTGAGAACAACAGTTCGCAGCAGACACATATTCAGCTTCAGCAGTTGATAGGGCGATCGTATTTTGCTTCTTGCAAGACCAAGTGATCAAGCATTCTCCAAAGAAGCAGCAGCAGCCACTTGTGCTTTTGCGATCGATTCTATCTCCAGCGTAGTCAGCATCACAATATCCTACAACATCAAAAGAACAACCTTTCTCGTACCAAAGACCAAGATTAGTAGTTCCACTTAAATATCGTAAAATTCGTTTAACTGCAGTTAAATGTGATTGCTTAGGCTTAGACTGGAATCTAGCACAGATCCCAACACTGAGTTGGATATCTGGTCTGGAGGCAGTTAAGTATAGAAGTGAGCCAATCATCCCTCGATAGTTGCTTTCTGAGACTTTCTCACCATCTTCATCCAAGTCAATTACTTGAGAGGGATGCATGGGAGTGCTCATGGGTTTGACCTTATCCATCAGAAACTTCCTCAGAAGTTCTTTGGTATACTTCTCTTGGTGGATAACTGTCCCTTCTGACTCTTGCTTGATTTGCAGTCCTAGGAAGAATTTTAATTCTCCCATCATGCTCATCTCGAATTCACCTTGCATAAGCTTGGAGAATTCTTTGCAAAGGCATTCATTGGTTGCGCCAAATATTATGTCATCAACATAAATCTGGACAATCAAGAAGCCAGAGTCTTCTGAGAGTGTAAAGAGAGTTGTGTCCACTTTCCCTCTTGAGAATCTGTTTTTAAGCAGGAAAGAGCTCAATCTATCGTACCAAGCTCTTGGAGCTTGTTTCAGACCATAGAGAGCCTTTGTAAGCTTAAATACATGATCCGGGAATGCATCATTCACAAAACCAGGGGGTTGTTTTACATAAACTTCCTCAGAAAGGTATCCATTCAAGAAGGCAGACTTAACGTCCATCTGATAGAGTTTGAAACCTTTGTGTGCAGCAAAAGCTAGCAACATTCTGATAGCTTCCAATCTTGCGACTGGAGCGAAAGTTTCATCGTAGTCTATCCCTTCTTGTTGGTTGTACCCTTGTGCAACCAATCTGGCCTTGTTTCTCACGACTTGACTCTTTTTATCAAGTTTGTTTCGAAACACCCATTTAGTCCCAATGACACTTTTGCCTTTGGGCTTCTGAGTTAGTTTCCAAACCTGATTTCTCTCGAATTGATCAAGTTCATCCTGCATGGCATTTACCCAGCTAGGATCATCTAACGCCTCTTCTATGGAGTCTGGTTCAAGTTCAGAAACCATAGCAAGATTTGTATAGTTCCTTCTGGTTCTTACGCCACGTTCTGGATTGCCCAAGACTTCGTTCTGAGAGACGTTCTTCAAGTCTCTTGAACCTCTAATCCCTTTAGGAGTAGGGTTCTAAGAAGGAGACATAGAAGGTTCTCTTTCTGAGTCATCAGAAGCTTGTCCTTCTTAGAATCTAAGTTCCATTGCATTTGGAGAAGTAGATTTTCTAAGTTCTGGAGCTTCGATGATGTTACTAGATTTTTCTTTAGATGGAGATGATTTTTCCATGGGTTGGAAATCAGTCTCATCATCTATAAGAATTTTTCTTTTGGCTTTCTCAGAAGAGATGTTGAGTTTCTCAAACTCATCTTCTAAGTCAGCATCTTTCTGAGACATGTCCTTACTAAGTTCTTTGAACTTAATATGGATTGTCTCTTCTACACATTTACTCCTTTTGTTATATACTCTGTAAGCCTTAGAGACTGAGGAGTATCCTAGGAAGTATCCATCATCGGACTTAGGATCAAACTTAGAGAGTTTGTCCTTTGTGTTGAGAATAAAACAAGAAGAACCAAATAGATGGAAATAAGAAATGTTTGGTATTTTATTCTTCCATAGCTCGTAAGGAGTCTTTTTCAGAATTGGTCTCAGAAAGACTCGATTCTGAATGTAGCATGAAGTGTTAACTGCTTCAGCCCAAAAACCTTTTGAAAGTCCGCTTTCTAAGAGCATTGTTCTTGCCATCTCTTGAAGGCTTCGATTCTTTCTCTCAGCCACTCCATTTTGTTGAGGAGTTCTGGGAGATGAGAATTCGTGAGCAATGCCCAGATTTTCGCAAAACTTTTCGAAAGCATGATTCTCAAATTCACCACCATGATCAGATCTTATGGCATGAATGTGCGAATCCTTTTCTGTTGAGACTCTTTTCGCAAATGCTTTGAACTTCTCAAAAGTTTCTTCCTTAGAGGCTAGAAAGAAAACCCAAGTGAATCTAGAGTAATCATCCACTATGACAAGACCATAGCGTTTTCCAGAAAGGGAAGCCGTTCTGGTTGGTCCAAAGAGATCCATGTGGAGCAGTTCCATTGGTTTCTGAGTAGAAATACCGCTTTTACTGGGAAAGGAAGCCTTGGTCTGTTTCCCTCTTTTACAGAAGTCGCAGGTTGCATCCTTCTGATACTTAATGCTGGGAAGGCCCTTTACAAGTCCTTTCTGAGAGAGCTCAGAAAGAAGTCTCATATGGGATGACCAAGTTTCTTATGCCATAGCCATTTGTCCTCTTGGACAGAGACAAGGCATTCCACGTTTTGATCCTTTAGATCATCCAGATGGATAACATAGATGTTACCAACACGTTTTCCTTCTAGAACGATCTTGTTATTTGTGAGATTAATCACATGACAATACTTGGCATAAAACTCAACCTTTAAGCCTTTGTCACAAAATTGACTAATGCTTAATAGATTGTGAGTTAAACCATCAACCAAAAGTACATCTGAGATTTGGTGAGAGGAATCCTTACCAACATCTCCGATTGCAGTGACCCTTCCTTTAGCGCCATCACCGAATCGCATTGTTCCGCCTTTCTTGGGCTTGAGGCTTCTGAACCAGTGCTTGCTTCCAGTCATGTGCCTCGAGCAGCCACTGTCAAGGTACCACTGCTCATCGTGGTGGTGGAGCAGCGCTTGATGATGTACCTGCAGTCACAAAGTTAACAGATTTAGGTACCCATTCTTTGTTGGGTCCTTGCTTGTTAGCTTTCTTGGACTTTTGCCTTCTTTTCTTAGAAGGGTCATGGTTTTGAGAGTCAAAGACCTTTTGTTTGCCCTTTTCAGAAGCACTTGCTTTCTGAGAAGTTTTACCCTTCTGAGAGGGGTTAGTCTTCTTAGAAGGCTTTGCTTTCTGAGTTTTCTTTTGAGCCTTCTGAGGCTTAGAGATTTTTCCTTTATCCAACATAGGACATTTTTCAGAACCATGGCCACTTTTAAAACATGCGATGCACATGCGAAGTGATTTAGTTAAAGATGGATCAATATCATTTGGTTCGAAGATTTCTTCATAACCAAGTCCACTCTTATCCTTGTAAGGTCTTTGACCACCAAGCAAGAGTGTCATCATTTTTTCACCCTTGACCATCTTAACTAAGTCAGAAGTGAGAAGCTCATTTGTCTTTTGTAATTCTATCAAAGCCAGTTCGGCTTTTTCAACAGTTACAGAAGACATTGTTTCTAAAGCTTGATAGAGGTTGTGACTTTCAAGATATCTATTTTTAAAGTCATCTCTTTCAAGCCTTAGGTTCTCTACTTCTTGAATTAGTCTAACATTTTCAGCTTCTAAGTGTTTAAAAGACTTTCTTAGTTTGCTGAAATTGTTAGCTAATTCGTTTGAGTCTCTCAGAAGCTCTTCATAGAGTTCTGAGATCTCACTGTATGAGTGTGAGAGAGGAGGAGAGTTTGGTACCTCTTCTGACTCAGATTCTGTTTCTAGAATATAGTCAGTACCGGCCATGAAGCAGACATTAGCTTCTTCTTCACTTGCTGACTCAGAGCCTTCCTCTTCTGAGTCACTCCATGTAGCAGCCATTGCCTTCTTCTTCTTCTTGGGAATGAACTTCTTCTTTCCCTTGTTCTGAGGGCACTCCGTTCTGAAGTGGCCCTTTTCTCCACAGCCGAAGCATGTGGCATCAGAAGGTTTTGACTTTCCTTTTATAGGGGTGATCTCTTTGTCTTTGTTTGGTCTTCTCTTCCAAGCTTTCTTCATTTTCCTTACTAGAAGAGAGATGTCATCTTCATCGGAATCTGAGTTTTGATCGTTTTCAGACTCAAATATTTCTTCAGCCTTTAGGGCTTTTGAAGTCTTTTTGATCTGACTTTTCAGAGCCAGAGCTTTCTGAGGTCTTGAGGATGAAGATGGTCCTCCAAGACTGGTGTGCTTGATGAATAGCGTCATCCTGTCACGCCAGTAGTCGAAGCTGTCTCCGAGAAACATCGGAGGTCTGTTTATTGAAGCCCCATCTGATATGAATGCAGCTGGTGAATTCATATTTCCCTTCGTGGATCTTTTTCCTTGACACTGCTAAGTGCTCAACCCCTTAAGGACCGAGCTCTGAGGCCAATTGAAAGTGTATGTGTGCACGAGAAGGGGGGGGTTGAATCGTGCATGGTTTTAAAAAATTACTTCTTAAAACTTTTACTTAGAAAGCTGTTTTTACTCAGAAGGTAGATTTAAGAGTTTGCAGCGGAAATTGCTTTCTGAGAAGATTAAGTTTCTGAGAACTTGGTCTTTCTGAGAAAGTTCCTTTCTGAGGAATTTTAAGAAAATGACTTAAAGTTAGAGTTTCTTAAAAGCTTTCTGATTTTGATCATTAAGGTTTTCACGAGACCTCTTAATTAGAATCGTGGTAGAGATTTTCTCAAAAATTTATGCAAGTAAAGAGCAAAGGAGAAAAGCTTAACACAAAGAATTTTATACTGGTTCGGTTATAACCAACCTACTCCAGTCCTCAACCTTCAGTTGAGAGTTCTTAGATATTCTTCTTAAAGTGTCTTCCCAGACAACACTGCCTTTACCAAGTAAAGGACTTCCACCACTTCACAACCCGAAGTGGATTTCCTTGCCTCACACTAGAGGACTTCCTTGCCTCCAACACTAGATGACTTCCTTGCCTTAATCACTTAAGGACTTTGAACTTTGCCTCAAACACCAAAGGACTTAAAAACTGCCTTCACACAAAGAAGGACTTGGCGTTTTTTTCGAAAGTTTGATTTGATCGAAAACGACTAACAAGACTAAGTTACAAACCTAGTTTTACACATAGTAGACTTCTAGAAATAACTTACACAAGGTAAGGATTTACACCAATAATGAACTAGAAGATTTTCGCAAAGTTCGAAGAACAATTTCGTAAAATTGTCTTTCTGAGAAAGTTCTAAGTTTTCGCAGATGATTTTCAATTCAGCAGAGTTTTTGCACGTTTAATCAAGAGTTTTTAGCGCAAGAAATTCGTCACATTGCTCTGGAATTGAACTCATATAAATAGGCATCAAAGAGCCGCGAAATTAGAAGCTTTCACTTTGCTTATGTGGCTGTGTCCTTTTCAGAACGGCTCCCTGCTACAGTCAGCGCGAAATGAGGTACTTTTCAGAACTGCACAGTGCGCGTGTTCCCACTTCCTTAGCTAGTTGTAGTGAGCTTTCTGAGACTTCTTGCGATCCCTTGAGTCTAGACCCTTGGTTGCTTCTAAGTCCAACTTTCTGAGAGTTGTACGGACTTCTGAGGCGAACCTTCTGAGGGAAGACCCTTCTGAGAACTACTAGTCGCAAGGTCTTCTGAGACCCTTCTGAGGCGACAGTGTTCTTTCCTCAGAAACATGTTTTCACCTTCTGCGCTTCTGAGACATCCTTTCTGATATCTTTTGGCGCTATGATTTTATCAATTGATCTCGAGGCTACTTGATGTTTTGTCTTGGTCTTTGCTCATGGTATTGCAATAATTTAAAGCTTTCTGAGACACTTAGCGCACATATTAGTACAACCTTAAGTAAAATTTTTATACTTATGGCTTACCTTGTTATCATTAAAACTTTCATTGCTCTAAGAGAATTATGCCTAATTCTCTCAGAAGGGTTCTGGAGCTTACATTGGGCTGGCTAATTTTGGAGACAGAATTTTATGATTTTGTTGAAGTTTTGGAATAATTTTCTGCATAAATTTTATGCTCATGGTTGCTGTAATTTTGGGGCAGATTTTACATTTGTGTTAGTGGTGGTTATTGATCACAATTTGCTGGCTTGAAATTTAATGATGCATCAAAGTGTGGGTTAGGATTTCAAATGCTAAACTATTAGGTTATATGCTTTGGGTGTCTTACGATGGCCAAGTTCTTCCCTAGCATTTCTTCATGTTTTAATGAGCTAAATTGTGTTGCCTCAATAAACTTCTGCATAATTTTGTGAAGCTAATCCACTTCTACATTATTTTTGTTAGTTAATGAGCTTCTATCAATTTTCAATATGCTTGTTTCTAGTTTGCTATGCCATGTATATTTATTCTAACAATTTTTCTTTTCTTAGGTAAAATTGGCATATATTCATCTAGCCCTGTACATTGCTTTCTTTATACTGGTGCTTTGAGTCCTAGTCCAACTTGTGCACCTAAACACATTTTCAATTCTTTTATGCTTATTTATGCAGTACATTTCATATTTCCATGTGTTATGACTTTGTTTAGTATGAAAGTACCATGTTTTCTTTTTATATTTGCGTTCTAATTCAAAATTAAGGACATGTACACTTAACATGGTCTTGCGCTAGTACTCTCGGCTTTAATATACCTAGAAGTTATGTTTCTGCAGGTATTGAGCTTTCTCGATTTCTCACCAAAATGTGTTTAATTCTTGAATCTTACTCTTGGTCAAGACTCCTGTTTAGTCATAAATCCGTTGTTTCATATTTTGATATTACAAGAAAGCACTCAGTACTATATGTCCTTATTATCTAGTTCTCAAAATATTATCCGGATATGTTAAGTCAGCAATTAACTTCAATTTAGTTTTAGAATGCATGACATGGCCTAATATGAAAATTTGACTATGAGGATTGAGGAGGTAAAAAGGAACTACTCAAGTTTTATCGTAGTTCAAGATAGCAGGGCTAATGATTATGTAATGTTCTATGATTATGAGATTTGATGATGATATTTCAGAATTGAATATGTGTATGTGATTTAAGGCCGTATGATTTTGTTTCAATACTTGGTTTAAAGTAAGACTTGTGCTATTGGAGAATTTTCATGTATATGTGCAAATGTTTGTGTATTTAAATGTTAGTGAGAGAGACTAATTGATGATGAGGCTAATGATGCTATTTCAGAATTTAAATTTTTATGTTTGATTTAAGATTCCTTGAATTCTACCGTTTGTGCATTTTTGGAGAATTATGATGATATAACATACTGGGACTTAGGTCCTAATGCCGGGTAGAGCCCCGAGATATAATTTTACTAGGACATTAATCCTAAGGCCGGGCAGAGCCCCGTGATAAAACATACTGGGACGTTAGTCCTAAGACCGGGCCGAACCCCGCGATATATAATTCTACTGGGACGTTAGTCCTAAGGCCGGGCGGAGCCCCGTGACACAGCTTACTGGGACGTTAGTCCTAAGGCCGGGCGGAGCCCCGTGATACAACTTACTGGGACGTTACTTCTAAGGCCGGGCGGAGCCCCGTGATACAACTTACTGGGACGTTAGTCCTAAGGCCGGGCGGAGCCCCATGATACCACCTACTGGGACTCGGATCCTAATGCCTAGCAGCGCCCCGTGAGCCATACTGCTCGTCGAAGCGAGGAGACTAATCAATCATGCCGCTCGCCGAGGCGACGAGAATCATCGGTCATACCGCTCGTCAAAGCGAGGAATCTAATTGGCTACGCCGCCTGCCGAAATCGAAGGGGATTATCAATTGTCTCTAGAGATGCATTCTCTGTCGCTGACGTGTTTATGTGGATGCATGGTGAAATGTGATTTGGTGATTTTGATTTTCGAGAGGTGAAAGTATGATTTATAATTGATTGAGAGACCCTCGAGAACTTAGAAAAAGACTCCTAGGTCTCCCCTTTTAGAAACGGACCGTAAGATGTTTGGACCAGTCAAAGTAAGGACTTGTGTTTTGGAGAAATAAAGTGTTGTTTTGTACAAAGTATTACTTTGACTGGCTAGAATCGATGTATCGAGCACGTAGGTCCGTGTGCGCTGAGTAACTCACTAAGACGACCTCCGTCTTATTCTATTTCTTTCAATGCTTCGATTCTAGGGTATCGCGGAGCAGCAGGTAGCCGTCACTCCCTTCATGACCAAGGGCGAATGGCTTGCTGAGGCGACTTATACACTGGCTGCTAGCGCCGTGGTTGTAATCTCTACCGTCTTGGGGTATTTCAGTTCCTCATCTCGGAGCTTATGACGAAACACCACACTTCATGATTTTGATCTTGATTCCATCCTTGTCTCGACAACGATGCCGAGGTGGGGGACAACGAGATAAAGGAGTTCGACCTAGAACCAGAAGTAGATTCCTTCCCGGAGGACCCGGAGGTAGAGTCCCTAGCCAAGGGACCTAAGGTACTTGAGACCAGTGATGGGCGTATGCTAGAGAGGAGATTGAGCGAGCCAGAACCGAGCAATCTGTGATGCAGCCAACTTAGCTTCTTTATGTTATCGACATTTTGTATAGGGTTTTCTCTTGTATTTTCCCTGGCTGAGCAAGTATTGTTCACTTCTCGGCAGGCCACCGGATTCTGTAGCTTCACATAGTATAGACGTTATGTGTATATATTTATCCTTGGCCACTTTGTTTATTCATACAATTTGGGTCAAGGTTTTCTGTAATTATTTTGAGTAACTATGAGCAGTTCCTTCTGATATATTATTGTATATGTATAAGACAGGAATCTCGTGACAATCAGATACTTCTATATTGCACACACACATGTTTATAAATTAGTGTTTTATGGCCATATATATGGGTCCCCATTTATATTATTGTCATCTATCTATTGTTATTCTAGACGCTTTTCCTGGATATCTATTCATGCAATTTATTCTGAATGGTCATGGCTCTTGAGTTTCGATACCGACGTTTATTCATTATACAAGGCTTTTAAAAAAAAACATGATGGGGTTTTTGGGGGCTAGTAACATGTCAAGGTTTTAATTATGTTCATGGCATAGTTAACAATTTGGGATGTTACATTTTTGGTATCAGAGCAGTTCGGTCCGATTGAGCTTGAGGACTGAGCCTGCTACTCCTTCGTTGACTTTGTTTATTCCTTGAGTTTGTTTCTCTTTTTTTTTTTTTAAACTTGTCTGTTGTGTGTGCCATTACTTCCTCCAATGCTCTGCATTGAGATGAGCCTGATCAACTCATTGGCTATGCAGGTATTGATCGAACATAATGCCGCCACGACGCCATCAGGATGAACCTCAAAATCCTGACCTCCGAGAGGTCGTAGAAGCCTTTAGGATCCAAGCAGAGGCGTCAATTAGAATGGCGCGAGCAATGGAAGCCGGGCGTGTGCAACAACCAGTGACGAGTGAGGACTCTCGCCGGTATATGGAGTTTAAGCAGAGGAACCCTCCTGCATTCCATGAGGGATTGAACCCCGACCTAGCTGACGGATGGATCAGAGGTATTGAGCGCATCTACAAAGATTTTCCTTTCACAGAGCCACAGAAAGTTAGGTTTGCCACCCGTGAGCTGAAGGACTAGGTCGAGTCTTGGTGGGAAGCCGTGCAACCGGTGTTGCAACCGACAGAGGCCCATAAGCATTTTATGAGAAATACTTTCCCAGGATAGTGCGTGACGCTAAGGACAAGAAGTTTCTTGAGTTAATGCAAGGAGACATGTCTATCATAGAGTACACGGCCAAGTTTGACCGGTTATGCCGTTACTCTTACACCTATCGGCTGAACCCAGACGAAGAGTGGAAGTACATGAGGTACGAGCAACGACTAAGGCCGGATCTGAATGAGAAGATGGTGGCTCGTAACCTTCGAAGCTATGCCGCCCTAGTGAATACATGCATAGCTCATGAGTAGAGCTCTCAAAGGAGAGCAGAGGCCGACCGTGAGGCTGAGAAGAAAAAAAGGTTCGACGAAGCAAGAAATAGCCAGGCGTCAAGAGCTCAACCCCTGGTCCATATTGGGGGACAGTCCTAGTGGCAGCCCCAGCAGTTTACCCCGCACTTTTAGCAGTTTAGGGCAATGATGCCGCCAAGACCGCCCCAGTTCCGCCCTCCACCAACCTTATATCAACTCCGACAACGACGACAGAGGAGGCCGCCACCCTCACCGAGACCACACAAAGCTGGGCGACCCCAACCTGCCCGTCCGGAAGGACCCGGAGTGAGGCCACCGGTTCAGTTCATGCAACAAGTCCCATGTGATCGGTGCGGGTTAAGGCACCGTGGAGATTGCCCGAGTTGTCTCATTTGTGGAAAGAAAGGGCATTACACAAGGACCTGTCGCCATGGAAGGAATAAACAGTCGCAGCACCAGGCACCTGTTTTTGAAGCAACCGCTGAGCAAACCCAAGCTTCGGGGGAAACCGGCCCGTGGTGAGCTACCACCATGTTGATCATCCCGAGTTCAACCCCTCCTAGGGCTGAGTATGATTGCCATTGTTCTTTTATGGTTTGTGACCATAGAAACCGTACATCTGATCACATGAGGAGAGTTTGTAATGAGACCTTAAGTATAAAGTTTAATAATGTGTTTTAAGTGGATTCCCGTGAATGCATGTGTTTATTGTGAAAGGTTTGATGTTTCGATTTTAATGTATGATTCTTGGGTTTGGGTTTATGTTGGGAGAAAGTTAGAGATGAGGGAGTGGAGCTATGACACGGATCTGCAAGAGTCTGCGGAGTTCGTGCGCCTTAGCTCCCTGAGTGCGCCTGACGCGACCCCTGCACCATAGCTCATTATTTGAGCCCTGTCGTGGCTCTGCTTGCTGCATGCTGTAGCAGAACACCCATTTTGCCTTTTTGCGGAAGTGTGACATCAAGTGGGTTCACTTGAGTGTATATGATAGTCATGAAGTAGCATTCATGCACGAGTCTTGGTGGCTAGTTTTATATTAGTTTTCATGTAGGTAAGTCGAAGGCAGTTCTTTATGGTGAGGGATAAATCCAACACCTTGTGTTTGATTGATTAGAGTATATGTGATGAGTTGGAAGATGCAACCTGGAGTTTTAGAGTGTACCATAGGAAGTTATAAGTTGATGATATTATGATGCATAACCTACCTCTAGTTCCCAACCATCCCTATACCGTTGTAGAGTGGACACCTAGGAATACGCCACGATCGCGCTCGACTATGGTGGGCAGAGAACGAAAAACCAGAGACAATCCAGTAGTATCTGTGAAAGAGAAAGACATAATGGGGAGGCTCTGCATAGATCGCCAGAACCTAACGGGTAACGAATTTTGAGGATTTCCCGAGCAGTATAACGGGGTGGGATGCACAGGATCGTACCAAGGATACCCGGACCTTGAGAGGTTGAAGGACGGATTTGCGTGCCCGAGGGGCAAGGACTGCAGGAAGGTCTACCTGGAAAGTCGCAACCGAGCCATATCACCATGCACCAGGGAATGGTAAAGATGTACGATAATCGCAAGAACGTAGACTAATCTATCAAAAGTGCTGTACTAGCCAGAGACTCAAGGTAGGACACGAGGAGCCATCCGGAGTTTTGGGACTTTCTCCCTATTCCGAAATGAAAGTGGAGGCAGATCACGATGGAATCGGCAATAGGACTACCTTGGATTCAACAAAAGGTCACAGCTATTTGGGTCGTTATGGACGGATCAACCATATCAGTCCACTTTTGTCATCAGGTCGAGTTGCCCATTGGAAGGAGATTAGCCCATTATACCTGAACCGGATCATCCAGATACGCGAAGCTCTTACTTTGGTCGCCTCTAACCGCGATTCAAGGTTTACCTCGAGGTTTGGAGAGCAGTGTAGAAGGACCTTTGGACTCAATCTACGTCTAAGAATGGTGTACCACCCTTCGACAAACGGCCAATCGGAGAAAATCCAAAAAGGGGATAGTCGTTAGGAGTCGTTTTGGTGTAACAACTGCCAAGAAGATCAAGACAGTAAGAGGAAAGGTGGTGATGACCCCAAAGGAGGCATGAGAGTTACGAAGAAAAAGGGGCGACGTGAGCTATGTTCCATGAGGACGACCACATATTTTGCAGGTCGTACCTACAACTAGTATATGAACCCCGATGATGTGAAAGTTTAATTTGACCCTGGGTCCATCAAACTCCACGCAACTAAGATTGCAGATTGCAAGGCGAAATTTGACCCTGGGTCCATCAAACTCCTCGCAACTAAGATTGCAGATTGCTAGGCGAAATAGGACTATCACCGGAGATTTCCCGCAATTGGGAAGACCATGAGTGGGAACTCAAGTTAAGGATGCAAGCGGAGCACCCTTACCCTTTTTAGGGAACGATCGGAAATTTCGGGACGAAATTTCTTTTAAGGGGGTAGAATTGTGACACCCATAGCCCGGGGTTGGCGTATGGCAGATATGAACGATTATAAGTAATGGTCATGATGTGTTCATAAGTGACGATACACAATAGTTATATGTGATGATGTTGTTTTGATGTATTTAATGAATTGAATGAAATTATGTGGTATACATGTGATGAATTATGGTGTTTTTGTGAGTTTTTGATATGGTGGTTGATTTTGTGAACCTAAGTGATTATTTATGATAATTAAGCGCAAGTTAATTTGTGAACAAGGTGATGGGGTGCACGCAAAGATTTGTTTATTTTACCATACTTGATGATAAGTAAAGTGGTGATATTAGTAATAATGTTAGTTTATTGAGATTAACTGGAGTGAGTAAATCATGAGGGATTAATATATATATATATATATATATATATTATGTAGTTAAAAGACTATATGGGTTATGTGCTTGTGTATGATTATTGAGGTTGCTTGTAGATCAAGGCGAGCCTAGTAAAATTATTTTATATATTTTATATGAGTTATAGAGCCGTTGAAAGAAGCAAATGATCGTTACAAAATTTTAATAAGAAAATGAGTCTCTAATATTTAGAAATTTCGTTCGGTGTCTAGAAAATGTTTTAGAAGCAATTTCGCCGAAATCGAAATTCAATAGCCTTAAATTATTATTATTTATTTAATTTCCACTTAATTGTGATTATTCAATAGTCTTTCTAATAAATTATTAATGTGGAAATAATAATATGATAAATTATTTATTTTAAATTTATTGAGAGTCTCATGTGATTATAGAAATTTTAATAACGATCATGTGTTGTTTAATTTAAGAAAATTGAGAGTCTCATGTGATTATAGAAATTTTAATAACGATCATGTGTTGTTTAATTTAAGAAAATTGAGAGTTTAGTGAGTAAGGGAGTTAGGTGAAAGAAAGCCTACACTTGACCCTAAATACAACCAAAATCTATATTGAGGGCCAAACTAAATTAGATTATGTTCTCACTACCAAATCTCAATCCCAAACACTTACTCACACTCACATACATACTTATACTCACCACCTAAACACACATAATACACATTTGTCACCCTAAAAGCTACATAACCGTAACCCTCCCTTTTATTATTTTTCGACAACCAGAACCTCTCCCACCTTCACTCATTTTCACTTCATTTTCTTCCTCTTTTCCTTCCACCATTTTCTCTCCTAAGAAGCCAGCAAATTTTCAGGCAAGAGCAGCCCTCCATAGCCACTAAGAAAGCTTCCAAATCATCACCAAGAGTGAGTTGCTCTTCTTCTTCCTCTTACCCGATTTGTGAGCTCTAAATTTATGTTTCATGGAATGTTTTGTGAGTTCTTGGTTCTGATATTGTATGATCTATATGTTGAGATGTTAGGAGTGTGATTGAATGATAAAAATAGGTGATCTAGAAGCCATTTCAATGACATGCATTAGCTTGATTGTGGCATTTCCTTCCAACAAAATTTTTTTGGGTACATGCTGCCCTATTTTGCTCAATTCTCGTTATGAACATGTTAGGTGGTTGATAAGTGATTTGTAATTGGTTCTAGGAAGGTTTTTGAGTAGAGAAAACATTGTGGAAATTGAATGTGTGATATCTTGGGCTGGCTAATTTTGGAGACAGATTTTTGTGATTTTGTTGGTGAAGTTGTGGAATAATTTTCTGCATAAATTTTATGCTCATGGTTGCTGTAATTTTGGGGCAGATTTTACATTTGTGTTAGTGGTGGTTATTGATCTCAATTTGCTGGTTTGAAATTTAATGATGCATCAAAGTGTGGGTTAGGATTTTAAATGCTAAACTATTAGGTCAATTATATGCTTTGGGTGTCTTACGATGGCCAAGTTCTTCCCTAACATTTCTTCATGTTTTAATGAGCTAAATTGTGTTGCCTCAATAAACTTCTGCATAATTTTGTGAAGCTTGTCCTCTTCTGCATTATTTTTGTTAGTTAATGAGCTTCTATAAATTTTGAGTATACTTGTTTCTAGTTTGCTATGCCATGTATATTTATTCTAACAATTTTTATTTTCTTAGGTAAAATTGGCATATATTCATCTAGCCCTGTACATTGCTTTCTTTATACTGGTGCTTTGAGTCCTAGTCCAACTTGTGCACCTAAACACATTTTAAATTCTTTTATGCTTATTTATGCAGTACATTTCATATTTCCATGTGTCATGACTTTGTTTAGTGTGAAAGTAACATGTTTTCTTTTTATATTTGCGTTCTAATTCAAGGTTAAGGACATGTACACTTAACATGGTCTTGTGCTAGTACTCTCAGCTTTAATATACCTAGAAGTTATGTTTCTGCGGGTATTGAGCTTTCTCGATTTCTCACCAAAATGTGTTTAATTCTTAAATCTTACTCTTGGTCAAGACTCCTGTTTAGTCATAAATCCGTTGTTTCATATTTTGATATTACAAGCAAGCACTTAGTACTATATGTCCTTATTATCTAGTTCTCAAATTATTATGCGGATATGTTAAGTCAGCAATTAACTTCAATTTAGTTTTAGAATGCATGACATGGCCTAATATGAAAATTTGACTATGAGGATTGAGGAGGTAAAAAGGAACTACTCAAGTTTTATCGTTGTTCAAGATAGCATGGCTAATTATTATGTAATGTTCTATGATTATGAGATTTGATGATGATATTTCAGAATTGAATATATGTATGTGATTTAAGGTCGTATGATTTTGTTTCAATACTTGGTTTAAAGTAACACTTGTGCTTTTGGAGAATTTTCATGTATATGTGCAAGTGTTTGTGTATTTAAATGTTAGTGAGAGAGACTAATTGATGATTAGGCTGATGATGCTATTTCAGAATTTAAATTTTTATGTTTGATTTAAGATTCCTTGAATTCTACCGTTTGTGCATTTTTGGAGAATTATGATGATATAACATACTGGGACTTAGGTCCTAATGCCGGGTAGAGCCCCGAGATATAATTTTACTGGGACATTAGTCCTAAGGCCGGGCAGAACCCTGTGATATAACATACTAGGACGTTAGTCCTAAGGCCGGGCCGAACCCCGCGATATATAATTCTACTGGGACGTTAGTCCTAAGGCCGGACAGAGCCCCGTGACACAACTTACTGGGACATTAGTCCTAATGCCGGGCGGAGCACCGTGATACAACTTACTGGGACGTTAGTCCTAAGGCCGGGCGGAGCCCCGTGATACAACTTACTGGGACGTTAGTCCTAAGGCCAGGCGGTGCCCCGTGATACCACCTACTGGGACTCGGATCCTAATGCCTAGCAGCGCCCCGTGAGCCATACTGCTCGTCGAAGCGAGGATACTAATCAATCATGCCGCTCGCCGAGGCGACGAGAATCATCGGTCATACCGCTCGTCAAAGCGAGGAATCTAATTGGCAACGCCGCCCGCCGAAATCGAAGGGGATTATCGATTGTCTCTAGAGATGCATTCTCTGTCGCTGACGTGTTTATGTGGATGCATGGTGAAATGTGATTTGGTGATTTTGATTTTCGAGAGGTGAAAGTATGATTTATAATTGATCGAGAGACCCTCGAGAACTTAGAAAAAGACTCCTAGGTCTCCCCTTTTAGAAACGAACCGTAAGATGTTTGGCCCAGTCAAAGTAAGGACTTGTGTTTTGGAGAAATAAAGTGTTGTTTTGTACAAAGTATTACTTTGACTGGCTAGAATCGATGTATCGAGCACGTAGGTCTGTGTGCTCTGAGTAACTCACTAAGACGACCTTCGTCTTATTCTATTTCTTTCAATGCTTCGATTCTAGGGTATCGCGGAGTAGCAGGTAGCCGTCACTCCCTTCATGACCAAGGGCGAATGGCTTGTTGAGGCGAGTTACACACTAGCCGCCAGCGCCGTGGTCGTGATCTCTACCGTCTTGGGGTATTTCAGTTCCTCATCCCGGAGCTTATAACGAAACACCCCACTTCATGATTTTGATCTTGATTCCATCCTTGTCCCGACAACGATGCCGCGATGGGGGACAACGAGATAAAGGAGTTCGACCTAGAACCGGAAGTAGGGACCCGGAGGTAGAGTCCGTAGCCAAGGGACCTAAGGTACTTGAGACCAGTGATGGGCGTATGCTAGAGAGGAGATTGAGCGAGCCAGAATCGAGCAATCTGTGATGCATCCAACTTAGCTTCTTTATGTTATCGATATTTGACATTTTGTATAGGGTTTTCTCTTGTATTTTTCCTGGCTGAGCAAGTATTGTTCACTTCTCGGCAGGCCACCGGATTCTGTAGCTTCACATAGTATAGACGTTATGTGTATATATTTATCCTTGGCCACTTTGTTTATTCATACAATTTGGGTCAAGGTTTTCTGTAATTATTTTGAGTAACTATGAGCAGTTCCTGCTGATATATTATTGTATATGTATAAGACAGGAATCTCGTGACAATCAGATACTTCTATATTGCACACACACATGTTTATATATTAGTGTTTTATGGCCATATATATGGGTCCCCGTTTATATTATTGTCATCTATCTATTGTTATTCTAGACGCTTTTCCTGGATATCTATTCGTGCAATGAATTCTGATTGGTCATGACTCTTGAGTTTCGATACCGACGTTTATTCATTATACAGGGCTTTAAAAAAAACATGATGGGGTTTTTGGGTGCTAGTAACATGTCAAGGTGTTAATTATGTTCATGGCATAATTAACAATTTGGGATGTTACATAAATCATGCATAAATCATGTATAACACTTATACAAGTCGTAGAACGCATTAGGGAGCATAAAAGGGTCAAAACATGTCAATTTTTGTAAAAGGGGGTGAGAGACAGCGCGAAAACGCGCCGGGGCGGTCTTTTGCTGCTGGGGCGGTAAGTTCCACTACTCGGGTGGTAACTGTCGCTGTTGGGGCGGTAAGTTCCACTGCTGGGGCGGTAAGTTCCACTGCTGGGGCGGTAAGTTCCACCGCTGCGGCGGTAATGCGTCGTCCTGTTCGCAGAACTTCGCGATTTCAACAGTGTTTCTTCCCAAAAAGCCATTTTTAAACATCCAATTGATGAAAAACTTTTCTCAAAATACATTTAACTCATAGAAACACTTTCCCAACACTTTTATTCGGTAAAAACGTTTTCTCTTTGAAATAATTTTACAAAAAGGTAACCCTTTCATGAACTCTAATGGGAAAAGCAACCATAACATCAATATCATCAAATCATCATCATTATGCACGAAAATAGAATGCCTAAACCCTACCTCTTGAAGACAATTACGAAAATGCAAGGACAAATCATTTCCCGACGTTGCTCTCGTTGTAAACCTCTCTCTCTAGCCCCACAAACGGTCCGGTGACGCCGGAGACTCTTAACGGAGAAACAGAATCGGTAGAAAGCTCCGGCTTGATGAGAGGATTAAGAATATGAGTTTATTTTCTGGATTGGGTAAGGTTTGATGGGTGTTTCGTGGTTTGGAGTATCAATGGCTTAGGGAGCTCTTGAGAGAAAAATTACTATGGCGGCTAGAAGAAGGAGAAGAGTGTTTTTCTTTGGAGTGGAGAGGGTTACTAGAGTTTATATAGGGAGTGGCTAGGTTAAGAGTCACCGTGGGGCCCACCGTCACTTAAAAATTACTAAAACACTCTAAAACGTCCCAAATAATACTATAATGCTCATATAACTTTTCTAATATTTAAACATAAATTAAAAATAAACATATAGGCACATAAAGAAAATAAAATAAAATAAATAAATAACATATAACACTTAATTCACATAACATATAATGAATACACATACTCATACACATAAATCGTATAGCACATGATAAACACACATAAATCATATAACACACATACATACACTTAGATCACATAACACGTAATGATTTACTAGAAGAAACTTATCCACCCAAACTTAATTAAATTCTAACCAAGGTCAATTATCCTTAATTTCCCTCGATTATGACATAATGAAAATCGGGGTGTTACATTTCTCCCCTACTTAAAAAGAATTTCGTCCTCGAAATTCGGCACTTCTAGCACAACTACAACACAAAAGATAATAGCTCCTACCCTCGCGGAGATTCGAGGGAAGGTCCACACATAAGTATCTAACCCGAATGAACAGGTTTTGCAGAAAACAAGTTCAAGAAACAAACACATATGTTGCAAATACATAAAGACAACCAAAATACATTTTTCCATGATAAAGGCATGAATCCATAATCTTACAAGGCAAGTTAATCCTTATGTTCCTAGGGTCCATGATTCAACATCAATGTTCTCCTCAAAAATCTTCATCTCTATTTTCAAAACATCATCTTAGCAATTTTCGAAAACCCAAGTTAATTCTCAATTCCTAGTAGTTCAAAACATGTTTACTTAATTTTCAAAAACTAAACAAAAGCTCAAAACCTTCTCGTTTGCGATTAAGGGCAATTCTATACTCTCAAAATAGATTTCAGATTTCTCACATCCACTCTAATGGAAACATATTGTCTGTACTCCTATGGCCTTTGATAACGCGGTTTTTACCAACATTTTATACCCTTAATTTGGATGATTGTATGCAATTCTTAGCTCTATTTTGGCCTCTTTATTGTATTTAATTCAACTTGAGATTAATCTGAGCTTAATAGAAATAAAGGCTAAAATAACAAGTTTTATGATGTTTTTACAATTTAAGGATGACCTTTGCACTTGATCTTGGATATTTCGTATTTTTAGTGCAGGTCACAGGTATTATTGGAGCTGTAGACATCAGGAACTGAGTAAGAAGCGTAGCAGTGGATTTCAGAGCAAACATCGAGCGCTCCAGCACCTGTAGCGCGCCCCAGCGCGTGTGGCTCATTTAAACCAGTCACGTGCACAACACTGGCGCTCCAGCGCCCGTAGCGCGCCCCAGCGCCGCGCCGCAACTCTGTCACAGCAGAAACCCTAATCTGCACGAGTTGGAGGCCCAATTAGCTAGGGTTTGGAGGCTGCTCACTCTATTTAAAGAAGGCTAATGCATCAGAAACACATCATCTCTACCATCTCTACTATCACTTCTTCAACCACTTATTTTCTTTTCCTAGTTAGAGTTATTGTCTTTCCATTAGGATTTCCATCTTTCCTAGCTTAGCTCTACCTCCATCTTTTACATTTCAAACGTTATTCGTCCAGCCCTTTTGGGTTTTGTAAGTTACTCTTTCTCATTAATACAGTTATTCATTTTTTCTATCTTGCCAATTTGCATTTAAATTCTTGCCCTTTAATTCATTGCCATGAGTAGCTAATTTTCTTGGTGGTTTACGAGGGTGTGAACATCATTGGGGTACTTTGAGGCTTTGTTCTTAATCTTGCATAAGTTTTCAATATCAACCCTTAACATGTAATTTGAGATCTTGAATTATGTGTTTAACCCCTTTGTCTTGGCTTACTCGATTGAGTTGGCTAATTCATTGGCATATGTTTATGTGTTAGTTGATTAATTGATGCATGGCATATTAGGAATTAGTAATGAGTAATTAATTGGTTGATTAGTCTCTTTAATTAGATTAATGTGATTGGTTTTAATAATTGTTGAAAGTGGAACTAAAGGTGAGATCTCACTAATTAATCCCATTATAGGCAGTTAATCATTAGAATCACAACAACGGAGTTAGATCTAACTCCGGCGTAATTAATCAACTCATGCATTCTTGTGTAGCCAATGATTGACACCCTAATGAATGTTCCACCCCCATAAACCGCTGCTTTTATTATTTCCATTTTTATTTCAATTTAATTAACTTGCACACAAAAACCTCCAATTGTGACAAACCGTCAGACAACTAGCCTTGTGTATTACTTTCTTAGCCATTCCTTGTGAGAGACGACCCTGGTTTCCACTAAACTATATTAGGGGAACTTGGTTTTAAAAATAATTAAATTTATGAGTGTTACGACGCACCCATCAAATTTTTGGCGCCGTTGCCGGGGAATGGCGATGAAATTAATCTCTAGTTGTGTGATTTGTGCATATTGTACATAATCGTTTTTCTTTGTTTCTTTGAAAAAAAATAAAAAAATAAAAAATATTTTTGCATTGCATTACACAACATACCGCATATTTCATCTGTACATTGCATCACATCCAGCATTTGCATCCATAGAACTTGCTGTTCACAGAATAGCAAAGTTCTGCGCCGACACGAGCGCCCGAGCGCCCGAGCGCCCAGTGAGCGCTCCAGCGCCTTGTCAGACAGCGCCCGAGCGCCCTTGGACCGCCCGAGCGGCCGTTCGTCGTCCTGCAGCATGTTTTCATGTTTTCTTCTGTTATTTTTCTTTTTTTTCTAGACTAACATGAACACTAACCCCAATTTTAGTCTCCAAGATTTTAGTTTCCATGGTTTTGCAGGTTATCAACCAAGTAGTGGGATGCAAGTGCCACCATTACCCTCAAGCCTTCACCAAACACCATACCTTCAACCATACTATGAACCATACCCATCCTTTGACCCTTACTACCAACCATATAATGACCCACCACCACCCTCCTACACTGAACCGTTTCCATACACATACCATGAGCCTAATCCTTACCCATACCCAACCGAATACCTTGATCAACCAACCATTGAACCATTCTACCAACCACAGCCTTCTCCGCCTCTTGCACCATCTACTCCTTGCGATGATACTGAAAGCTCCATGATGAGACAAATCTTTGAAGTGCTCATGACAAACCGGCAAGCACTTTTGCGCATGGAAGAGGACCTCCAACAATTGAGAACTCAGGCCACCTCATCACCACCACCACCTTCTCCATTACCACCTTCTTTACCACCACCAGCTTCACCTCCACATTCACCATCACAAGAGGAACCGGAGTTCCCGATTGTTGAAGATAATTATGCTTTAGAGCAAATGGATTGGGAGACATTGAAGGCCATGGTGGGAGAATTATCTGGGGAAGTCGAGGAAGACTCCGAAGTGGAGATAGTCTATGAGGAACCTCCACCTTTACCCAGTACCGTGCTAGACACCGTGTGTGCGGAGGAAAGTTCTTTGAGTGTTGGAGTCACTACAGAGATTCCCTCACTAGGAGAAATTGACGAGGCATGCAAGGAATAAGTCATGGATTCCACTCCTTCATCCCCTGTTGTTTCTAGGCAACCATCGGGACCCTTCCCATCTGCTCTTGGGCCTCATGAGTATGCTTGTCTCGAGACTGATGCTCAACTCCTTACCCTTTGAGGGGTGTTGGTATCCTCTCGATCTCAAATTTCTTGGAAGCTAACTAATTTAAATTCTGTTTTCTCTAACCCATCTTGTGAGGAGTTTCATCCCTCCTCACTTGATTCTGTTGATTTTAGGGATGCCTTTTGTAGGAATGGGTGTTGTGTTTCAAGGGACAAATTAAGGATAAAAACACTTGGGTCCCGAAATAAGAGAGGGATCATTCTCTTTGGAGTAGTTCATTTCTCATGAGATCCCAGTGGAGGTATGGAAAGCACACCATGGTGGAAGGTCCTAGATCAATTCAAGCATAAGCCGCCCTGAGAGAGGTTGACGGACCGTCCAACTTAGGGACGTTAAAACAAAGTTCTTGGGGGAGACAACCCACCGAAAATTAATTTCCGCACTTAGATAGCTTTTTCGTTATTATTTCTTATTTAGTAACATTTGTTTTCAGTAATCAATTAGCCAATTGGACAATCATTCGGAGTCCAGCAGCTGTCATTAAGGTTGCAGCAGATTCGCGCTCCAGCGCGCCTCGCACGCTCTGGCGCCCGCTGGAACACGACCGCAGCGCCCTGGCGCCTGTCACTCGCCCCAGCGGCCCTGGACGATTAAGTCCCCCATAGGTCCTTTCTGTACCCTTTTCTGAGTTCTTTAATTTGTTGACACTGGGGACAGTGTCTCTTTCAAGTGTGGGGAGGGTGTAGATAAAAATTGGCTTTTGTAACATGCCTAACTCTTTTTCTTTTATTTTTCTTTTCCTTTATTTTATTTCATTTCATATATTTTTAGGTAGATGATAGAGTAGTTTTTTTTATAGCACCTTTTGGTTTGAAATTACTCTGCCCTTTAATTTAACTCTGAAATGTTGGCATGATAAATCTGATATGAGTTTGAATTGTTTGTGTTATCTCTGTTTGGTTGGTTGGATTACCTGTGAGATTTGAGCCTTAAATGTGATTACATGTATCAACTAATCACTTTCTTTCTGTGAGCACACACACACTTGTATTTGTTATTCCTGAATTTGCTTGATTCTTGTTTTGCATTTTATACATGTTGCATGTGATTGAGGCATAAATTTGTTTTTACATTTAAAAGCCAAATAGACAACCCATGCACAAATTTCATTTGTTTGTAGCCAATTTGAGCCTTTATCCCTTTTTTGTTACTAAGCTCATTACAAGCCAAAAGACAGAAAAACAAGGAAAAATCCCCTCTGAGAAACTAGGAGGACATGGTTTGATTATTGGGCAAAGGTCTTAAGTGTGGGGAAATTGGGTTAAATTGAGCACTGGTATAGAGTGCAAAATATTGGGATATGTTGTAAGGGTAGCTTTTGTACATAAGTGGTTCTTTGTTATTTTCTTTTCCACCTCATTTTAATTACCAAAGGAATTAAGATGAGGTATATATATATATATAAAAAAATCGAAAATACAGAAAAATCAAGTAAAAATGTGAATTCCTGCAAATAAAGGTTGTTGGGTTTTTGGGAATTAATGTGAAAATATTTGGGAACATTGGGAATGATAATTGTAAGAAATTATGGGTTATTGATCTTGGGTATTTCTATTCTATCCATCTCTTCTCTCTCCATCTTTTCTATAGAAATAGAAGTCATCTAGGATTGATCAAACCATGAAGTCTTAGTTTTTTGGAAATTAAGTCCACTTCCCATATATGTCATACCTGTCCCAAGCCCCGTTACAACCCTGGAAAGACCTCTTGATGCACCATGTTTGTAAAAATTGAAATGTTAGGAGTATAGCAAATTTATGGAATGTAAATACTTGTGTAAATTATTCAAATTGAGTGCTAAGTCAAAACACTGAGTGATTGAGAGAGAAACACACTGGTGAGGGCCAACTCAACCAACTTTGCATAACATGAATTAATTCTCATAACTCATAGACTTTTCTTGATGCCAACTGATAACACGTCAAGGGTATTGTATAAATCTGACCAAGGTGTGCTGTTTTGAATAACTTGCTATCATCTGTAGATTTTATTTTTCTTTTAGGCATTAGCTTAGGTGTTAGATGTGTTAGCCAATACTCTGAGAGATGCTTGGAATCATTGCTTTTGCATGAGGACATGCAATTATTCAAGTGTGGGGATATTTGATAACGCGGTTTTTACCAACATTTTATACCCTTAATTTGGATGATTGTATGCAATTCTTAGCTCTATTTTGGCCTCTTTATTGTATTTAATTCAACTTGAGATTAATCTTAGCTTAATAGAAATAAAGGCTAAAATAACAAGTTTTATGATGTTTTTACAATTTAAGGATGACATTTGCACTTGATCTTGGATATTTCATAGTTTTAGTGCAGGTAACAGGTATTATTGGAGCTGTAGACATCAGCAACTGAGCAAGAAGTGGAGCAGTGGATTTCAGAGCAAACATCGAGCGCTCCAGCGCCTGTAGCGCGCCTTAGCGCGCATGGCTCATTTAAACCAGTCACGTGCACAACGCTGGCGCTCCAGCGCCCGTAGCGCGCCCCAGCGCCGCGCCGCAACTCTGTCACAGCAGAAACCCTAATCTGCACGAGTTGGAGGCCCAATTAGCTAGGGTTTGGAGGCTTCTCACTCTATTTAAAGAAGGCTAATGCATCAGAAACACATCATCTCTACCATCTCTACTATCACTTCTTCAACCACATATTTTCTTTTCCTAGTTAGAGTTATTGTCTTTCCATTAGGATTTCCATCTTTCCTAGTTTAGCTCTAGCTCCATCTTTTACATTTCAAACATTATTCGTCCAGCCCTTTTGAGTTTTGTAAGTTACTCTTTCTCATTAATACAGTTATTCGTTTTTTCTATCTTTCCAATTTGCATTTAAATTCTTTTTAATTCTTGCCCTTTAATTCATTGCCATGAGTAGCTAATTTTCTTGGTGGTTTATGAGGGTGTGAACATCATTGGGGTACTTTGAGGCTTTGTTCTTAATCTTGCATAAGTTTTCATTATCAACCCTTAACATGTAATTTGAGATATTGAATTATGTGTTTAACCCCTTTGTCTTGGCTTACTCGATTGAGTTGGCTAATTCATTGGCATATGTTTATGTGTTAGTTGATTAATTGATGCATGGCATATTAGGAATTGGTAATGAGTAATTAATTGGCTGATTAGTCTCTTTAATTAGATTAATGTGATTGGCCTTAATAATTGTTGAAAGTGGAACTAAAGGTGAGATCTCACTAATTAATCTCATTCTAGGCAGTTAATCATTAGAATCACAACAAAGGAGTTAGATCTAACTCCGGCGTAATTAATCAACTCATGCATTCTTGTGTAGCCAATGATTGACACCCTAATGAATGTTCCACCCCCATAAACCGCTGCTTTTATTATTTCCATTTTTATTCCAATTTAATTAACTTGCACACAAAAACCCCCAATTGTGACAAACCGTCAGACAACTAGCCTTGTGTATTACTTTCTTAGTCATTCCTTGTGAGAGACGACCCTGGTTTCCACTAAACTATATTAGGGGAACTTGGTTTTAAAAATAATTAAATTTATGAGTGTTACGACGCACCCATCAAATTTTTGGCGCCGTTGCCGGGGTATGGCGATGAAAGTAATCTCTAGTTGTGTGATTTGTGCATATTGTACATAATCGTTTTTCTTTGTTTCATTGAAAAAAATAAAAAAATAAAAAATATTTTTGCATTGCATTACACAGCATACCGCATATTTCATGTGTACATTGCATCACATCCAGCATTTGCATCCATAGAATTTGCTGTTCGCAGAACAGCAAAGTTCTGCGCCGACACGAGCGCCCAGTGAGCGCTCCAGCGCCTTGTCAGACAGCGCCCAAGCGCCCTTGGACCGCCCGAGCGGTCGTTCGTCGTCCTGCAGCATGTTTTCATGTTTTCTTCTGTTATTTTTCTTGTTTTTCTAGACTAACATGAACACTAACCCCAATTTTAGTCTCCAAAATTTTAGTTTCCATTGTTTTGCAGGTTATCAACCAAGTAATGGGATGCAAGTACCACCATTACCCTCAAACCCTCACCAAACACCATACCTTCAACCATACTATGAACCATACCCATCCTTTGACCCTTATTACCAACCATATAATGACCCACCAAGTATGTATGAAATCCTATATTATTTAGTGATGGATAATCTAAAAATGATGTTGTCTATGATAGAAATGTTCATGAGAAGTGAGAAATAAGGAACGAGATAATTATGTGACAACATATGTATATATGTAAGTGCATCTGTGTATATTTACGTACCCCAAGTAACTGGTGTATGTGTGTATATATATATATATGTGAATTTTCATGCTCATAGTGAAGAAAAGTATAGTATATTTTTAGAGTGATATATTTATGAGTGATATATTAAATGTAAAGTGTGCCAATGGGGATATATGTATGCATATGTATATATATATGTATATATATATATATATATGTACATGTATTTATGTTATGTAATTTAAATGAAATATATGTGTTATGTGTTAGTACATAATAATCTAGGTTGCTTGTGGAGCAAGGCAAAACCTAGTGTTATTATTTGTATGAGTTAATAGAACCACATAAAAATGCAATGATCGTTATAAAATTTAATGAGACCTTAATATTTATTTTAAAAGAGTTCAAATTGATGTTTAGAAAATTAATTAGAAAATAATCTCACCAATATGGGAAATTATAATTTCAAGCTATTAATATTAAATTTCACATGAGTATGATTACTGAATAATCCTTTTTAATAAATAAATAATGTGAAATTAGTAATATAACGAAATAATTATTTTAGACTTATTAAGAGTCATAATATTAAGAAAGTTTTCATAACGATCATATGCTATTTCCATTTTAATATTTTGAGTTTAGTGAGTAAGTGAGTAACCTGAGAGAGAACCTGAGCTTGGTCCTAAACACAACCGGAACCACTCTTAAGGACCCTGAGCTTTCCAAAATTATTAAACTCTCACCACAAAATACTAGTTGCAATTTCTTACTCAGATTCATACTCAAACACATACTCTTACTCACCACCTAAATACATACAACACAAAAATAACACCACAACACCCCCTTTGAGCACTAGAACTCTCGTCCATCTACCTACCCCCACTTAAGACATTCATTTTCTCATTTTCCACCAACACCCACACTTCAGAAAGCTCCTCCCTCCACCCTTGAAGACTCCATTTTCGGCCAGCAAGAGGAGAGACCAAGGGAAGCCAACCTTAACCTCATTTCTTGATTTTTGACTTAATCATAAGGTGAGTTACCAACCCCTCTTCTCATCCTTGTTGAATTTCTACCATTTCAGAGCTTCTTCCCTCAAATTCTTGCTGAGATAGAACCCTAATTTTCGAGTTGAGGGATGCATGTAACCATGGTTGAAGTAAGATGATGTGTGAAGCTTGTTTAAGTGATTGGGTGTTGAATTTAGTGCATGCATGTGTATGTGATTGTGTGAGATTCTTGTAAATTAATTGAAGTGATGAGTTGTGATGTTTATACTGTGTGTATGTAAGTTTGATTGTTGAATTTCATGGGTTCGGATCATTGAAAATGAGTTTTGGGGGTGAAAATGAGCTAAAACACGAAATTCTGCGTTTTCTGCAGAAACTGTGAAGTGGGGATCGATCCCCACTGTTAGAGGATCGATCCCCATGCTGAAAACTTGTGTTTCTTGCAAAAATTATAGGGGGGATCGATCCCCTGGGCAAAATTTTACCCGGGAGGAACAATTTTAGTGCAGGATCGATCCCAGACCCCTGCACCAGAAAAGTAAAAATTCACCTGTTTTCATCCTATTTTAAGTAAAAGTTTTCAAATAATGACTAGGGGGTTAATATGCTATTTTAACATGATAAAAATGAGTATGTTGCATGCTATTTGATCTTAAAAAGGGAATGGAAAAATACACAACATTATGTTAAAGGATGGTGAGCTAAAGTGTGACATGGGAACTTGAGTGTACGCAAATTTGATGGCGAACTTTGTGAGACTTGTTGAGAATGATTGTAGAACTATATCATGTGTATGATGTAAGATTTAATGGTTTAATTTAAAGTAAGAGTGTTGTATTTGGAGAACTCGAATGCCTTTATGAAAAGTGTTATGCAATTGAAATGATGACGTGTCTTAGTAGAATATGATAGTGATTTCATTTGTGATAGGAACTGATGATGAGATTATTGATATGAGAAGATGATAAATGGTGATGTTAATATGCTAAAATGTTAAGTTAATAATGTGTAGATATGATATTAGTTGTGCTATGTAGTGACATGAATTGATGAGTGTATTACTATGAATTACGATGATGGAATGCATGTGTTAAAATGAGATGATGATGAGTCATATAAGGGATTATGTTGATGAATTATACTATGTTAATTAGAGATAAAGAAGGATTATGCTATGTTGTTATGAGGAAGAGAGGCTTTATATGAGATGATGATGAATTATGTCATGAGGATGATACGTTACGTTATGTGTAATGTGTGTAATCATATAATGCTATGTTTCATGATAAAGTGTGACATGAATATGTGAAAATGACATAAGTAGGTATATACAATTACATGGTGCTATGATTGAATGCTAAAATATGTTATGTGACATAATGAGATTATGGTCATAGATACTTGGATGAAAAGATATTATAAAGGTATGAAATGACGAAACGGGAAAAAAAAATGCTCATCACTTATGCGTTTGATTTCAAAGTTTATGTTTGTCTGAATAATTGTTTTAAAGATAGATTATGTACATAATTGAATACTGGAGTGAGATGGTTGCTGTGATGATATAATTATGCACCTATGTATTGTTAAGAAAAGTGATGAGTTACGATTGATGATAGATTGGTTTCGTGGGAATGCCTGGTGAATCCTGAGGTACATGCCAGGAAGCTCCCGAGGAGTACCCCGAAAACAACTAGATGAAGTTTAATTGATATGGTTGTGCAAATATATTGGTTTCGTGGAGAATGCCGGGTAACTCCTGAAGTACATGCCAGGAAACTCCCGAAGAGTATCCCGAAGCAACTAGAGGTAGATTTAAACGTTATGGGATGTTACAATGGTTGGATTGAGTTTTAGTGCCGCTCACCGAGGCGAAGAGAAAAATCGGCTACGACCGCTCACCGAGGCGAAGAGAATAATCGGTTAGTGCCGCTCACCGAGGCGAAGAGAACAATCGGTTTTTGACCGCTTGCCGAAGCGAGGAGAATAATCTGTAGTGTTGCTCGTCGAAGTGAAGAGATTTAACGGGTAGACGTAGGATGAATGTTTGGATTGTTGATATGCTTGTGATGATATGATTAGATGCCCGGGAGGTGAGTGTGCTTTCGCATTGAATGAGGGAACACGAGAACATAGAGAGACCCTAGGTTCCTTTAGAAACAGATCAGTAAGATGTTTGAACCAGTCAAAGTAAGGACTCCGCCTTTTCAGAAAGTAAAGTACCGTTTTATACCCGAGTATTACTTTGACTGGCTAGAATCGACGCTTTCGAGCACGTAGATCCGTGTGCTCTGTGTAACTCACTAAGACGCCCCGTCTTACTCTTTTCTCTCTAGATACTTCGATTCTAGAAACGTATGGAGCAGCCACTACCGCCGCCCCTGCCGCGCCGACTGATATATGACTTCGCGGTAGCGAGCTACATGCCGTCGACCGGCGCCGTGACCATGGTTTCCACCGTATCCGGGGTATATCGTTTCTTCATCCCAGAGCTCATGGCGAGGTACCCCGCTCCTGTTCCCGATCCTGCATCCCGCGCCTGTCCCAGCGCCCGCTCATCCGCCACCACCCCCACTGCCCATACCCGCTCCGGAGTCGGATGAGTCAGACCCCGAGGAGGAGGAGTACGAGAGTGACGAGGCAGCCCCGCCCACCGACGAGGGCGAGCAGATGGAGGACGAGCCGGAAGTAATATCCTTAGCAGGAGGACCAGCACTGAGCGAGGAGAGTGATGGTTGACATCGGACGGAAGACACCGGAGCCACGACTGGAAGATCGGCTTTGTAGCCGCCCCCTTTTAATTCTAGTTATATCTTGTGGTCTGTATGTTTTGTTCTGGAGCTTTTGTACCCCTGCGAGGGAGATAAACACTCTTTTGGCTTGTATATATTTATTGGGCAGCTTTGCACTCCACTTGAGTCCACTTTGTACACCCGGACCAGGACTTCACACTGTCCATTTTTGGTTGTAGCAGCTCTTTTCATATTATATGGCATGTATTACACAGAACCTTTAATATACTTAAATATTCTTAATTATATTGCACTCCTACGCATATATTATGTATTTAATATTATGGCCATAGTTGTATGGGCCTCTATTATATTATTGGCACTTTCCATTATTATTCTAGATGCTTATCCAGGATATCTAATCGTGCTATTGAATCTGATGGTCATGGCTTTCGAGTCTCGCTATCGATTTATCGTTTATATGAGTTACGAAAATATATTTTACTCATATGTTTCCAAAAAAAAAAATATGGGGGTTTTGGTTGTTATGTAACATTGCAAGTTGTTAATTATGTCCATGGCATAGTTAATAAATTGGGATGTTACAATTTTCACATGACAAGCAAGAAAATCACTTTCGAAAACTTCTTTCAACTTATATTATATCGTTACTTTAGAAATATCTACCCATGCACAAAACACATAATCTTAATAACCACAAAACTAGGAAAACATATTGGACCATACGACTCATAACTACAACTTGCACAGTAAGACATCCCCAAAGTATTTTCAAACAACACGAAAACGATTTTCAAGTTCGCAACTAAACGATTTGTAAAAAGAGCCTTAAGGAACTACGTACCTTAAGGTGGATGGGGTATGGAATCATTTTCTAAAACCAAAGTTGAAATCAAAACGTCATTTTAATAAACTTTCGCAATTACTTCGAAAAAAATGAAAGCAAAAGAAGAGGCGTAGATATCTTCAACGTACATCCAAAGCCACTAGGAGGAATGTGCTCGCGATGATCATCCCATCGAAGCTATGGAATAGGTCGAAGAGAAAACACTCTTGTTTATTGAAATCGATTCGCAAAACATCCTTTCAAAAACATGAGCTGAAAACAAGTTTGAAAACAGGTCTTTTAGTTCACATAGAAAACCCTTTTCGAAAACACTTTCCATTTCAATTAAACAAAACAAGGGTGTGATTAACACACATGAAAACACATGGAGGCCAAGATCAACCAGAGATGAGTAACCATCCATGGTTAACTAGCCAAGGCAATCAACTCTTAGCCAGGGTCAACTATCCTTAACAAACCTTGACTAGACCTTAACTAAACTACAAGTAGCTCAGCTTCAGGCCTAGACATGCATCACACAATTCCCACCGTACTCACATACTAATTGGGTGCCAAACAATAATGATTAAGGCTAGTCATCACCATAACAAAACAAACAAGTAAAGCATAAACGCTTACCACTCATGAGATCGTCTGATCGCTCTGCACAAACTGTGAACACATGTCCCTGGTGCTGTAGCCTAAAAGAAGAAGATGGTTGTGGACCTCCTACCTTGCAATCCTTGACATAATGGTCTGCTTTCCCGCAGCGAAAACATGTATTCTAACCGAGGAGACAGACACCGCCATGAGGCTTGCCGCACGTGGCACATGGTGGTAAGGCGGGTAACGTCTGAGGTGCTGCTGCTGATGTAGAGATCGAGGCTGAGACTGAGTCCTAGGTGGCTGACCATATGGCTGAAAGCGAGTAGGAGTCTGGCGTCTGTTCTGAGAACTCTGGGGTGCCAAACCCTCCCTCGGGGTCTCAGGCTTCGGGGGAGCATCCTCTCGGCTCGTCTCCTCAATGATCCTGCAGGTGTCAACCATCTCTGAGTACTCTTTGATCTTCATATGTTTCACCATCCTCTTAACATCCTGCCTCAAACCGGCACAGTACTTCATACACTTCCAAGACTCCTTGGGATTCTCCTGGTAGATCTCTGAGAACCGAATAAGCTCCTCAAACTTCGTCATATACTCCGGGATGGACATGTTCCCCTGTGGAAGGTCAAGGAACTCCAGCTCCTTCTCCTGACGTACAGACTCAGGGAAGTACTTCTCATAGAACATGCCCTTGAACATGTCCCATGAGATAGGAATACCCGCCGCATCATGAGCACGACGAGCATCTGTCCACCAAGCACGAGCATCCATCTGAAGCATGAAGGCAGCAAACCGGGTCTTTTGTATCTCAGAACACTGTACCACCGTGAAGATGTCCTCTATACCTCTTAATCGGTCCTCAGCTTCAGAAGGATTGTTAGTGCCAATAAATGGAGAGGGATTAGCCCTCCTGAACTCAGAGAAACGATCGTTGTCTGCATCCATGCCCGTGGGATGCACTGTAGGCTGAGGGGTGCGTTGCTGCGTCATGTGGTCCACCATGAGGTGCATTGCCTTGGCCATCTCCATGAAATCCTCAAGAGTAACACTGTTGCCCTGTCCTGCATCCTCGTGGTCGTCAACATCGTTCCTATTACGTCTGCTAGGTGCCATGTCCCTGTGCACACAAAACAATGAACATCGAGTTGATCAGGCTCCATATCAACGCTAAGTATGCACAGTTACTCTGACAGTCATTCAAAACGGTCATGTGTTACACCCCGACTTTTATTAAGTCATAATTAAATGAGATTAAGGGTAATTGACCTTGGTTAGGATTTAACTAAGTTTGGGTGGACAAGTTTCCTTTAGTAAATAATTATATGTTATGTGATCTAAGTGTATGTATATGTCTTATATGATTTATGTCTGTGTGTTCATCATGTGCTATGTGATTTAGGTGTATGTTCATGTGTATTCATTTTATGTTGGGTGATTTAGGTGCACATATGTGTTTTAATTGATGTTTAGATGATGCATGATGTAAGGAATGATGTATGGATGTTTATAGCACTAGTTGGGACGTTTTTGAGGTGATTTAAGCCTATTTGGTAGCCTTGTAATCGATTACCACGGGATGGTAATCGATTACAGCCCTTTGGTCTTCATATTTGGGCATTTTTGCTGTTGGTAATCTATTACATCCTGTCTGTAATCGATTACCATAATCGATTACCATTTCGTGGTAATCGATTACGACGTGCGCAGAGTGCATTTTTAGTACGTTTTAAGTGTCGTTCGGGCCCCACGATGACTCTAAACCATATGTAACACCCTTGCCTTAAACATATTATTTAATAATTATTAGTTAGAAATTAACAACTAATTATCAATATAATTATTGCGATAATTTTGTATGAGGTATCATTATTACGTTTATAACATAATTACATACGTGTATTAAACAAATAAAGTGACCCTTTGAGTATCATTAAAGAGAAAAATAGGTCAAACCATACTCACCCGAATATTACCAAATTTACCACACCTATTCTACACATTTTTCTTGATCACACTATATGGAAATATAGACCAATACACCACCCAGAAGCATAAAACACTTACATCTTATTTTTCCTGAAGTATAGGGTAATACGTGGTATTAATAGAGGAGCCATTTGATCATCCTCTGTTTCCATCCGAAGCCACCACCTACTGTCTCTGACTCCAGCTTGGGACACCACTAGTTTTAGTACGCCACCACCTGCTTGTCATCTACGAAGCAAGCTAGCTGTTGTTTTAGTTTCCTTCAGAGGGTGGAAAGCTCTTTCTATAAATATATAATTATGATCAACGGAATAGCACACGAGAAACACCTCTGTTACACCTATTTTCCCTAGACAGAATTACCAATAGATCATCCCTTCCTTCCGTTTTCAAATTTCTAAGTTCAACCTTAAGGTGAGTTGCTCTGTTCTTCTTCTTTTTAGAATCTGATACATGTTATTGTTCATAACTATGCATACAACTCATCCATGTTTAAACTAAAATGATGGTTTTTGGTTTTTACATATGTCAAAGTAAAATATAAACTGGTTTTTAGATGTGTGTGTGACTATGTTCTTTGAGATTTGAATAATTGTTTAACCAATTCCATGATTTCATAAGCCTTAAGAATAATAAATGATGATAAGAAGATTTAATAGTTTAGATAGAAATTGGAGTTAGAGAGTTACATACCTGGAAACTACTGCATGCACTACGTACATAGAGTAGGCGTTACGCGCCTGGAAGGAAACAGGCCAGATGTTGCCTGCGCAAAAGGCGCGCGGACGTAGGAAGCGCACGGGCGCGGGGCGCCCAGAGCGCGCAAGGCGCGCGGACACAGGACGCGCACAGGCGCAGGGCGCGCGAGGCGCGGAAGCAGGCAGCGCACGGGCGCGGGGCGCCCAGGGCGCGCAAGGCGCGAGGACGGAGGACGAGGGGCGCCCAGGGCGCGCGGACGCAGGACGCGCACAGGCGCGGGGCGCACACAGGCGCGGGGCGCGCGAGGCTCGAGAGGCGCAAGATGCACGGGCGCGGGGCGCCCGGAGCGCGCGGGGCGCGGGAGGCGCAGGGCGCGAGGCGCGCTGGGAGCGCAGGGCGCGGGCGTGCGAGGCGCGCAGGGCGCTGGGAATCGCGCGGTCGTGGCCTGCCATGCGTTGCGTCGATTCCTAGTGCACCGAAACTAGACCAATTTCTCTAATTTATTTTTATGATCAATAAACTACGAAATATTTTTATAATTATTTCTTAAAACTAGTTGCAGTATTATTAAATATACAGAACAAGACAATACGAGTATATATATATGTATCTATGTGCTGTGAGAACTGAAAAGCTTATAACTAAATCAAATATAATTACTATTGGTATGCAACGATGTTACTACACGATAGTATTACAGGGTGATCAAGATATCTGCTGTTGTTATATACCGAATCTTTAAATTAGAGTGATAATGTGAAATGGTAATGCTAGTGTATAAGACTGTACTCATGCATGATGATTGTACTGTTCTTGAGGTTGTATTATGGATTGCATGAACGACTCGGTGGAATTCCTGGAATTGTCCGGACGAGTACCCGAGGATGCTACATGTGTTTGTTAAATTATAACTGCTGCTCGTTATATCCGTTCGATTGAATTTCTGGTTAGCTTGGATCCAGCCATCTAATCGACTAGATGGTGGTGCATTGGACCTACGGGACATGTGGACTAGATGGCAGAGGATTCTTTGACACGAGACACCTCCGAATCAAGGAACCTTTAAAGTTTAGGCGAGAACGGAGCTGTGGTCAAGGTCAAGACTTCCCGGTCTAGGACTCAGAGCATATTTGAGGGACACATAGTCCCGACTTGCATATGATACCACGGCCGGGCCGTGATGCCGAATGGTGTTATCCGAGGAGTTAGAGTTTCCATGGCTAGGCCATGATGCCGGACTTGCAATCCGAGGATTTTTGTGACCGGATACACATTCGAGGGTCATAGTGTACATTTACATGAAAAGTGGAGAAACTGCTAACCTTCAATTCAACGAACGAAGGAATATCGAATGTGAGGCATGGACCAGTGGACTCGTAGTACGGCCTACGAGGAAATTGTGAAACCAACCTTATAGTTGATATTTACGTAGGTTGCTAGAAATGCGAGAACCTAGTGAAAACGTAGACTCCCTTAGAAACGGATCCTTAAGATGTTTGATCAATCAAGGTAAGGACTCATAGTTTTGGAACTAGTACCACCTTTTGAAAAGAAAGAGTATTACTTTGATTGACTAGAATTGTCATACGAGCACGTTGATCCGTGTGCTTTACGCAACTCACTAAGACTCTCGAGTCTTACCCTCTCTTTCTTTCGTATGTCAAATTCTAGATGGGCAGCTTCCACCCCCTCCACGTAGACCTTATGTTTTTGGACTCTCTACGTACGACCCAGAGACCGGCTTGATTTCGGTTACGCACCACGTCCCTGGTACCACACAGTTCTTCTTGCCGGATCTCAAACGAAGATTCCCAGCCCCTCGACATGACGCAGCTCCAGCTCAGGCAGCATCTCCACCACCACCACCACCAGCGGAGGAGGACCCGGTCGAGGTAGAGGATTCAGACCTAAAGGAGGAACCTGAGCCTGATTATGTACCTGGCGAGCCTGGAGCAGATTCATCAGAGGAGGAGGATCCCGAAGAAGATATACTAGAGGGTGAGGAGCAGCAGTAGACAGTCGAGCGGTCGTATAGTGGAGATTTCTTTTGTTTAGTAGTTAGTCGCCTCATTTTGAGTTGTACCACTGAGTAAGCGGCAGCGCTCCTCAGTGTAGGTTGAGATTTTGATTCTGTACATGCACTTCCATCAGATATTGGTCCAATTCAGTATACAGAGTGCCATTTATGTACACATATATTACCTTTATGTCTTGGTTATGTTTCTATTATCACATAAGTATTCCCAGTACATGGTTTATTATATTAGGAACCTAATGTCATGGCTTTTTGAGTTTTACCCCGTTCACTATATCCCTATTCTGTATAGGTATAAAAAAATAAAAATAAAAATAAAAAGAAAAAAAAGTGATGTTCCGAGTTGTTAATCTTAACCATGGCAAGGTTGATAAATCGGGATGTTACATTTTTGGTATCAGAGCAGTTCGGTCCAATTAAAGCATGAGGACTAAGCCTGTTGTGTCTTCCCAAACTTTTCCTTCAGCCACTATGTGTTGATGTTTTCTTATGATCTGTTGTGCGCCGTTATTTCTTATAAGAACTTGCATTCCAACGAGCCTGATCAACTCATTGGTTATGCAGGTATTAGAAGAAATCATGCCGCGACAATCCCATTCCGAGTCCGATCTCCAGAGCGTGCTAGAAGCTATTAGGGCTCAGGCGGAAGCCTCAGTCAGGATGGCTCAAGTAATGGAGGCCGGAAGAAACCAGCAGTTAGTAGTTAGCGAAGAGTCGCGACGTTATCAGGAATTCAAGCAACGTAACCCTCCAACTTTCTCTGGAGAATTAAACCCCGACCGGGCTGACGGATGGATTCGGGGTATCGAGCGAATCTTTGAGGATATGCCTTTCACCGATGCACAAAAGGTTAAATTCGCTACCTGGGAACTGAAAGACCAAGCTGAGTCTTGGTGGGAGGTTGTCAAACCCATTCTTCAACCAACCGAGGAACAGATGATTTGGGAAAACTTCAAGGCAGCATTTTTCGAGAAGTACTTCCCAAGGACCCTGAGGGATGCAAAAGATAGGGAATTCCTTGACCTAATTCAAGGAAACATGTCGGTACTCGAGTATACGGCGAAGTTTGATCGTTTGTGCCGTTATTCAACAACTTACCGGTTGAACCCAGACGAGGAATGGAAATGTGTAAGGTATGAGCAAGGATTGAAGCCGGACCTTTATGACAAAATGGTTTCACACAACATCAGGGACTACGCTACCTTAGTCAATAGGTGTCTGGCCCAGGAAGAGGGTGCCCAGAGGAAAGCTGTGGCGGAGCAAGAGCTGGCCAAGAGGAAGCGTTAGGAGGACGCAGGGGGAAATCAGAACGTTCAGACCCGGTCAATGGTGCCATATGGAAGACAATACCCGAAACGTCAACAACAATTCCCTCCACGCCATAATCAATACAGAGCTCCCTTACCACAGGGACAGATTCAATTTCGCCCTCAGCGACAACAACAACCAAGGAGATTACCACCTCTAGCTAGACCTCAGGGGAATGTGCCACCTCAAGGAAATCGTCAAGATGGACAGAGGAACGCGCCACTGGTTCCGGTGGCAGATCGACCCCTCTGTAGGGTGTGCGGGCTGAGACATCTTGGAAACTGTCCCACATGTTTCCGGTGTGGCCAAACTGGTCATTTTGCAAGGAATTGCGGACAGGGAGGAAATCCGGGGTCACAGCGTCAGGCCCGAGTATTTGCAGTTACGGCAGAGCAAGCCGAAGCTTCGGGAGAGTTGATCCAAGGTGAGTGCATTATGTCGTATATCCATTTAACGGTGTTATATGATTCTGGTGCAACACATTCTTTTATTTCTAATACATGTGTTGAGAGACTTAAGTTACCAGTCACGACAACCCCATATACTTTAACCGTGACTACCCCAACCTCTTCTCAAATTAATACTTCATCTTGTGTGCATGACTGTTCTTTTGAAATATTAGGAAGGACCTTTAAAGCTAACCTTATATGTATTCCCTTGGTAGGCTTAGATATTATTCTAGGAATGGACTGGTTAAAGTTAAATAGAATTACCTTAGTTTGTGAAACCAAAACCATTCTTTTTCCCGATGACCTCCAGAATAGAACCAATAACATAGAATCTCCCTTTAGTTCCCATATACCCCTATACTGTTGTAAGGTAAATGCTCAGGAATACCTTATGTTCGCTTCAAGTACAACTGCCAAGGATCAGCAAATTGGAAATATTCCGGTCGTCTGCGACTTTCCTGAAGTATTTCCGGACGAGATTCCTGATTTTCCTCCGGAACGAGAAGTAGAATTCAAGATCGAACTAGTACTAGGAGCAGGACCGATTTCAGTTGCTCCATATCGAATGGCACCTCCGGAACATAAAGAACTGAAGACGCAACTAGAAGACCTACTGGAGAAGCGTTTCATACGACCAAGTGTATCACCATGGGGAGCACCAGTTCTGTTCGTGAAGAAGAAGGATGGTTCGATGAGATTATGTATAGACTACCGGCAGCTGAACAAGGTCACCATCAAGAATAAGTACCCATTACCACGGATAGATGACTTGATGGATCAATTACAAGGAGCCAAAGTATTCTCCAAGATTGATTTACGATCTGGATATCACCAGATAAGAGTACGGGAGTCGGATATTCCTAAGACAGCTTTTAGATCAAGATATGGGCATTTTGAATTCACAGTAATGTCATTTGGACTTACAAATGCTCCAGCTGTTTTCATGGATTATATGAACCGGGTGTTTAGGGAATATCTGGACAAGTTTGTGGTGGTGTTCATCGACGATATTCTGGTTTACTCAAAAACAGAGGAGGAACATGCTGAACATCTAAGACAGATTCTGAGAATTTTGTCGAAAAAGAGACTATATGCCAAACTTTCAAAATGTGAATTTTGGTTAAAGGAAGTACAGTTTTTGGGGCATGTAGTATCTCAAAAGGGAATAGCAGTAGACCCTGCTAAGATCAAGGCCATTATGGATTGGGAAAGACCGACGACTGCCACGGAGATACGAAGCTTCTTAGGATTGGCCGGTTATTATCGGAGATTCATACAGGGATTCTCTCAGATCTCCGCATCGATGACAAAGTTAACTAAGAAGAACACGTCCTTTGAATGGAATGAGGCATGTGAGCAGAGCTTCCAGGAGCTGAAAAAAAAGATTGACATCGACTCCAGTGCTGACCCTACCAGATTTGGAACAAAGTTTGAAGTTTTCTCAGACCACAAAAGCCTCAAGTATTTGTTTGACCAAAAGGAACTCAACATGAGACAACGTCGCTGGATGGAATTCCTTAAGGATTTCGATTTTACGTTACATTACCACCCTGGTAAAGCTAACATAGTAGCAGACGCTCTAAGTCGAAAATCCTTGCATGCACCACGAATGATGATTAAAGAATTGGAGTTGGTACAACAATTCGGAGAATTAAGCCTTGATGTGAAGCCGAAACCTACAAGCATCAAATTTGGTCATTTAGTCATTTCCAGTGAATTTAAGAGCAAAATTGAGCAGGCACAGAAGGACACGCATAACAAAGACTTACAAGAAACGATACAAGCAGCTCAACAAGGAAAGATTAAAGGATTGGAGCAAGGGATTGATGGAATTTGGAGATTTGAAAAGCGTATATGCGTGCCAAATGTCAAGGAACTCCGAGAAGACATATTACGTGAGTCACACAAAAGCCATTTTACCATACATCCGGGAATGACAAAGATGTATCATGATCTTAAAGAACGGTTTTGGTGGCCCGGAATGAAGAAGGATGTGGCTCAATACATTGGGAAGTATCTTACCTGTCAGCGGATAAAAGCAGAACATCAAAGGCCAGCTGGAATCCTGAATCCCCTTCCTATCCCGGAATGGAAATGGGAGCACATTACCATGGATTTTGTGTCGGGATTGCCTCTTACACCAAGAAAATTGGATGCAGTTTGGGTAATTGTAGACCGATTAACCAAATCGGCACACTTTCTGCCAATTCGGATGACATATCCATTGGAAAGACTAGCTAAGTTATACATTGACTGGATCATCAGACTACATGGTACCCCTACTTCGATCGTCTCTGATCGCGACCCGAGGTTTACATCCAAGTTTTGGGGAGCATTGCAACGGGCTTTTGGAACAAAATTGTGTATGAGCACCGCATATCATCCTCAGACCGACGGGCAATCAGAACGGACCATCCAGACATTAGAAGACATGCTCAGAGCAATGGTATTGGAAATGCCTGGAAGTTGGGATTCACACTTACCATTGGTAGAGTTTGCTTACAACAATAGTTATCATGCTAGTATTGGTATGGCTCCATATGAGGCACTCTACGGTCGAAAGTGTCAGTCACCATTATGTTGGAATGATTCTGGAGAGGGACAAGTTCTGGGACCAGACCTGGTACAACAAACCACAGAGAAGATCAAGATGGTGAAGGACAAAATGCAAACGGCTCAGAGCAGACAAAAATGCTATGCGGATAAGAGACGACGGGAATTAGAATTCAGCGAAGGAGATCACGTATTTCTCCGGACAGTACGTACAACAGGCATAGGTAGAGCCCTCAAAACCAAAAAGTTAAACCCAAGGTTTGTGGGACCATTCCAAATTCTTCAAAAAGTCGGACCCTCAGCCTATCAATTAGCTCTTCCACCGAACCTATCTAACCTACACATGTTTCCATGTCTCTCAACTGCAAAGTATCAGGCGTCACCTGAACATGTATTAGAACCAGAAAATATTCAGTTAAAGGATAACTTGACATTTGAACTCCCTGCCACAAAGATAGTAGGCTATCAAACTAAGCACACACACAATAAGGAGATACGCCTGGTCAAAGTTGCTTGGGGAAACAAATTGCTAGAAGATTATACGTGGGAACTTGAGTCAGAAATACGTGAGAAATACCCACACCTTTTTAATGATTAGACAGGAAATTTCGGGGACGAAATTTCTTTTAAGAGGGGTAGATTGTAACACCCTTGCCTTAAACATATTATTTAATAATTATTAGTTAGAAATTAACAACTAATTATCAATATAATTATTGCGATAATTTTGTATGAGGTATCATTATTACGTTTATAACATAATTACATACGTGTATTAAACAAATAAAGTGACCCTTTGAGTATCATTAAAGAGAAAAATAGGTCAAACCATACTCACCCGATTATTACCAAATTTACCACACCTATTCTACACATTTTTCTTGATCACCCTATATGGAAATATAGACCAATACACCACCCAGAAGCATAAAACACTTACATCTTATTTTTCCTGAAGTATAGGGTAGTACGTGGTATTAACAGAGGAGCCATTTGATCATCCTCTGTTTCCATCCGAAGCCACCACCTACTGTCTCTGACTCCAGCTTGGGACACCACTAGTTTTAGTACGCCACCACCTGCTTGTCATCTACGAAGGAAGCTAGCTGTTGTTTTAGTTTCCTTCAGAGGGTGGAAAGCTCTTTCTATAAATATAGAATTATGATCAACAGAATAGCACACGAGAAACACCTCTGTTACACCTATTTTCCCTAGACAGAATTACCAATAGATCATCCCTTCCTTCCGTTTTCAAATTTCTAAGTTCAACCTTAAGGTGAGTTGCTCTGTTCTTCTTCTTTTTAGAATCTGATACATGTTATTGTTCATAACTATGCATACAACTCATCCATGTTTAAACTAAACTAATGGTTTTTGGTTTTTACATACGTCAAAGTAAAATATAAACTGGTTTTTAGATGTGTGTGTGACTATGTTCTTTGAGATTTGAATAATTGTTTAACCAATTCCATGATTTCATAAGCCTTAAGAATAATAAATGATGATAAGAAGATTTAATAGTTTAGATAGAAATTGGAGTTAGAGAGTTACATACCTGGAAACTACTACATGCACTACGTACATAGAGTAGGCGTTGTGCGCCTGGAAGGAAACAGGCCAGATGCTGCCTGCGCACAAGGCGCGCGGACGTAGGAAGCGCACGGGCGCGGGGCACCCAGAGCGTGCAAGGCGCGCGGACGCAGGATGCGCACAGGCGCAGGGCGCCGAGGGCGCGCGAGGCGCGGAAGCAGGAAGCGCACGGGCGCGGGGCGCCCAGGGCGCGCAAGGCGCGCGGACGGAGGACGCGGGGCGCCTAGGGTGCGTAAGACGCGGGGACACAGGACGCGCACAGGCGCAGGGCGAGCACAGGCGCGGGGCGCGAGACGCGCAAGATGCACGGGCCAGGGCGCCCGGAGCGCGCGGGCGCGGGAGGCGCAGGACGCGGAGGTCGCGAGGCGCGCTGGGAGCGCAGGGCGCGGGCGTGCGAGGCGCGCAGGGCGCTGGGCGCTGGGAATCGCGCGGTCGTGGCCTGCCATGCGCTGCGTCGATTCCTAGTGCACCGAAACTAGACCAATTTCTCTAATTTATTTTTATGATCAATAAACTACGAAATATTTTTATAATTATTTCTTAAAACTAGTAGCAGTATTATTAAATATACAGAACAAGACAATACGAGTATATATATATGTATCTATGTGCTGTGAGAACTGAAAAGCTTATAACTAAATCAAATATAATTACTATTGGTATGCAACGATGTTACTACACGATAGTATTACCGGGTGATCAAGATATCTGCTGTTGTTTTATACCGAATCTGTAAATTAGAGTGATAATGTGAAATGGTAATGCTAATGTATAAGACTGTACTCATGCATGATGGTTGTACTGTTCTTGAGGTTGTATTATGGATTGCATGAACGACTCGGTGGAATTCCTGGAATTGTCCGGACGAGTACCCGACGATGCTACATGTGTTTGTTAAATTATAACTGCTGCTCGTTATATCCGTTCGATTGAATTTCTAGTTAGCTTGGATCCAGCCATCTAATCGACTAGATGGTGGTGCATTGGACCTACGGGACATGTGGACTAGATGGCAGAGGATTCTTTGACACGAGACACCTCCGAATCAAGGAACCTTTAAAGTTTAGGCGAGAATGGAGATTTGGTCAAGGTCAAGACTTCCCGGTCTAGGACTCAGAGCGTATTTGAGGGACACATAGTCCCGACTTGCATATGATACCACGGCCGGGCCGTGATGCCGAATGGTGTTATCCGAGGAGTTAGAGTTTCCATGCCTGGGCCATGATGCCGGACTTGCAATCCGAGGATTTTTGTGACCGGATACACATTCGAGGGTCATAGTGTACACTTACATGAAAAGTGGAGAAACTGCTAACCTTCAATTCAACGAACGAAGGAATATCGAATGTGAGGCATGGACCAGTGGACTCGTAGTACGGCCTACGAGGAAATTGTGAAACCAACCTTATAGTTGATATTTACGTAGGTTGCTAGAAATGCGAGAACCTAGTGAAAACGTAGACTCCCTTAGAAACGGATCCTTAAGATGTTTGATCAATCAAGGTAAGGACTCATAGTTTTGGAACTAGTACCACCTTTTGAAAAGAAAGAGTATTACTTTGATTGACTAGAATTGTCATACGAGCACGTTGATCCGTGTGCTTTACGCAACTCACTAAGACTCTCGAGTCTTACCCCTCTTTCTTTCGTATGTCAAATTCTAGATGGGTCAGCTTCCACCCCCTCCACGTAGACCTTATGTTTTTGGACTCTCTACGTACGACCCAGAGACCGGCTTGATTTCGGTTACGCACCACGTCCCTGGTACCACACAGTTCTTCTGCCGGATCTCACACGAAGATTCCCAGCCCCTCGACATGACGCAGCTCCAGCTCAGGCAGCATCTCACCACCACCACCACCAGCGGAGGAGGACCCGTCGAGGCAGAGGATTCAGACCCAGAGGAGGAACCTGAGCCTGATTATGTACCTGGCGAGCCTGGAGCAGATTCATCAGAGGAGGAGGATCCGAAAAAGATATACTAGAGGTGAGGAGCAGCAGTAGACAGTCGAGCGGTCGTATAGTGGAGATTCTTTGTTTAGTAGTTAGTCGCCTCATTTGAGTTGTACCACTGAGTAAGCGGCAACGCTCCTCAGTGTAGGTTGAGATTTGATTCTGTACATGCACTTCCATCAGAATATGGTCCAATTCAGTATACAGAGGGCCATTATGACACATATATTACTTATGTCTTGGTTATGTTTCTATTATACAAAGTATTCCCAGTACATGGTTTATTATATTAGAACCTAATGTCATGGCTTGTTGAGTTTTACCCCGTTCACTATATCCCTATTCTGTATAGGTATAAAAAAAAAAAAGTGATGTTCCGAGTTGTTATTCTTAACCATGGCAAGGTTGATAAATCGGGATGTTACACCATATATAACCGAGCCACCACATCAGAAACCCTAATCCTCACTTCAGAAACACTTCAAACACTCTCTCTAATCCTTGTGCCTCAATTGTTCTTCCTCTCTCTCAAGAACTCAAAGTCATAGCCATTCCACAACCCCAACTCATATCAAACCTTACCCGATCACAAAACAAATTACATATTCTTAATCCTCTCATCAAATAAAACCCTTCTACCGATTGCAATTCTTGAAAAGGAGCCATCTTTGTATTCCTACCGTTCGTGGGGCTAGTGAGAGAAAGTTAAAACGTGTTCTACGTCGGGAAAGGGTGTCTCTACGCATTACATAAGAAGTCTACAAGAGGTAGGGGTTCTAGGCATTCTTTATTCTCGGTAATTTCATGCATGATGATGTGTATTTGATGAGGTTATTGTTATTGTTCGTTTTTCCCATTAGGGTTGATGAAAGGGCTATGTCTTACGAAATTAATTTCAAAGAAAAAGGGTTTCATCAATTGAAAAATGTTTTTAATCATGTTTTATCAATGAGTTTTCATGTACCTATGTTTTCTATTGATTGGGATGATTCTAGATTAAAGTTTTAGCCATTGGCTTGTGAAAAACGTGTTTCAGAAACTCTAGAATCTGAGTTTTCACGTTCGTAATCGATTACAAGAGGTTCGTAATCGATTACGAGCTGAGAATTTCCAATCGCGAGAAAACATGGCTCTCTGGTAATCGATTACAAGGTCTGTGTAATCGATTACTGTAATCGATTACAGCCCCGGTGTAATCGATTACAGCACTGCAGATTTTACGAAAATTAACCGTTTTGACCCTTTGTAACATCCCAATTTATTAACTATGCCATGAACATAATTAACAATTTGCAATGTTACATAACACCCAAAAATCCCATGTTTTTTTTTTTTGAAACGTATAAGTAAAATATATCTTCGTAACCCAAATAAATGATAAATCGATATCGAGACTCAAAGCCATGACCAATCAGATTCAATAGCACGATTAGATATCCTGGATAAGCGTCTAGAATAACAATAGAGGATGTCAATAATATAATAAAGGCCCATGCGACAAATGGCCATGATATCAATATATAACATATGCTTCAGAGTGGAAAATATAAAGGTTCGAGTGTATCAGGATCCTGTTTAGTACATACAGAGATAATAATGGAGCTGACATGATCAAAATAAATAAGTCTAAAATCTTGGTCCGAATATACAAAAGAGGACTCAGGTAAAACTGTAGTTCGTTAAATACATATACATGTCAAAAGAGTTAAATCTCACGCAGGGGTACAAAAAGGCTCCATATAAATAACTTATAAACAAAGAAAAAGAGGTCGAAAGTCAGCTGCACATCGGTTAGGTTGATCACGATCAGCGCCTCACCTACTAGCGCTCCCGGCGTCCTCGCTCATGTCTGAGCCTGTACCTGAAGAAGACGCCGCAAACTCTACCATGATGTAGTCGACGTATGTCTAGAAATCCACCGAGTCATCACTCGGGTAGCCCTCATCCTCCTCTGGGTCCGACTCTGTTGACTCCGAGACCGGAGAAGGTGGCGGAGGTGGTGGCGGAGAAGCAGGTGCTTGAGCTGGTGCCGGAGCTGGGGCTGGAGCTGGAGCAGGAGCAAGGATGGGACCAGGAGCAGGGTACCTCGCTAGAAGCTCTGGGATGAAGAAGCGATGTACCCCTGAGACGGTGGACGCGACAGTCACCGCACCGGTGGCCGGCGTGTAGCTGGACCAAGCGAAATCAAAAGCCTCGTGGCGCGGCGGGGGTGGCGGCGGCTGGTCCATCTAGAATCGAGTCATCAAGAAAAGAGAGCGTAAGACGAGGTCGTCTTAGTGAGTTACCTTGAGCACACGGATCTACGTGCTCGATGTTATCGATTCTAGCTAGTCAAAGTAATACTTGTATCAAACAGAACTTTAATTTTCTCAAAAACTCAAGTACTTACTTTGACTAGATCAAACAACTTAACGATCCGTTTCTAAAAGGAAAACCTATGAGTCTTTCTAAGTTCTCACGATTCCCTCAATATACAAATAATGCTCACCCCTCTCATATATCATTACAGCCAACCATAACACTTTCGCATTATTCATATTAATAAAACATGCATGAGAGCACTTCAAATAACATATCAACTTTGAGGCGTATCCGAATACACCCACCTCCTAGATACCCTCTAATGGCATATTTGAATACACCCACCTCCTAAATAGCCAAGCACGACATACTCGAATCCACCCAAACTCCTAAGTAGCCGGCAACAGCGTACTCGAATCCACCCAAACTCCTAAGTAGCTGGCATCAGCGTACTCGAATACACCCATCTCCTAAGTAGCTGGGAAAGGCGTACTCGAATCCACCCAAACTCCTAAGTAACCATTTAATACTTCAATCTTCCAACTCAACACAACCACGCGAAACATGTACAAGTCTCTACATATTCAACTTAATAATAAATTCTTAACATCATAGCATGCACTTCCAAAGCTCACAACTAAACAATTCATCAATCAAAATTCTCATTTCAATCAAATTTACAATTCAATCATATTTCACTTAGCCCACAATCACTTCACATGAGCATATCATAATTTTACTTTAATCTCAATTAAGGGATTCTACTACCCACATTAACATAACATGCTTGCACATCATTATCTCAACAATTACATAGTCACATATAACCCCATCCACATAAACCAACCATTTCAGTTCCATAACATCTACATAAAACGGGTTTGGGTTCTCCGAATACCCCATTATTACTTTGAACTAAAGTATTAAAGCTCTCATCATTCACATAGCTTAATCTTAGATTTATCTCTATCAGATTTCACAAACCTCCCCTGTTACACTTTAAATCACCAAACCTTTACACATAAACTTGTATATTTCCCTCTCTCTTTTTAGGATTAAAAACATTGTGACATACTCATTTTCATCACCTTAAAATAGTATGTTAACCCCATAATCATTATATGAAAACTTGTACTTAAAATAGGGTGAAAATAAGTGAAATTTTACTTTTCTGGTGCAGGGGATCGATCCTCAGGGGTCTGGGATCGATCCTGCATTAAAACATCTCTTCCCGGGTGAAATTTTGCCCAGGGGATCGATCCTCAGGTGTCTGGGATCGATCCCCCCATAAATTTTCACAGAAAACACATTTTCGCAGCACGGGGATCGATCCTCTCAGAGTGGGGATCGATCCCTACTTAATTTTCCCCAAAACAGCAGCATTTTTCACTTGGGGATCGATCCTCCAATGGTGGGGATCGATCCCCACTTAAATTTTTCCCACACAACCACGTTTTTCACTTGGGGATCGATCCTCCAATGGTGGGGATCGATCCCCACAGCACATATTCTGCAGAAAATGCAGAAATCGTGCTTTTGCTCCCCTCTCACCCCAAAACTCATACCCACTCATCTAAATCACTTAGAAATCATCCATCCTACATACATACACATATGATCAGTGTCTAAACTCAATATCTCAGACCCTAACACAAAGAAAATACAAAACCTCATACATGCAAGAGCAAAAACTCAACATGCAAGAACTCAAACAAGCTCCATTCATCACCACTCTTGAAATAAGGCTACATGCAACTTGAAACTCGAAAATCAGAGGAGCATTTCAACAAAAACAAAGAGCAAGAGGCTCTGGAACAATGGAAAATCAGAGGGATTATAAAGAGGGTTGATAACTCACTTGATTTCTTTGAGAAAGAAGCAAAATGAAGGGGTTGGTGGTGACTTCTCTTGAGCTCCAATGGCTGGCCGAAAATGAGAGGGAAAGGGGAGGAAGAAGCTTCTGATATGTGTGTTAGAGTGAAAGAAAATGAATTGTCTTTGAGGGGGAAGGGTGTGACATATGATCGTTATGAAAATTTCCTTAATATTATGAGACTCTCAATAAGTCTAAAACAATTATCTCATATTATTATTAATTTCACATTATTTATATATATAAAAAGGATTTCTCCTGAAAATCGTAAAAATGCAAAATTTAATAATAACAGCTTTAAAATCATAATTTTCCAATATTGGTAAGAATATTTTCTAATTATTTTCTAACCACCAATTTGGGACTCTCAAATTTCAAATATTAAGGTCTCAACAAAATTTTTATAACGATCATTACCCCTCTCAGGGGTTCTCCAGCTCGTACCATAATAATATTATGTTTGCCTTGCTTCTCAGCAACTTAAATTATTATGTAATAACTTATAGCATATTCACAAAATTTAGCCACATAAAACAAATACATGTACACACATATGTATATGCATATATATATATATATATATATATATATACAAATTATTTTATTCACAAGGCATAAAATATGTACCCTTACGTATATGCAATTTATTTATACTCACATAAGCACCTCTTGCACTTCAATATATCAAGCATAATTATATATGTGTTACTACTTCAATATATATATATATATAAATAAACTTAGTACCGGTCTCTTTCCTGAGTAAGGAAACTTACTTAAACCCGAACATATACACCATTCACTTTGGTTCCGTAAAATACATCTATCTCAGACAACGCTATAAGACTTATTTCAACATTAATTATCAATCATCATCAAATAATATAATTAATCTGAGCCCCACGTTGCCCATGTGCGCACTACACATGTATATATATATATATATATCAGTCATAGAAAAACACACAATGAAATATCACCATATATATATATATATAGCTCTAAGCTCCGGGCACCGAAATCCGCACCGGCGACTGAGAAAACACAAAAGCAAGAAAGTCCCGAATCACGGGTGTTACACCCTTTATGCTCCCTAATGCGTTCTACGACTTGTGTAAGTGTTATATATGATTTATGCATGATTTATATATGATTAGATGAGATGTAATATATAGTTATATGTTATTATAATATAAAAATACGATTATATGATAATATATGTTATGTATGATTCGTGTATGTTCATTATGTAATGTTATGAGCTGTTTATACATTTAAATGCTATGATGTAATGTTAAGTGATGATATTATGATATAATGCGATGTATGTGATAAAGATGTAATGAAATGTTAAAGTAATGTAATGTAGCCTTCGGTCACTAACGGAGTAGGTAAGGGAGGGATAAGGCCTCGGTCGCCGACTTCGTTGGTAAAGGAAGGTGAAATCACGTAAATACAAAGTTAAAGTAAAACACTGTAGCCTTCGGTAGATAGTGAGTTAGTAAGGAGGATGACAACCTCGGTCACTGGGCTGCATTAGCAGGGAAGGTGAAAGACCCCCTCTTCCCGTTAATGTTAGGGTGAGCTCATACCTAGGGAACCGATGATGTGGAGGATATGTACAGGAGGGTGGTAGGCCAACCAATGTTAATGCAAGATTAAAGTTTAAGAGAGCTAAAGTTATATATAGAGTGTCATGACATGTTCTTTTCCTTATTGATATTTAGAAGCACATAGTACACTACACAGAGATCTTTAATTATGATATGTTATATGTAATAAATAAAATGAACAAGACGCACTTAGGTAAGACATTCCGGGAAAAGATTGTTCCAAACTTATATCTGAAATGAACTTATTCATACTTCACTTATTTCATAATTAAACCCGGGGCGGCTTCCTCTACTGAGATACATTATGTACTCACCTATGTTTTCCCCCCACCTTTTAGAGGATTTGATCGAGCAGGATGTCAGAGCACACGAGGAGACCGCACAAGCTTAGTTTATGATTTAGTTTCTCAGATATCAGAGACATGTTTTATTCCTTTATGCAGATTGTAACATCCCAAATTATTAACTATGCCATGGACATAATTAACAACTTGCAATGTTACATAACACCCAAAAACCCCATGTTTTTTTTTTTTTTGAAACGTATATATATACTATATTTTCGCAAACCCCTGTGTACAATAACTCGATATTGAGACTCAAAGCCATGACCAATAAGATTAATGGCACGAATGGATAACCTGGATAAGCGTCTAGAATCACAATGGAAAATGCCAATAATATAATAAAGGCCCATACATCAATGGCCATAATATTAAATACATAATATATGCGTAGGAGTGAAATACATAAATACTTAAGTATATTAAAGGTTATGTTTAATACATGCCATATGTAACATCCCAGTTTATTAACTATGCCATGGACATAATTAACAATTTGCAATGTTACATAACACCAAAAAACCCCATGTTTTTTTTTTTTGTAGCGTACACGTAAAATATATTTTCGCAAACCCCTGCGTACAATAAACCGGTATCGAGACTCAAAGCCATAACCAATCAGATTTATGGCACGAATAGATAACCTGGATAAGCGTCTAGAATCACAATGGAAAATGCCAAGATATAAATAAGGCCCATACAACAAACGGCCATAATAGTAATATATAACATATGCTTCAAAGCGAAATGTAACAGAGTTCAAGTGTATCAAGATCCTGTTTAATACATGCCGAAGTATAAATATAGGGGAGCTGACATGATAAAAAGGCAAGTCCAAAAATCCTGGTCCGAATATACAAAAGGACTCAGGTAAAACTGTAGTTCGTTAGATACATATACATGCAAAGATGGTAAAATCCCACGCAGGGGAACAAAAGGCTCCATATAAATAATAACTTATAGACACAAGAAAAGAGGTCAATGGTCAGCTGCACATCGGTCAGGTTGGTCACGATCGGCGCCTCACCTGCTGGCGCACTCATAACTGACCCTGTGGCAGAAGAAGATGCCTCAGACTTTACCATGATGTAGTCGACATCCGTCCAGAAATCAGCCGAATCCTCACTTGAGTAGCCCTCGTCCTCCACTTGGTCCGACTCTGTCGACTCCGAGACCGGAGATGGTGGCGGAGGTGGCGGCGGAGAAGCAGAGGCCTGCGCTGGGGCGGGAGCTGGAGCAGGAACTGGGGCTGGAGCTGGGGCAGGAACGGGACCATGAACGGGAGTAGGGTACCTCGCTAGAAGCTCTGGGATGAAGAAGCGGTGTACCCCGGAGATAGTCGACGCGACAGTCACCGCACCGGTGGCCGGCGTGTAGCTGGACCAAGAGAAATCATAGGTCTCGTGGCGCGGCAGGGGCGGCTGCGGCTGGTCCATCTAGAATCGAATCATCAAGAAAAGAGAGCGTAAGACGAGGTCGTCTTAGTGAGTTACCTTGAGCACACGGATCTACGCACCCGATGTTATCGATTCTAGCTAGTCAAAGTAATACTTGTATCAAACGGGACTTGTATTTTCTCAAAAACTCAAGTGCTTACTTTGACTAGAACAAACAACTTAATGATCCGTTTATAGAGGGGGAACCTGTGAGTCTTTCTATGTTCTCGCGGTTCTCTCAATGTACAATAAATGCTCACCCCTCTCACATACCATTACAGTCAACCAAGCATCAATTTCGTACTTGTGGTAATCACCACATCAAGTTCTAGCAGTAATTTTGCATAGTATGCAACAAACCATCTCTTTCACATTATTCGTATTAATAAACATGCATGAGAACATTTCAAATAACAGATTAACCTTGAGGCGTATCCGAATACACCCACCTCCCAGATACCCTCTAATGGCATATTCGAATACACCCACCTCCCAAATAGCCACATCGGCATACTCGAATACACCCAAACTCCTAAGTAGCCGGCATCAGCGTACTCGAATACACCCAAACTCCTAAGTAGCTGGCTTCAGCGTACTCGAATACACCCAAACTCCTAAGTAGCTGGAAAAGGCCTACTCGAATCCACCCAAACTCCTAAGTAGCCATATAATACATCAATCTTCCAAATCAACACAACCACACGAAACACGTACAAGTTTCTACAAAAATCAACCTAATGATAAATTTCATTCCATATCCCTCATATCTTCATTACAAGCATGAAACTTCGTCATATTGTTTTCACATACTCATATAACGCTTTATCATCAAATGTACTATTACGCAATTACACACAACTTACATCATATTGCCAGTTCAGATGTATTTCATTTTCATGCTTCAAGTTCACGAAATGGGGATTTTGCCCCTAGATTCCGTAGAAATCACAATCTGCTGAAATCCCCAGCAGAGGTCGCGCCCTGGCGCGTCAGGGGCGCTGGGGCGCCCGAGTTCTGCCTCCTCACACAGAACTGCGTGTTGGCCTTGACCAACCACGTCTCTCCTTTTCCTCGCACTTTCCCCAGTCATTCATAAGACACAATCCAAACTCAAAACATATATCAACATAACCTTTATTTTAAAATTTACTGCATACATTCAGGGTATTTACTTATACCTCATTTCAAAATAGACCACAAATGCATACTTAGACCATTTCATATATATAAAGTTCTATACATACACATATGCTATATAAGCTTCACATCCAATCATTAAACACTTTCCATTAATTATTCCCTTTAACATACTTACACATTCATCAATTTCAAACATAGCAATTTAGGCATCTAGCATGTTAACACATTACACAAACAATCCATATTAGAAATTGGCTAATCAGTTACTGTAGATGGCAGCAGGGGTCGCTGGAGCGCACCATGAGCGTTCGGGCGCTCGAATACGCACTGGGGCGCTCACAGCGCGCCGGGGCGCGCGGTTCTGCGACAGATGTGCAGAATCAGAAGCAACCTCGCCTCCAGCCCTCCCCAATCATCTCCAACCTCAACCCTTTTCTGTTTTACACATCAGAAACACTAATTCACTCACCCACACCCACATGCAACAACAGCCAAAAATCAGATTCATTCACACACACATCCACACTATCAAAAATCAACATGCAACATCATCCTCTCAGACCATCATTTACCATAGGTATGGAAGCTCAATCTGAACAGAAGTGGAGCTCAGATTCTCAGTGATTACCAGCAGCAAAATCACATGCAAGGAAGAAAAATAATGTACCAAGATGTACTAAGACAAACTCACCTCAAGAGGAAGGAAAATCAAGAGAAATGAGGGTGTTGGTGGTGTCTTCCTTGCTCCCAAAGGGGCTGGCCAAGGATGGTGAGTGAGGGGGAGGAGAGTGTTTCTAAATGTGTGTTCTTTGTGAAATGAGATTGTGATTTTGGGGGAAAGGGTTTGGCCGAGAGTTTATAGGCCAAGTGGGGTGGGTGTGTTTAATTTGTGTGTTGTGATAGTATTAAAATATCTCTAGGTAGTGAGTATGATTGAGTAAGAAAATGCAACTAAGAGTTACGATGAGAGTTAAATAAATTTTGGAGAGCTCAGGGTCCTAAAAAGCTGCTCAGGTTGTGTTTAGGATCTAGCTCAGGCTAGCTCTCAGGTTACTCAAAAACTCACTAAACACTAAATTTTCAAAATAAGAAAATGATATGTGATCGTTATGAAAATTTCCTTAATATTATGAGACTCTCAATGAGTCTAAAATAATTATCTCATATTATTATTAATTTCACATTATTTATATATATAAATAGGATTTTCTTCCTGAAAATCATAAAAATGTGAAATATAATAATAATAGCCTTAAAATCATAACTTTCCAATATTGGTGAGAATATTTTCCAAATATTTTCCGAACACCAATTTGGGGCTTAAATTTTAAATATTAAGGTCCCAACAAAATTTTTATAACGATCATTACTCCTCTCAGGGGTTCTCTAACTCATACAATAATAATATTAAGTCTGCCTTGCTTCTCAGCAACTTAAATTATTATTATAGTAACTTATAGTATATTCACAAAATTTAGTCACATAAAACAAATGCATATATATATATATATATATATTTATGCACCCATATACATAAATAAATATATATACAACTTATTTTAAATCATGAGACATAAAATACGTTCCCTTACACATATATACAAATTTTATTTATTCCCACACAAGCACCTTAATATATCAAGCATAATTATATGTATATATATATGCACATCACTACTGCAATATATATATAAACAGATTAAACACCTCATGAAATATCACCACCTATAAAATATACATATATATAACTCTAAGCTGCGGGCACCAAAATCCGCACCGGCGACTGAGAACACACAAAACTATAAAGTCCCGAATCACGGGTGTTACACCATAGAATATGAAAAGGAGTTGTTACAACCGAAAATGGACAGTGTAAAGTCCTGGCCCGGATGTACAAAGTGAACTCAGGTGGAGTGCAAAGCCGCCCAATAAATATATACAAACCAAAGAAGTGTTTATCTCCCTCGCAGGGGTACAAAAGCTCCAAAACAAAACGTACAGACCACAAGATATAACTAAAATAAAAAGGGGGCGGCTACAAGCCGATCTTCCAATCGTGGCTCCAGTGTCTTCTAACCGATGTTAACCATTACTCTCCTCGCTCGGCGCTGGTCCTCCAACTAAGGATATCACCTCCGGCTCGTCCTCCATCTGCTCACCCTTGTCGGTGGGCGGGGCTGCCTCATCACTCTCGTACCCTTCCTCCTCGGGGTCTGACTCATCCGTCTCCGGAGCGGGTATGGCCATTGGAGGTGGTGGCGGATGAGCGGGTGCTGGGACAGGCACGGGTGCAGGATCGGGAACAGGAGCGGGGTATCTCGCCATGAGTTCTGGGATGAAGAAACAATATACCCCGGATACGGTGGAGACCATGGTCACGGCGCCGGTCGACGGCATGTAGCTCACTACCGCGAAGTCATACGTCAGTCGGCGCGGCAGGGGCGGCGGCTGGGGCTGCTCCATACGTATCTAGAATCGAAGCATCAAGAAAGAAAAGAGTAAGACGAGGTCGTCTTAGTGAGTTACACAGAGCACACGGATCTACGTGCTCGAAACATCGATTCTAGCCAGTCAAAGTAATACTCGGGTATAAAACGGTACTTTACTTTCTGAAAAGGCAGAGTCCTTACTTTGACTGGTTCAAACATCTTACTGATTCAAACATCTTACTGATTCGTTTCTAAGGGAACCTAGGGTCTCTCTAAGTTCTCGTGTTCCCTCATTCAAAGCGAATGCACACTCACTCCCTGGGCATCTGACCATACCATCACAAGCATATCAATAATCCAAACATTCATCCTACATCCACCCGTTAAATCCCTTCACTTCGACGAGCAACACTACCGATTATTCTCATCGCTTCGGCAAGCGGTCAAAAACCGATTGTTCTCGTCGCCTTGGTGAGCGGCACTAACCGATTATTCTCTTCGCCTCGGTGAGCGGTACTAACCGATTATTCTCTTCGCCTCAGTGAGCGGTACTAACCGATTATTCTCTTCGCCTCGGTGAGCGGTCGTAGCCGATTTTTCTCTTCGCCTCGGTGAGCGGCACTAACCGATCATTCTCTTCGCCTCGGTGAGTGTAACACCTTAACTCGCTAATTATGCTTAAGTCATAATTAGCTTGCTAATTATTACTAAGGAAAAACAACACTTTTTTTTTTTTTTTTTTTTTTGAAACCCATACAAAGGAGGAAGAAATAATGAAGCTATAAAATAATGAAACATAATCAAAAGAGCCATAATGATAAACTGAAGTGAATTGAAATAACAACATCAACAGTATCTGAAGCTTGCAGACGAAGCTGCCGCATAGGTCCGAATAAGTGATACAGTCATCCACAAAGAAAAGGTACAAATGTCTTTAGGGAAATACAAGAAATCAAATGCAAGAGGAATCGACAGCAAAGACTGATAATAACTAGAATGGAGAAGTCGTAGGTGCACGCGCAGTTCCACAAGCCGGGTGTTCGTCAAGTCCCATCTCTAGATACTGGTACCCATTCAAGAAACTCTTCCTCATGGTCGATGACTGCGTCCCATCTAAAGTCTGCCCGGAAGTCGAGGAAGGAAAGAAAGAGTCGACCATAGATGGTTCTGCACCGTGAGCATACGAGGATAAAGAAATCACAGTCAAGTCTTATGGAGAAGTCTCGAGCTTCATGAGATGCCGACGAGATGATCACCGTGCACGCGTCTGGCGTGTGCCCATCAAAAGTACGATCACATGCGGGTTGCGGTGGCTGCTCCATCGTCATCTAGAATTGAGGCATAAAGAGAAAAAGGGATGAGATATGAATATCTCCGCGAGTTGTTTCGGGCACTCAGACTACGTACCCATGCGATAATTCTAGCCATTCGAACCAATATCTCAGGTTTTCTAAAACAAGCTTTCACATAAAAGATCGAGCTATTGTTTCGAACGGTCAAACATCTTACTTGTCCGATCTAGGGGAACCTAGTTGTCTTTTCTATGTTCTCGCGATTCTAGCAACCTTCTGAAGAACCTAGTTGTCTTTTCTATGTTCTCGCGATTCTAGCAGTATCTGATCGTGCGTCGCGTTCAACGAAACTCCCATAGGCCGTACTATGAAGAACCTCGGTCCACTTCGCACTTCAGAGCCTCTTCGTCTCCCGCTACTAGAGATTAGCCGTTTTCCATTTCATAAATCATCAACCCTTCCGGGCCAACCCAAATACACTCTACTTCCAAGTAGCCAAATCACAAGAAAAACCCCGCCAGCCGTACCGGTATACACCCTACTCCAAGGTACCTGGCGGCCTTTGTTACCGGTATACACCCTACTCCAAGGTATCCATCCGGCAGGACTATGTGTCCCAATGCCAAAAACTGCATCTCACCACATAGGCCTCCCTATCCCGTGAGGATGCCCACCGTTCAGCTCCTCGAACGGCTGGATCTAGACTAATCAATAGTTTCGTTTGACGGATAAATATACAATTAAAACAATCATAAATCACAAATCTCAATCATTACTCCCCTTCATCATCACTTCTCATCACTTCAACACTTCATCACTTCCCACCACTTCAACGCTTCTCACAATCAATAACACATCAATGGTATCATCATCATTATATTAAAATCAAGACAATATAAACAACATTATGTCGCACCTTCTCAATCATCAAATCAATAACATTTCATTTAATATACATTCTGATTTCATAGGCTAATAATCATCCAAGACATTCACACAAGTATACACATCGTCAAAATTCACCAATTTCACATAATAGCAGTTTGCATGGTTCACACTTATTATTATCAAGTCTCAACAACACTTACTCATAATATATCATATAAAACATCATATTACAGCAACCATAATTATTTCAAATAAGCATAATAACATGTACATATCATCCATATTCACCATCACAAATATTACAATTCATCACATGTTATAATATGACCATTATCTCATTTTATGGCTGAAAAGGGTATTTTGGTAATTTCCAATATCTCATGTGAATCATTATATTCCAGCAAGTATAATTTAGTACCAAATGCATATTAACATGTATAAGTTAGCCACCCATCAGAATCATAATCATTGCATTATTTTCGTATGTCATAACATGGTAATTAATTCAAGTTATAGCTAAAAAGGGTATTTTAATAAAATCACCATTTATTTGTATACTTATATATTTTTAATGTCTAAATCCAGTAACTAATTCATATATTCCATAATCATACTTATTCTCATAAAAATCCATATCTTGAGTTTTTTATTAATTTTAAACACGTAAAAATCCAATATTCATAGAAAAATATTCTAAGAGTGAAATAATTAATATAAATCATAAAGGGTCAGTATATATACTTATTTTCATTTTTTCCAGAAACTTAAAATCATTAAAATCCATTCAGATCATCAAAATCAAAATCAAGAACATTTCCTAGAATTTTTCGGGCACGACCGCTAGCGCCTGCTCCGTTCGTGCTCACTCGCTAGCGCGTGCATACTGGCCGCTAGCACGTGCTTCAGAAGCTTCAAGAACAGATCAAGCTTCTGAACTTAAAATGCTTCATCCAGCCATTTTAGAAAGGTTACAAGTTGTAAATATCGAACATGCAAGTTTCTAAAAACATAATAAACACATTTCAATCGGTCCATGCATGTTAAAATAAGAGATCTATGCAAAGAGAGGTATTTTCATGCAAAATATGCTGGAGTTTCTGAATATGGCCGCTAGCGCGTTCTTCACGGCCGCTGGCGACGGGTTGGTCGCTAGCACGTGTAGATCAGCCGCTAGCGAGCAGATGCTGACAGAAACCAAGTTTCTGCAGAATCGTGTTTTAGCTTCCAAATCTTGTTTTAATCAATTTTTACCGATTCTTTTCCATCAAAAATCAATTATATACATATATATGAACTTTTAATCGGTGGAATGTATTAAGATAGTGTTTAAAACATCAAAATGCTTGCATGCAAAGATTATGTTCATGCATGTGTTCAAAATGTGATTTTTCTTAAATGCATGTTAATGATTCTGATGTAGGGCTTCATGTATCACGAAATACAGATTATAATACATGCAAAAACATATTTAAACATGGCATGCTCAGATCAAAAAGATAGGCACAAAGATGGTTAAACAACTCACTCAAAAGTGGTGTTCTTGAGCTTTTACGGGTCTTTTGATGGTGGATTCGATTCTGGAGCTCCTAGGCCGAGTTGCTCCACTTGAGAATGACCAAGAGAGGATTATGATAGTTTTGGATATGTAGAGGTGATATCAGAATCAATGGTGATGAGTTTAGAGGTGCAAGAGTTGTCTAGAATGGTGTTTTGTGTTCTTGAGTGTGTGTATGAACTTGAGGGCTTTTGGGAGAGTGTTGAGAGATGAGTTAGAACTTCTGGAAATGAGAGAGGAGTTCAGAGGAGAGGAAGCCATGAAAATGAGAGGGCTTGAGTGATTAAAGAGAGTCTTGGAGTGTTGGAGAAAGAGTGTGATGATGATGTTGAAGCATGCAACCAATGGAGGTGATGTTGAGTGTGCAAGAGGGTTCTGATGTGCTGATATGTGTAAGAGGGATGATGTGCACGAAATTGTGGAGTGGAGAGGTGGTTTGACTTGATTAAATTAGTTTAGAGGTGTAGGAATATGATTAGAAACATCTAGATGCAATGGTGGTACCATAGGGTGATTATGGAGTGTAGTATGACTCTAATTGGGGCTGATATGTATCAATATTATGGGAGGCTGATATATGCACGAAATTAAGGGGAAATTATTGTCTCAAGTCAGGTCTAAGAGATCCATGTGGAGTCTTGGTGCATATGGTGCAATGATGGTTCAAAGAGGTGACTTGGAGAAGTAGTTTTTGGTGAGGTGGCTTGCATGCAATGGATGAAGTGGCGGATTGGTGGGGCCGGGGCAGCAAGAATCAAGGGAAGGATGATGATGTGGAGGCTTGCATGTAGGTTGCTTGATGAAGTGGATAAAGGTTTCATCATGTACTTAAATTATAATAGATTAATCTTGACAAAATGAATCAATGTATGTGTATGTGTATGTATATATGGTCATGGTTTCTAGGGGAAATGTGGAGGTATTTTATTTAAATTTTGTACATCTAGGATAATTAAATAATATATGATCTCTAAGGATTAGTCATGTTACTTGTAGAATGGTCAAACGGTGCCAAGTGGCGATCAAAGACTCGTTGTGGGCCATGGTAGGAATTGTTGTCATAGGTGGAAATAAAATAATAATACTTTTAAGTGATGGTGGGTGAAATGATTATTAGATAAGAGGTGGGGCCCTCAAAGATGATTAGTCCTAGGTGGAAAATACAAAGATCACTCACTAACCTAAGAGAAGCCTTATGATCTTGCATGCACATGCACATTTTTCATACACGTAAAATAGTAGTAAAATATTCAAATACTAATTTCATGCACCTAATAGAATAATCCTTTTAAATATAATAAATCATGAGCCATGCAACCTTGGTATCATAAATCCTCATGAAATCTTCTAAGTTCATCCACATAATTATCTAGCCACCATTTAATCACACAATTACACATCCACGTAAGCACCTAGCTCCAAATCATTCACATAAGCATATATCCAAATAAGAACACATCTTTAAATCATTCACATGATCATATAGCTAATCATAATCAAATCTACCACAAACAAGTAGCTATAGAAATACGGATGTCACAATGAGCGGCACTAACCGATTATTCTCTTCGCCTCGGTGAGCGGTACTAAAACTCAATCCAACCATAACATTTAAATCAACCTCTAGTTACTTCGGGATACTCTTCGGGAGTTTCCTGGCATGTACTTCAGGAGTTACCCGGCATTCTCCACGAAACCAAATCTATGTACACAATCATATGAAATAAACTTCCTCTAGTGTTTCCGGGGTTCCTCGGTGAGCGGTACTAAAACTCAATCCAACCATAACATTTAAATCTACCTCTAGTTACTTCGAGATACTCTTCGGGAGTTTCCTGGCATGTACTTCAGGAGTTACCCGACATTCTCCACGAAACCAAATCTATGTACACAATCATATGAAATAAACATCCTCTAGTGTTTTCGGGGTACTCCTCGGGAGCTTCCTGGCATGTACCTCAGGATTCACCCGACATTCCCACGAAACCAACCCATCATTAATCGTAGCTCATCACTTTTCTTAACAATATATAGGTGCATACTCATATCATTACAACAACCATATTGATAACGCGGTTTTTACCAACATTTTATACCCTTAATTTGGATGAATGTATGCAATTCTTAGCTCTATTTTGGCCTCTTTATTGTATTTAATTCAACTTGAGATTAATCTGAGCTTAATAGAAATAAAGGCTAAAATAACAAGTTTTATGATGTTTTCACAATTCAAGGATGACCTTTGCACTTGATCTTGGATATTTCATACTTTTAGTGCAGGTCACAGGTATTATTGGAGTTGTAGACATCAGGAACTGAGCAAGAAGCGGAGCAGTGGATTTCGGAGCAAACATCGAGCGCTCAAGCGCCTGTAGCGCGCCCCAGCGCGCGTGGCTCATTTAAACCAGTTACGTGCACAACGCTGGCGCTCCAGCGCCTGTAGCGCGCCCCAGCGCCGCGCCGCAACTCTGTCACAGCAGAAACCCTAATCTGCACGAGTTTGAGGCCCAATTAGCTAGGGTTTGGAGGCTGCTCACTCTATTTAAGGAAGGCTAATGCATCAGAAATAGATGATCTCTAATATCTTTACTATCACTTCTTCAACCACTTATTTTCTTTTCCTAGTTAGAGTTATTTGTCTTTCCATTAGGATTTCCATCTCTCCTAGTTTAGCTCTAGCTCCGTCTTTTACATTTCAAACGTTATTCGTCCAGCCCTTTTGGGTTTTGTAAGTCACTCTTTTATCATTAATACAATTATTTGTTTTTCTATCTTGCCAACTTGCATTTAATTTCTTTTTAATTCTTGCCCTTTAATTCATTGCCATGAGTAGCTAATTTTCTTGGTGGTTTATGAGGGTGTGAACATCATTGGGGTACTTTGAGGCTCTGTTCTTAATCTTGCATAAGTTTTTATTATCAAATCCTTAACGTATAATTTGAGATCTTAAATTGTGTGTTTAACCCTTGTCTTGGCTTATTCGATTGAGTTGGCTAATTCTTGGGCATATGTTTATGTGTTGGTTGATTAATTGATGCATGGCATATTAGGAATTGGTAATGAGTAGTTAATTGGCTGATTAGTCTCTTAAATTAGATTAATGTGATTGGCTTTAATAATTGTTGAGAGTGGAACTAAAGGTGAGATCTCACTAATTAATCCCATTCTAGGCAATTAATCATTAGAATCACAACAAAGGAGTTAGATCTAACTCCGGCGTAATTAATCAACTCATGCATTCTTTTGTAGCCAATGATTGACACCCTAATGAATGTTCCACCCCCATAAACCGCTGCTTTTATTATTTCCATTTTTCATTCCAATTTAATTATCTTGCACACAAAAACCCCCAATTGTGACAAACCGTCAGACAACTAGTCTCGTGTATTACTCTCTTAGCCATTCCTTGTGAGAGACGACCCTGGTTTCCACTAAACTATATTAGGGGAACTTGGTTTTAAAAATAATTAAATTTATGAGTGTTACGACGCACCCATCACATATCAATCTGGTATTCAACTATGTTCACAATCTATCTTTAAAACAATTATTCCGACAGACATACACTTTGAAATCAAACGCATAAGTGATGAGCATTTTTCCCGTTTCATCATTTCATAAAGCATTACCATTTCATAACCCACTCAAATCTCAATTAAGAGGTTCTACGTCGCATATAATTATAACATATTTTCACATCATTACCTCAACTATCATCACATAATCATCTACACATCAGCCACACGTAGCATATCACCTCAACCAGCGAGTTTTATCTCAAAAATCAATGCATACCGGCATAATACACAAGCACATACGAGTATCTATTCAATTCATCATTCCAGTATCATTTCACATCAGTATGGAATTTAGCTTCTTACTTCAGAATACACGATTACATTCCTTTTTATCACCCTTCACCTTTTCATCATAAACAAATATCAATCATTCTTAACTTCGCACTCTTAAAATCTTAAGCATATATATCGATTTCTTAGTTACATGTACTTTATAGGTTCCCGTATAATTTAGCATGCACATAATACATGTATTCAACATCATTAAATTTCCATTCGCTATTTATTCGTGCCTTTACTTGATCTAAAGGTTACCACACATCATTCCCGAAATCTTAGTCTTTCAAATCAGAATATGTTAAATACTTTTTCTAAGCCTCATTTCCTAATTTTAAATCAAGTACCAAGCCAAGACATACTCAACTCAATTCTCATTATAAAGAACTTAAGCTTGGCAAATACTTTTGTTCATAAGACGTACGGTCCTTTCATAAAAGCATTTTCGAGTGTTCTCAAAACCTTTTCATACACACAACTTAATCTTATATTTATCTTTGTCAAATTTCACAAAACTCCCATATCATCCCCTTAACTCACGATTCTTTACACATCAACTTATGTATATACACTCAATTTCTCTTTTCATGATTAAAAGCATTAATACATACTTATTTTCATCACTTTAAAATAATAGGTTAACCCCATAATCAATCTTTGAAAACTCGTACTTAAAATAGGGTGAAAATAAGTGATATTGTACTTCTCAGGTGCAGGGGATCGATCCTCAGGGGTCTGGGATCGATCCTGGCTCAAAATTTCACAGAAAACACATTTTTTGCAGCCTGGGGATCAATCCCCACCTAAAATTTTCCAGATTCAGCAAATTTTCTCTTGGGGATCGATCCCCACTGCTCAATTTCTGCAGAAAACGCAGAAATCACGTTTCTGCTCCATTTTCACATCAAAACCCATACCCACTCATCCAAATCACTCAAAAACCATCATCCACACTCACATACACACACTACAACTTCAGAACCCCAAATTTAGACTCATCAACAAGAAGGAAAATCAAAATCACTCATGCATGCAAACATCACAACATGCACAAATAGCAACATGCAAGAGCACCACTTAGCTCCACACATCAGATTCATCAAGAACCCATAACATGCATCATGGAGCTCGAAAATGAAGCATGATTTTCAGCAAGAATCAGAGGCAAATAAGCTCAAACGTAGAAGGAAACTGATTAGGGATGGATGGGTAGAAGGTAACTCACACTAAACAAGCAATGGGTGATGGATTAGAGAAAATCTGAAGTGGTTTCCCTTCCTCCTTCAATGCTGGCCGTGGAAGAGTTTGAGAGCTCAAAAGATGGAGTTCTCTAGTGTGTGTGGGGTGTTTTTGAGAGAAAATGTGATTGTGTTTTGAGGGGGAGGGTGTGGCCGAGAGTTTAAAGGCTCATAGGGGTGTGTTGTTTTAATTTTTGTGTTGTGATAGTGTTAATGTAAGCTCCATAACCCTTCTGAGAGAATTAGACAAAATTCTCTTAGAGTTATGAAAGTTTTAATGATAACAAGGTAAGCCATAAGTATAAATATTTTACTTAAAGTTTTGCTAATATGTGCGCTAAGTGTCTCAGAAAGCTTTAAATTATTGCAATACCATGAGCAAAGACCAAGACAAAACATCAAGTAGCCTCGAGATCAATTGATAAAATTATAGCGCCAAAGATATCAGAAATGATGTCTCAGAAGCGCAGAAGGTGAAACATGTTTCTGAGGAAAGAACACTGTCGCCTCAGAAGGGTCTCAGAAGACCTTGCGACTAGCAGTTCTCAGAAGGGTCTTCCCTCAGAAGGATCGCCTCAGAAGTCCGTACAACTCTCAGAGAGTTGGACTCAGAAGCAACCAAGTTTCTGGACTCAAGGGAGCTCATGCAATCTCAGAAAGCTCGCTACAACTAGCCAAGGAAGTGGAAACACGCGCACTGTGCAGTTCTGAAAAGTTCCTCATTTCGCGCTGACTGTAGCAGGGAGCCGTTCTGAAAAAGGACACAGCCACATAAGCAAAGTGAAAGCTTCTAATTTCGCGGCTCTTTGATGCCTATATATATGAGTTCAATTCCAGAGCAATGTGACGAAACTCTTGCGCTAAAAACTCTTGATTAAACGTGCAAAAACTCTGTTGAATTGAAAATCATTTTGCGAAAACTTAGAACTTTCTCAGAAAGACAATTTTTACGAAATTGTTCTTCTAACTTTGCAAAATCTTCTAGTTCTGAATTGGTGTGAATTCTTACATTTCTAAGTTAACTCTAGAAGTCTACTGAGGATCAAATTAAGTTTGTAACTTAATCTTAGTAGTTGGTTTTCGAAGCAAAAACAACTTTCCGAAAAAACGCTAAGTCCTTCGTTGTTTGAAGGCAGTTTTAAGTCCTCTGGTGTTTGAGGCAAAGATCAAAGTCCTTAATTGTTTAAGGCAAGGAAGTCCTCTGTTGTGAGGCAAGGAAGTCCTTTAGAGTTTGAGGCAAGGAAGTCCTCTAGTGTTGGAGGCAAGGAAATCCACTTCGGGTTGTGAAGTGGTGGAAGTCCTTTACGTGGTAAAGGCAGTGTTGTCTGGGAAGGCACATTAAGAAGAATATCTAAGAACTCTCAACTGAAGGTTGAGGACTGGAGTAGGTTGGTTATAACCGAACCAGTATAAAATTCTTTGTGTTAAGCTTTTCTCTCTTGCTTTTTACTTGCATAAATCTTTGAGAAAAACTCTACCACGATTCTAATTAAGAGGTCTCGTGAAAACCTTATTGATCAAAATCAGAAAGCTTTTAAGAAACTCAAACCTTAAGTCATTTTCTTAAAATTCCTCAGAAAGGAACTTTCTCAGAAAGACTAAGCTCTCAGAAACTTAATCTTCTCAGAAAGCGTTTTCCGCTGCAAACTCTTAATCCTACCTTCTGAGTAAAAACAGCTTTCTAAGTAAAAGTTTTAAGAAGCAATTTTTAAAACTTGCACGATTCAACCCCCCCTCTTCTCGTGCACACATACACTTTCAATTGGCATCAGAGCTCGGTCCTTAAGGGGTTGAGCACTTCGCAGTGTCAAGGAAAAAGATCCACGAAGGGAAATATGAATTCACCAGCTGCATTCGTATCAGATGGGGCTTCAATAAACAGACCTCCGATGTTTCTCGGAGACAGCTTCGACTACTGGCGTGACAGGATGACGCTGTTTATCAAGCACACCAGTTTGGACTTATGGGATAGGATCGAGAATGGAGACTATCAGCCTCTACAGACAATTACAGAGGATGCTGTAGTTGCAACAGACGCTGAGCCAGGAGTGGCACCTCCAGCACTCAGAACCTATACAAGACGAGTCCCTAAGGACGAATGGACTCAAGAGATGAAGGAGAAGATACAGCTCAACTTCAAAGCTAAATACATTCTTCTCTGCGCCTTGCCCAAGGTAGAATACGACAAGATTGTGTCGTGTGATACCGCTCAAGAAATTTGGGAGAGATTACACATGCTGCATGAAGGAAATGATGAAGTCAAGGAAACCAAGGTATCAATGCTCGTACATAAGTACGAGTCCTTCTGCATGCAACCTGAGGAAACCGTTGACAACATGTCAATAAGGTTTCTCCACATCATAAATCAGCTAAAGGTCTTGGGAAAGACCTACTCTAATGCTGAGATGGTGAGGAAAATTCTCAGAAGCCTCTCTGCCAAGTGGCGCCCAAAGGTGACAGCGATCCAAGAAGCAAAGGATCTAAACCAGCTGGGTTTAGATGTATTGTTTGGCTCACTCAGAACTCACGAGATTGAGCTTGAAGGACTACTTGGAGGACCATCTTCATCCTCAAGACCTCAGAAAGCTCTGGCTCTGAAAAGTCAGATCAAAAAGGCTTCAAAAGCCCTAAAGGCTGAAGAAATATCTGAGTCTGAAAACGATCAAAACTCAGATTCCGATGAAGATGACATCTCTCTTCTCGTAAGGAAAATGAAGAAAGCTTGGAAGAGAAGACCAAGCAAAGACAAAGAGATCACCCCTAGAAAAGGAAAATCAAAGCCTTCTGATGCCACATGTTTCGGCTGTGGAGAAAAGGTCCACTTCAGAACGGAGTGCCCTCAGAACAAGGGAAAGAAGAAGTTCATTCCCAAGAAGAAGAAGAAGGCAATGGCTGCTACATGGAGTGACTCAGAAGAGGAAGGCTCTGAGTCTGCAAGTGAAGAGGAAGCTAATGTCTGCTTCATGGCCGGTACTGACTATATTCTGGAAACAGAATCAGAGTCAGAAGAGGTATCGAACTCTCCTCCTCTCTCATACTCATACAATGAGATCTCAGAACTCTATGAAGAGCTTCTGAGAGACTCAAACGAATTAGCTAACAATTTCAGCAAACTAAGAAAGTCGTTTAAACACCTAGAAGCTGAAAATGCTAGACTAATTCAAGAAGTAGAGAACCTAAGGCTTGAAAGAGATGACTTTAAAAATAGATATCTTGAAAGTCACAACCTCTATCAAGCTTTAGAAACAATGTCTTTTGTAACTGTTGAAAAAGCCGAACTGGCTTTGATAGAATTACAAAAGACAAATGAGCTTCTCACTTCTGACTTAGTTAAGATGGTCAAGGGTGAAAAAATGATGACACTCTTGCTTGGTGGCCAAAGACCTTACAAGGATAAGAGTGGACTTGGTTATGAAGAAATCTTCGAACCAAATGATATTGATCCATCTTTAACTAAATCACCTCGCACGTGCATCGCATGTTTTAAGAGTGGCCATGGTTCTGAAGAATGTCCTATGTTGGAAAAAGAAAAAATTTCTAAGCCTCAGAAGGCTCAAAAGAAAACTCAGAAAGCAAGTGCTTCTGAAAAGGGTAAACAAAAGGTCTCTGACTCTCAAAACCATGACCCCTCTAAGAAAAGAAGGCAAAAGTCCAAGAAAGCTAACAAGCAAGGACCCAACAAAGAATGGGTACCTAAATCTGTTAACTTTGTGACTGCAGGTGCATTATCAAGCTCTGCTCCACCACCACGATGAGCAGTGGTACCTTGACAGTGGCTTCTCGAGGCACATGACTGGAAGCAAGCACTGGTTCAGAAGTCTCAAGCCCAAGAAAGGCGGAACAGTGCGATTCGGTGATGGCGCTAAGGGAAGAGTCACTGCAATCGGAGATGTTGGTAAGGATTCCTCTCACCAAATCTCATATGTACTTTTGGTCGATGGCTTAACTCACAATCTATTAAGCATTAGTCAATTTTGTGACAAAGGCTTAAAGGTTGAGTTTTATGCCAAGTATTGTCATGTGATTAATCTCACAAATGACAAGATCGTTCTGAAAGGAAAACGTGTTGGAAACATCTATGTTATCCATCTAGATGATCTAAAGGATCAAAACGTGGAATGCCTTGTCTCTGTCCAAGAAGACAAATGGCTATGGCATAAGAAACTTGGTCATGCCCATATGAGACTTCTTTCTGAGCTCTCTCAGAAAGGACTTGTAAAGGGCCTTCCCAGCATTAAGTATCAGAAGGATGCAACCTGCGACTTCTGTGAAAGAGGGAAACAGACCAAGGCTTCCTTTCCCAGTAAAAGTGGTATCTCTACTCAGAAACCACTGGAACTGCTCCACATGGATCTCTTTGGACCAACCAGAACGGCTTCCCTTTCTGGAAAACGCTATGGTCTTGTCATAGTGGATGATTACTCTAGATTCACTTGGGTTTTCTTCCTAGCCTCTAAGGAAGAAACTTTTGAAAAGTTCAAAGCATTTGCAAAAAGAGTTTCAATAGAAAAGAATTCTCATATTCAAACCATAAGATCAGATCATGGTGGTGAATTCGAGAATCATGCTTTCGAAAAGTTTTGTGAAAATCTGGGCATTGCTCACGAATTCTCATCTCCCAGAACTCCTCACAAAATGGAGTGGCTGAGAGAAAGAATCGAAGCCTTCAAGAGATGGCAAGAACAATGCTCTTAGAAGTGGACTTTCAAAAGGTTTCTGGGCTGAAGCAGTTAATACTTCATGCTACATTCAGAATCGAGTCTCTCTGAGACCAATTCTGAAAAGACACCTTACGAGCTATGGAAGAATAAGATACCAAACATCTCTTATTTCCATATATTTGGTTCTTCTTGTTTTATTCTCAACACAAAGGACAAACTCTCTAAGTTTGATCCTAAGTCCGATGATGGATACTTCCTAGGATACTCCTCAGTCTATAAAGCTTACAGAGTATATAACAAAAGGAGTAAATGTGTTGAAGAGACAATCCATATTAAGTTCAAAGAACTTAGTAAGGACATGTTTCAGAAAGATGCTAACTTAGAAGATGAGTTTGAGAAACTCAACATCACTTCTGAGAAAGCCAAAAAGAAAATTCTTATAGATGATGAAACTGGATTTCCAACCCATGGAACAACCATCTCCATCTAAAGAAAAATCCAGTAGCATCATCGAAGCTCCAGAACCTAGAGAATCTACTTCTCCAAATGCAATGGAACCTATACTCTCAGAAGGTCAAGCTTCTGATGACTCAGAAAGAGAACCCTCTGTGTCTCCTTCTCAGAACCCTACTCCTAAAAGGATTAGAGGTTCAAGAGACTTGAAGAACGTCTCTCAGAATGAAGTCTTGGGCAATCCAGAACGTGGCGTAAGAACCAGAAGGAACTATACAAATCTTGCTATGGTTTCTGAACTTGAACCAGACTCCATAGAGGAGGCGTTAGATGGTCCTAGCTGGGTAAATGCCATGCAGGATGAACTTGACCAATTCGAGAGAAATCAGGTTTGGAAACTAACTCAGAAGCCCAAAGGCAAGAGTGTCATTGGGACTAAATGGGTGTTTCGAAACAAACTTGATGAAAACGGTCAAGTCGTGAGAAACAAGGCCAGATTGGTTGCTCAAGGGTACAACCAACAAGAAGGGATAGATTACGATGAAAACTTTCGCGCCAGTCGCAAGATTGGAAGCTATCAGAATGTTGCTAGCTTTTGCTGCACACAAAGGTTTCAAACTCTATCAGATGGACGTTAAGTCTGCCTTCTTAAATGGATACCTTTCTGAGGAAGTTTATGTAAAACAACCTCCTGGTTTTGTGAATGATGCGTTTCCGGATCACGTATTTAAGCTTACAAAGGCTCTCTATGGTCTGAAACAAGCTCCAAGAGCTTGGTACGATAGATTGAGCTCTTTCCTGCTTAAAAACGGATTCTCAATAGGGAAAGTGGACACAACTCTCTTTACACTCTCAGAAGACTCTGGCTTCTTGATTGTCCAGATTTATGTTGATGACATAATCTTTGGTGCAACCAATGAATGTGTTTGCAAAGAATTCTCCAAGCTTATGCAAGGTGAATTCGAGATGAGCATGATGGGAGAATTAAAATTCTTCCTAGGATTGCAAATCAAGCAAGAGTCAGAAGGGATAGTTTTTCATCAAGAGAAGTATACCAAAGAACTTCTGAGGAAGTTTCTGATGGATAAGGCCAAACCCATGAGCACTCTCATGCATCCCTCTCAAGTAATTGACTTGGATGAAGATGGTGAGAAAGTCTCGGAAAGCAACTATCGAGGGATGATTGGCTCACTCCTCTACTTAACTGCCTCCAGACCAGATATCCAACTCAGTGTTGGGATCTGTGCTAGATTCCAGTCTAAGCCTAAGCAATCACATTTAACTGCAGTTAAACGAATTTTACGATATTTAAGTGGAACTACTAATCTTGGTCTTTGGTACGAGAAAGGTTGTTCTTCTGATGTTGTAGGATATTGTGATGCTGACTACGCTGGAGATAGGATCGATCGCAAAAGCACAAGTGGCTGCTGCTGCTTCTTTGGAAAATGCTTGATCACTTGGTCTTGCAAGAAGCAAAATACGATCGCCCTATCAACTGCTGAAGCTGAATATGTATCTGCTGCGAACTGCTGTTCTCAGATGCTCTGGATTAAGAATCAGCTACTTGATTATCAATTAAGGTACACCAAAATCCCTATCCTCTGTGATAATACAAGTGCTATCAACTTAGCTAAGAATCCTATTCAGCACTCTCGATCCAAGCACATTGATATAAAACATCATTTTATTCGGGATCATGTGCAAAAAGGCGACATTGAACTTAAATTTGTGAATACTGAGGATCAAATCTCATATATATTTACAAAGCCTTTACCTGAGGATCGTTTCGATGTCCTGAAAGGATTTCTCAATCTAAGACGTTTCTAAGTACTTTGAAATTAAAAACTCTCTCTTAGAAACCCCCCTTAGTCCTAGTTTAGACTCTGAGACAAACAATGGAACTAAGCTTCTGAACTAGAAGTAAGAAGAACACAGAAAACTCTATCTGAGAAAATTTGTTCTCAGAAGACTCATTCCTCAGAAAGGAGATCTTCTGAAACATCTCTCAGAAGGAGCATTTCTCAGAAGGACCACTTCTCTCAGAAGGATACCTTCCGAGAAACAAGTTACCAACAGTAACTTTTTGGATAAGCGTCAGAAACGGCTAAGTTACAAGCCAGTTCTATAAATACTCATGGCATTGTCCCATTTGAGCACCTTGCGCTTAAAACTTACCAAAACTCTGCCAAATCCTCTCCACGCTTTCCAATCTTCATCTGTTCTTGCTATCTCTCTGCTATCTCTCTCTCTTGTTCTTCTCTATCTCCTCTCACTTCTCCTCAAACTTAAACCTTTCTTCCAAATGGCCATCTCTGGAGAGATCAAGGGCTTAATGAGAAACAACCTCAATGAGATATCCGAAGATATTCTCTACGACAATGAGGAAATGCAGTCCCTATTCCACAAGACTTATCTTCCAAGAAATCTTGCTATGGGAAGGGTACTACCTCTCAACGTATACAATCAAGTGGATGAACTTCAATTCACTTTCCTCAAGCAACCTGGATGGCCAGCCATGATGAGTTCGAGGACGTGTGCTACCCAAATGTGGTGAGAGCATTCTATTCGCAAATAGAAATGTTCACCAACAAAGGGGTCAAGAGCACGATTGGTGACCAACAGATCCGCTTCTCCTCCTCTGACATCAACAAAGTCTTCAAGACCTTGAATGGTGGTGCTGTCATCGCCGACGACCCATAATGGGTCAAGGAGGGTAGATGACTAAGAAGAAGAAGTAGTGACACTTCTGACTGGTAGCAACAACCTTACCACTCAAGGGAGTAAAGGTGCCTCATCTTACGCAAGAGGCCAGAATCATCTTCTCAGTTGTTCAACATACTCTTCTCCCTCGGATTGGAGACATGGGGAACGTTACCACCATGGATGCATGCCTATTGTACCACCTACTGAAGAAGGAAAGAGTAGATTTTGGGAGGATGGTGCTCAACTACATGATGCACCAGGCTCATCCTAAGAGGGCTCTCACAAGTCTACCTTACGGAAGCCTTCTGACCAGAATCCTCGACCATTTCTCCTTCCCACTTGAAGACTATGAATATGTCTTCAACCACAGCAAATTCACCATGGTCACCTTCAACAACATCAAGAAGAAGAAGGTACCAGAGACGGGGGCACCTAAGAAGAAGGAGGAAGCAAAGCCTTCTAAGGGAGCTGCTGGTCCCAACCAGCCCTCTAAGGCTGAAAAAGGAAAGGAAAAGGTTTCCGATCCTTCAGAAAAGAAGAAGAAGAAGCAAAAGGTAACTCATCCTTCTCCAACAAGGGTGACCAGGAGTATGGCTTCTGAGGAAGCTCAGAAGACTCCTCAGAAGAAACCTGAGGTTGTTGAGGCTGCTGAAGACTCAGAAGAAACAACTTCTGAGCAACTCCTGACCAGAAAGAGGAAAGCACCTCCAACTCTCCAAGTCCCAGACGTGCCACCAGAAGGGAAAAAGAAATGTGGTCGTTTGGTAAAAGCTTACTCTAAAACTCCACCTTCCTTTCTTAAATCTTCTTCTACTTCAATTCCTGTTTCTGATTCTGTTGTTGGTTTTAAACCCACCAAATTTAAAACTAAACCCACCAAATGTCGCCTCCGAAGGGTCTCAGAAGACCATGCGACTAGCAGTTCTCAGAAGGGTCTTCCCTCAGAACGTTCGCCTCAGAAGTCCGTACAACTCTCAGAGAGTTGGACTCAGAAGCAACCAAGTGTCTGGACTCAAGGGAGCTCATGCAGTCTCAGAAAGCTCGCAACAACTAGCCAAGGAAGTGGAAACACGCACACTGTGCAGTTCTGAAAAGTTCCTCATTTCGCGCTGACTGTAGCAGGGAGCCGTTCTGAAAAAGGACACAGCCACATAAGCAAAGTGAAAGCTTCTAATTTCGCGGCTCTTTGATGCCTATATATATGAGTTCAATTCCAGAGCAATGTGACGAAACTCTTGCGCTAAAAACTCTCGATTAAACGTGCAAAAACTCTGTTGAATTGAAAATCATTTTGCGAAAACTTAGAACTTTCTCAGAAAGACAATTTTTACGAAATTGTTCTTCTAACTTTGCAAAATCTTCTAGTTCGGAATTGGTGTGAATTCTTACATTTGTAAGTTAACTCTAGAAGTCTACTAAGGATCAAATTAAGTTTGTAACTTAATCTTAGTAGTTGGTTTTCGAAGCAAAAACAACTTTCCGAAAAAACGCTAAGTCCTTCGTTGTTTGAAGACAGTTTTAAGTCCTCTGGTGTTTGAGGCAAAGATCAAAGTCCTTAATTGATTAAGGCAAGGAAGTCCTCTGTTGTGAGGCAAGGAAGTCCTTTAGAGTTTGAGGCAAGGAAGTTCTCTAGTGTTGGAGGCAAGGAAATCCACTTCGGGTTGTGAAGTGGTGGAAGTCATTTACGTGATAAAGGCAGTGTTGTCTGGGAAGGCACATTAAGAAGAATATCTAAGAACTCTCAACTAAAGGTTGAGGACTAGAGTAGGTTGGTTATAACCGAACCAGTATAAAATTCTCTGTGTTAAGCTTTTCTCCCTTGCTTTTTACTTGCATAAATCTTTGAGAAAAACTCTACCACGATTCTAATTAAGAGGTCTCTTGAAAACCTTATTCATCAAAATCAGAAAGCTTTTAAGAAACTCAAACCTTAAGTCATTTTCTTAAAATTCCTCAGAAAGGAACTTCCTCAGAAAGACTACGCTCTCAGAAACTTAATCTTCTCAGAAAGCGTTTTCCGCTGCAAACTCTTAAACCTACCTTCTGAGTAAAAACAACTTTCTAAGTAAAAGTTTTAAGAAGCAATTTTTAAAACTTGCACGATTCAACCCCCCCTTCTCGTGCACACATACACTTTCAATTACATCATCCTTTTGTTATCTACAACATCCTAGTGACTAAAATGAATGAATTGATCAAAGTAAGACCAAATGAAGCTTAATACACTCAATTAGGACCAAAATTGGATCATTACATCAACCTTTGGTTACCTACACCTTCCTAGTGACTAAAATGGATCAGTTGACCAAAGTAAGACCAAATGAAGCTCAATACACTCAATTAGGACCAAAATAGGCTCATTACAACATCCTTTGGTTATCTACAACATCCTAGTGACTAAAATGGATGAATTGACCAAAGTAAGACCAAATAAAGCTCAATACACCCAATTAGGACCAAAATAGGCTCATTACACCATCCTTTGGTTATCTACAACATCCTAGTGACTAAAATGGAGCCATTGACCAAAGTAAGACCAAATGAAGCTCAATGCACTCACTTAGGACCATAATAGGCTCGTTACATCATTCTTTTGTTATCTACAATATCCTAGTGACTAAAATGGATGAATTGTTCAAAGTAAGACCAAATGAAGCTCAATACACTCATGTAGGACCAAAATAGGCTCATTACATCATCCTTTGGATATCTACAACATCCTAGTGACTAAAATGGAGCCATTGACCAAAGTAAGACCAAATGAAGCTCAGCATACTCAATTAGGACGAAAATAGGCTCATTACATCATTCTTTGGTTATCTACAACATCCTAGTGAGTAAAATGGAGCCATTGACCAAAGTAAGACCAAATGAAGCTCAATACACTCAATTAGGACCAAAATAGGGTCATTATATCATCCTTAGGTTACCTACACCTTTCTAGTGACTAAAATGGATGAATTGACCAAAGTAAGACCAAATGAAGCTCAATACACTCAATTAGGACCAAAATAGGTTCATTACATCATCCTTTTGTTATCTACAACATCCTAGTGACTAAAATGGATGAATTGATCAAAGTAAGACCAAATGAAGCTTAATACACTCAATTAGGAACAAAATTGGCTCATTACATCAACCATTGGTTACCTACACCTTCCTAGTGACTAAAATGGATCAGTTGACCAAAGTAAGACCAAATGAAGCTCGATACACTCAATTATGACGAAAATAGGCTCATTACACCATCCTTTGGTTATCTACAACATCCTAGTAACTAAAATGGAGCCATTGACCAAAGTAAGACCAAATGAAGCTCAATACACTCAATTAGGACCAAAATAGGCTCATTACATCATCCTTTGGTTACCTACACCTTTCTAGTGACTAAAATGGATGAATTGCCAAAGTAAGACCAAATGAAGCTCAATACACTCAATTAGGACCAAAATAGGCTCATTACAACATCCTTTGGTTATCTACAACATCCTAGTGACTAAAATGGATGAATTGACCAAAGTAAGACCAAATGAAGCTCAATACACTCAATTAGGACCAAAATAGGCTCATTACACCATCTTTTGGTTATCTACAACATCCTAGTGACTAAAATGGATGAATTGACCAAAGTAAGACCAAATGAAGCTCAATACACTCAATTAGGACCAAAATAGGCTCATTACACCATCTTTTGGTTATCTACAACATCCTAGTGACTAAAATGGATGAATTGACCAAAGTAAGACCAAATGAAGCTCAATACACTCAATTATGACCAAAATAGGCTCATTACACCATCCTTTTGTTATCTACAATATCCTAGTGACTAAAATTGGATGAATTGATCAAAGTAAGACCAAATGAAGCTTAATACACTCAATTAAGACCAAAATTGGCTCATTTCATCAACCTTTAGTTACCTACACTTTCCTAGTGACTAAAATGGATCAGTTGACCAAAGTAAGACCAAAATGAAGCTCAATACACTCAATTAGGACCAAAATAGGCTCAGTACAACATCCTTGGTTATCTACAACATCCTAGTGACTAAAATGGATGAATTGACCAAACTAAGACCAAATGAAACTCAATACACTCAATTAGGACCAAAATATGCTCATTACACCATCCTTTGGTTATCTACAACATCCTAGTAACTAAAATGGTTGAATTGACCAAAGTAAGACCAAATGAAGCTCAATACACCCAATTAGGACCAAAATAGGCTCATTACACCATCCTTTGGTTATCTACAACATCCTAGTGACTAAAATGGAGCCATTGACCAAAGTAAGACCAAATGAAGCTCAATGCACTCACTTAGGACCATAATAGGACCATAATAGGCTCATTACATCATCCTTTTGTTATCTACAACATCCTAGTGACTAAATTGGATCAATTGATCAAAGTAAGACCAAATGAAGCTCATTACACTGAAGTAGGACCAAAATATGCTCATTACATCATCCTTTGGATATCTACAACATCCTAGTGACTAAAATGGAGCCATTGACCAAAGTAAGACCAAATGAAGCTCAATACACTCAATTAGGGCGAAAATAGGCTCATTACATCGACCTTTGGTTACCTACACCTTCCTAGTGACTAAAATGGATCAGTTGACCAAAGTAAGACCAAATGAAGCTCAATACACTCAATTAGGACGAAAATAGGCTCATTACACCATCCTTTGGTTATCTACAACATCCTAGTAACTAAAAATGGAGCCATTGACCAAAGTAAGACCAAATGAAGCTCAATACACTCAATTAGGACCAAAATAGGCTCATTACATCATCCTTTGGTTACCTACACCTTTCTAGTGACCAAAATGGATGAATTGCCAAAGTAAGACCAATTGAAGCTCAATACACTCAATTAGGACCAAAATAGGTTCATTGCACCATCGTTTGGTTATCTACAACATCCTAGTGACTAAAACGGAGGCATTGACCAAAGTAAGTCGAAATGAAGCTCAATACACTCAATTAGTACAAAATAAGGCTCATTACATCAACCTTTGGTTACCTACAGCTTCCTAGTGACTAAAATGGATCAGTTGACTAAAGTAAGACCAAATGAAGCTCAATACACTCAATTATGACAAAAATAGGCTCATTACAACATCCTTTGGTTATCTACAACATCCTAGTGACTAAAATGTATGAATTGACAAAAGTAAGACCAAATGAAGCTCAATACACTCAATTAGGACCAAAATAGGCTCATTACACCATCCTTTGGTTATCTATAAGATCCTAGTGACTAAAATGGATCAATTGACCAAAGTAAGACCAAATGAAGCTCAATACACCCAATTAGGACCAAAATAGGCTCATTACACCATCCTTGGTTATCTACAACATCCTAGTGACTAAAATGGATGAATTGACCAAAGTAAGACCAAATGAACTCAATACACTCAATTAGGACCAAAATAGGCTCATTACACCATCCTTTTGTTATCTATAACATCCTAGTGACTAAAATGGATGAATTGACCAAAGTAAGACCAAATGAAGCTCAATACACTCAATTAGGACCAAAATAAGCTCATTACACCATCCTTTGGTTATCTACAACATCCTAGTGACTAAAATGGATGAATTGACCAAAGTAAGACCAAATGAAGCTCAATACACTCAATTAGGACCAAAATAAGCTCATTACAACATCCTTTGGTTATCTACAATATCCTAGTGACTAAAATTGGATGAATTGATCAAAGTAAGACCAAATGAAGCTTAATACACTCAATTAAGACCAAAATTGGCTCATTTCATCAACCTTTAGTTACCTACACTTTCCTAGTGACTAAAATGGATCAGTTGACCAAAGTAAGACCAAATGAAGCTCAATACACTCAATTAGGACCAAAATAGGCTCATTACAACATCCTTTGGTTATCTACAACATCCTAGTGACTAAAATGGATGAATTGACCAAACTAAGACCAAATGAACTCAATACACTCAATTAGGACCAAAATAGGCTCATTACACCATCCTTTGGTTATCTACAACATCCTAGTGACTAAAATGGTTGAATTGACCAAAGTAAGACCAAATGAAGCTCAATACACCCAATTAGGACCAAAATAGGCTCATTACACCATCCTTTGGTTATCTACAACATCCTAGTGACTAAAATGGAGCCATTGACCAAAGTAAGACCAAATGAAGCTCAATGCACTCACTTAGGACCATAATAGGACCATAATAGGCTCATTACATCATCCTTTTGTTATCTACAACATCCTAGTGACTAAATTGGATCAATTGATCAAAGTAAGACCAAATGAAGCTCATTACACTGAAGTAGGACCAAAATATGCTCATTACATCATCCTTTGGATATCTACAACATCCTAGTGACTAAATGGAGCCATTGACCAAAGTAAGACCAAATGAAGCTCAATACACTCAATTAGGGCGAAAATAGGCTCATTACATCAACCTTTGGTTACCTACACCTTCCTAGTGACTAAAATGGATCAGTTGACCAAAGTAAGACCAAATGAAGCTCAATACACTCAATTAGGACGAAAATAGGCTCATTACACCATCCTTTGGTTATCTACAACATCCTAGTAACTAAAATGGAGCCATTGACCAAAGTAAGACCAAATGAAGCTCAATACACTCAATTAGGACCAAAATAGGCTCATTACATCATCCTTTGGTTACCTACACCTTTCTAGTGACCAAAATGGATGAATTGCCAAAGTAAGACCAATTGAAGCTCAATACACTCAATTAGGACCAAAATAGGTTCATTGCACCATCGTTTGGTTATCTACAACATCCTAGTGACTAAAACGGAGGCATTGACCAAAGTAAGTCGAAATGAAGCTCAATACACTCAATTAGTACAAAATAAGGCTCATTACATCAACCTTTGGTTACCTACAGCTTCCTAGTGACTAAAATGGATCAGTTGACTAAAGTAAGACCAAATGAAGCTCAATACACTCAATTATGACAAAAATAGGCTCATTACAACATCCTTTGGTTATCTACAACATCCTAGTGACTAAAATGGATGAATTGACCAAAGTAAGACCAAATGAAGCTCAATACACCCAATTAGGACCAAAATAGGCTCATTACACCATCCTTTGGTTATCTACAACATCCTAGTGACTAAAATGGATGAATTGACCAAAGTAAGACCAAATGAAGCTCAATACACTCAATTAGGACCAAAATAGGCTCATTACACCATCCTTTTGTTATCTACAACATCCTAGTGACTAAAATGGATGAATTGATCAAAGTAATACCAAATGAAGCTTAATACACTCAATTAAGACCAAAGTTGGCTCATTACATCAACCTTTAGTTACCTACACTTTCCTAGTGACTAAAATGGATCAGTTGACCAAAGTAAGACCAAATGAAGCTCAATACACTCAATTAGGACCAAAATAAGCTCATTACAACATCCTTTGGTTATCTACAACATCCTAGTGACTAAAATGGATGAATTGACCAAAAGTAAGAACAAATGAAGCTCAATACACTCAATTAGGACCAAAATAGGCTCATTACACCATCCTTTGGTTACCTACACATTCCTAGTGACTAAAAAGGATGAATTGACCAAAGTAAGACCAAATGAAGCTCAATACACTCAATTAGGACCAAAATAGGCTCATTACACCATCCTTTGGTTATCTACAACATCCTTGTGACTAAAATAAAACGGAGGCATTGACCAAAGTAAGTCGAAATGAAGCTCAATACACTCAATTAGTACAAAATAAGGCTCATTACATCACCTTTGGTTACCTACAGCTTCCTAGTGACTAAAATGGATCAGTTGACCAAAGTAAGACCAAATGAAGCTCAATACACTCAATTATGACCAAAATAGGCTCATTACAACATCCTTTGGTTATCTACAACATCCTAGTGACTAAAATGGATGAATTGACCAAAGTAAGACCAAATGAAGCTCAATACACTCAATTAGGACAAATAGCTCATTACACATCCTTTGGTACTATAAGATCTAGACTAAAATGATCAATTGACCAAGTAAGACCAATGAAACTCAATACACCAATTAGGACAAAATAGGCTCATTACACCATCCTTTGGTTATCTACAACATCCTAGTGACTAAAATGGATGAATTGACCAAAGTAAGACCAAATGAAGCTCAATACACTCAATTAGGACCAAAATAGGCTCATTACACCATCCTTTTGTTATCTACAACATCCTAGTGACTAAAATGGATGAATTGATCAAAGTAATACCAAATGAAGCTTAATACACTCAATTAAGACCAAAATTGGCTCATTACATCAACCTTTAGTTACCTACACTTTCCTAGTGACTAAAATGGATCAGTTGACCAAAGTAAGACCAAATGAAGCTCAATACACTCAATTAGGACCAAAATAGGCTCATTACACATCCTTTGGTTATCTACAACATCCTAGTGACTAAAATGGATCGATTGACTCAAAGTAAGACCAAATGAAGCTCAATACACTGAAGTAGGACCAAAATAGCTCATTACATCATCCTTTGGTATCTACAACATCCTAGTGACTAAAATGGAGTCATTGACCAAAGTAAGACCAAATGAAGCTCAATACACTCAATTAGGACAAAATAGGCTCATTACATCAACCTTTGGTTACCTACACCTTCCTAGTGACTAAAATGGATAATTGACCAAAGTAAGACCAAATGAAGCTCAATACACTCAATTAGGACCAAAATAGGCTCATTCACCATCCTTTGGTTATCTACAACATCCTAGTGACTAAATGGAGGCATTGACCAAAGTAAGTCGAAATGAAGCTCAATACACTCAATTAGTACAAAATAAGGCTCATTACATCAACCTTTGGTTACCTACAACTTCCTAGTGACTAAAATGGATCAGTTGACCAAAGTAAGACCAAATGAAGCTCAATACACTCAATTAGACCAAAATAGGCTCATTACAACATCCTTTCGTTATCTACAACATCCTAGTGACTAAAATGGATGAATTGACCAAAGTAAGACCAAATGAAGCTCAATACACTCAATTAGGACCAAAATAGGCTCATTACACCATCCTTTGGTTATCTACAACATCCTAGTGACTAAAATGGATGAATTGACCAAAGTAAGACCAAATGAAGCTCAATACACTCAATTAGGACCAAAATAGGCTCATTACACCATCCTTTGTTATCTACAACATCCTAGTGACTAAAATGGATGAATTGATCAAAGTAATACCAAATGAAGCTTAATACACTCAATTAAGACCAAATTGGCTCATAACATCAACCTGTAGTTACCTACACTTTCCTAGTGACTAAAATGGATCAGTTGACCAAAGTAAGACCAAATGAAGCTCAATACACTCAATTAGGACCAAAATAGGCTCATTACAACATCCTTTGGTTATCTACAACATCCTAGTGACTAAAATGGATGAATTGACCAAAGTAAGACCAAATGAAGCTCAATACACTCAATTAGGACCAAAATAGGCTCATTACACCATCCTTTTGTTATCTACAACATCCTAGTGACTAAAATGGATGAATTGATCAAAGTAAGACCAAATGAAGCTCAATACACTCAATTAGACCAAAATAGGCTCATTACATCACCTTTAGTTACTACAACTCCTAGTGACTAAAATGGATCAGTTGACCAAAGTAAGACCAAATGAAGCTCAATACACTCAATTAGGACCAAAATAGGCTCATTACACATCCTTTGGTTATCTACAACATCCTAGTGACTAAAATGGATGAATTGACAAAGTAAGACCAAATGAAGCTCAATACACTCAATTAGGACCAAAATAGGCTCATTACACCATCCTTTGGTTATCTACAACATCCTAGTGACTAAAATGGATGAATTGACCAAAGTAAGACCAAATGAAGCTCAATACACTCAATTAGGACCAAAATAGGCTCATTACACCATCCTTTGGTTATCTACAACATCCTAGTGACTAAAATGGATGAATTGACCAAAGTAAGACCAAATGAAGCTCAATACACTCAATTAGACCAAAATAGGCTCATTACATCATCCTTTGTTACTACACTCTAGTGACTAAAATGGATGAATTGACCAAAGTAAGACCAAATGAAGCTCAATACACTCAATTAGGACCAAAATAGGCTCATTACACCATCCTTTGGTTATCTACAACATCCTAGTGACTAAAATGGACATTGACCAAAGTAAGACCAAATGAAGCTCAATACACTCAATTAGGACCAAAATAGGCTCATTACATCATCCTTTGGTTATCTACAACATCCTAGTGACTAAAATGGATGAATTGACCAAAGTAAGACCAAATGAAGCTCAATACACTCAATTAGGACCAAAATAGGCTCATTACACCATCCTTTGGTTATCTACAACATCCTAGTGACTAAAATGGATGAATTGACCAAAGTAAGACCAAATGAAGCTCAATACACTCAATTAGGACCAAAATAGGCTCATTACATCAACCTTTGGTTACCTACAACTCCTAGTGACTAAATGGATCATTGACCAAAGTAAGACCAAATGAAGCTCAATACACTCAATTAGACCAAAATAGGCTCATTACACATCCTTTGGTTATCTACAACATCCTAGTGACTAAAATGGATGAATTGACCAAAGTAAGACCAAATGAAGCTCAATACACTCAATTAGGACCAAAATAGGCTCATTACACCATCCTTTGGTTATCTACAACATCCTAGTGACTAAAATGGATGAATGACCAAAGTAAGACCAAATGAAGCTCAATACACTCAATTAGGACCAAAATAGGCTCATTACATCATCCTTTGGTTATCTACAACATCCTAGTGACTAAAATGGATGAATTGACCAAAGTAAGACCAAATGAAGCTCAATACACTCAATTAGGACCAAAATAGGCTCATTACATCATCCTTTGTTATCTACAACATCCTAGTGACTAAAATGGATGACATTGACCAAAGTAAGACCAAATGAAGCTCAATACACTCAATTAGGACGAAAATAGGCTCATTACATCAACCTTTGGTTACCTACACCTTCCTAGTGACTAAAATGGATCAGTTGACCAAAGTAAGACCAAATGAAGCTCAATACACTCAATTAGGACGAAAATAGGCTCATTACACCATCCTTTGGTTATCTACAACATCCTAGTAACTAAAATGGAGCCATTGACCAAAGTAAGACCAAATGAAGCTCAATACACTCAATTAGGACCAAAATAGGCTCATTACATCATCCTTTGGTTACCTACACCTTTCTAGTGACTAAAATGGATGAATTGCCAAAGTAAGACCAAATGAAGCTCAATACACTCAATTAGGACCAAAATAGGTTCATTGCACCATCGTTTGGTTTTCTACAACATCCTAGTGACTAAAATGGAGGCATTGACCAAAGTAAGTCGAAATGAAGCTCAATACACTCAATTAGTACAAAATAAGGCTCATTACATCAACCTTTGGTTACCTACAACTTCCTAGTGACTAAAATGGATCAGTTGACCAAAGTAAGACCAAATGAAGCTCAATACACTCAATTATGACCAAAATAGGCTCATTACAACATCCTTTGGTTATCTACAACATCCTAGTGACTAAAATGGATGAATTGACCAAAGTAAGACCAAATGAAGCTCAATACACTCAATTAGGACCAAAATAAGCTCATTACACCATCCTTTGGTTATCTACAACATCCTAGTGACTAAAATGGATGAATTGACCAAAGTAAGACCAAATGAAGCTCAATACACTCAATTAGGACCAAAATAGGCTCATTACACCATCCTTTTGTTATCTACAACATCCTAGTGACTAAAATGGATGAATTGATCAAAGTAATACCAAATGAAGCTTAATACACTCAATTAAGACCAAAATTGGCTCATAACATCAACCTTTAGTTACCTACACTTTCCTAGTGACTAAAATGGATCAGTTGACCAAAGTAAGACCAAATGAAGCTCAATACACTCAATTAGGACCAAAATAGGCTCATTACAACATCCTTTGGTTATCTACAACATCCTAGTGACTAAAATGGATGAATTGACCAAAGTAAGACCAAATGAAGCTCAATACACTCAATTAGGACCAAAATAGGCTCATTACACCATCCTTTTGTTATCTACAACATCCTAGTGACTAAAATGGATGAATTGATCAAAGTAAGACCAAATGAAGCTCAATACACCCAATTAGGACAAAAATAGGCTCATTACACCATCCTTTGGTTATCTACAACATCCTAGTGACTAAAATGGATGAATTGACCAAAGTAAGACCAAATGAAGCTCAATACACTCAATTAGGACCAAAATAGGCTCATTACATCATCCTTTGGTTACCTACACCTTTCTAGTGACTAAAATGGATGAATTGCCAAAGTAAGACCAAATGAAGCTCAATACACTCAATTAGGACCAAAATAGGTTCATTGCACCATCGTTTGGTTTTCTACAACATCCTAGTGACTAAAATGGAGGCATTGACCAAAGTAAGTCGAAATGAAGCTCAATACACTCAATTAGTACAAAATAAGGCTCATTACATCAACCTTTGGTTACCTACAACTTCCTAGTGACTAAAATGGATCAGTTGACCAAAGTAAGACCAAATGAAGCTCAATACACTCAATTAGGACCAAAATAGGCTCATTACAACATCCTTTGGTTATCTACAACATCCTAGTGACTAAAATGGATGAATTGACCAAAGTAAGAACAAATGAAGCTCAATACACTCAATTAGGACCAAAATAGGCTCATTACACCATCCTTTGGTTATCTACAACATCCTAGTGACTAAAATGGATGAATTGACCAAAGTAAGACCAAATGAAGCTCAATACACCCAATTAGGACCAAAATAGGCTCATTACACCATCCTTTGGTTATCTACAACATCCTAGTGACTAAAATGGATGAATTGACCAAAGTAAGAACAAATGAAGCTCAATGCACTCACTTAGGACCATAATAGGCTCATTACATCATCCTTTTGTTATCTACAACATCCTAGTGACTAAAATGGATCAATTGATCAAAGTAAGACCAAATGAAGCTCAATACACTGAAGTAGGACCAAAATATGCTCATTACATCATCCTTTGGATATCTACAACATCCTAGTGACTAAAATGGAGCATTGACCAAAGTAAGACCAAATGAAGCTCAATACACTCAATTAGGACGAAAGTAGGCTCATTACATCAACCTTTGGTTACCTACACCTTCCTAGTGACTAAAATGGATCAGTTGACCAAAGTAAGACCAAATGAAGCTCAATACACTCAATTAGGACGAAAATAGGCTCATTACACCATCCTTTGGTTATCTACAACATCCTAGTAACTAAAATGGAGCCATTGACCAAAGTAAGACCAAATGAAGCTCAATACACTCAATTAGGACCAAAATAGGCTCATTACATCATCCTTTGGTTACCTACACCTTTCTAGTGACTAAAATGGATGAATTGCCAAAGTAAGACCAAATGAAGCTCAATACACTCAATTAGGACCAAAATAGGTTCATTGCACCATCGTTTGGTTTTCTACAACATCCTAGTGACTAAAATGGGGGCATTGACCAAAGTAAGTCGAAATGAAGCTCAATACACTCAATTAGTACAAAATAAGGCTCATTACATCAACCTTTGGTTACCTACAACTTCCTAGTGACTAAAATGGATCAGTTGACCAAAGTAAGACCAAATGAAGCTCAATACACTCAATTATGACCAAAATAGGCTCATTACAACATCCTTTGGTTATCTACAACATCCTAGTGACTAAAATGGATGAATTGACCAAAGTAAGACCAAATGAAGCTCAATACACTCAATTAGGACCAAAATAGGCTCATTACACCATCCTTTGGTTATCTACAACATCCTAGTGACTAAAATGGATGAATTGACCAAAGTAAGACCAAATGAAGCTCAATACACTCAATTAGGACCAAAATAGGCTCATTACACCATCCTTTTGTTATCTACAACATCCTAGTGACTAAAATGGATGAATTGATCAAAGTAATACCAAATGAAGCTTAATACACTCAATTAAGACCAAAATTGGCTCATAACATCAACCTTTAGTTACCTACACTTTCCTAGTGACTAAAATGGATCAGTTGACCAAAGTAAGACCAAATGAAGCTCAATACACTCAATTAGGACCAAAATAGGCTCATTACAACATCCTTTGGTTATCTACAACATCCTAGTGACTAAAATGGATGAATTGACCAAAGTAAGACCAAATGAAGCTCAATACACTCAATTAGGACCAAAATAGGCTCATTACACCATCCTTTTGTTATCTACAACATCCTAGTGACTAAAATGGATGAATTGATCAAAGTAAGACCAAATGAAGCTCAATACACCCAATTAGGACAAAAATAGGCTCATTACACCATCCTTTGGTTATCTACAACATCCTAGTGACTAAAATGGATGAATTGACCAAAGTAAGACCAAATGAAGCTCAATACACTCAATTAGGACCAAAATAGGCTCATTACATCATCCTTTGGTTACCTACACCTTTCTAGTGACTAAAATGGATGAATTGCCAAAGTAAGACCAAATGAAGCTCAATACACTCAATTAGGACCAAAATAGGTTCATTGCACCATCGTTTGGTTTTCTACAACATCCTAGTGACTAAAATGGAGGCATTGACCAAAGTAAGTCGAAATGAAGCTCAATACACTCAATTAGTACAAAATAAGGCTCATTACATCAACCTTTGGTTACCTACAACTTCCTAGTGACTAAAATGGATCAGTTGACCAAAGTAAGACCAAATGAAGCTCAATACACTCAATTAGGACCAAAATAGGCTCATTACAACATCCTTTGGTTATCTACAACATCCTAGTGACTAAAATGGATGAATTGACCAAAGTAAGACCAAATGAAGCTCAATACACTCAATTAGGACCAAAATAGGCTCATTACACCATCCTTTGGTTATCTACAACATCCTAGTGACTAAAATGGATGAATTGACCAAAGTAAGACCAAATGAAGCTCAATACACCCAATTAGGACCAAAATAGGCTCATTACACCATCCTTTGGTGATCTACGACATCCTAGTGACTAAAATGGAGCCATTTACCAAAGTAAGACCAAATGAAGCTCAATGCACTCACTTAGGACCATAATAGGCTCATTACATCATCCTTTTGTTATCTACAACATCCTAGTGACTTAAATGGATCGATTGATCAAAGTAAGACCAAATGAAGCTCAATACACTGAAGTAGGACCAAAATATGCTCATTACATCATCCTTTGGATATCTACAACATCCTAGTGACTTAAAATGGAGCCATTGACCAAAGTAAGACCAAATGAAGCTCAATACACTCAATTAGGACGAAAGTAGGCTCATTACATCAACCTTTGGTTACCTACACCTTCCTAGTGACTAAAATGGATCAGTTGACCAAAGTAAGACCAAATGAAGCTCAATACACTCAATTAGGACGAAAATAGGCTCATTACACCATCCTTTGGTTATCTACAACATCCTAGTAACTAAAATGGAGCCATTGACCAAAGTAAGACCAAATGAAGCTCAATACACGCAATTAGGACCAAAATAGGCTCATTACATCATCCTTTGGTTACCTATACCTTTCTAGTGACTAAAATGGATGAATTGCCAAAGTAATACCAAATGAAGCTCAATACACTCAATTAGGACCAAAATAGGTTCATTGCACCATCGTTTGGTTTTCTACAACATCCTAGTGACTAAAATGGAGGCATTGACCAAAGTAAGTCGAAATGAAGCTCAATACACTCAATTAGTACAAAATAAGGCTCATTACATCAACCTTTGGTTACCTACAACTTCCTAGTGACTAAAATGGATCAGTTGACCAAAGTAAGACCAAATGAAGCTCAATACACTCAATTATGACCAAAATAGGCTCATTACAACATCCTTTGGTTATCTACAACATCCTAGTGACTAAAATGGATGAATTGACCAAAGTAAGACCAAATGAAGCTCAATACACTCAATTAGGACCAAAATAAGCTCATTACACCATCCTTTGGTTATCTACAACATCCTAGTGACTAAAATGGATGAATTGACCAAAGTAAGACCAAATGAAGCTCAATACACTCAATTAGGACCAAAATAGGCTCATTACACCATCCTTTTGTTATCTACAACATCCTAGTGACTAAAATGGATGAATTGATCAAAGTAATACCAAATGAAGCTTAATACACTCAATTAAGACCAAAATTGGCTCATAACATCAACCTTTAGTTACCTACACTTTCCTAGTGACTAAAATGGATCAGTTGACCAAAGTAAGACCAAATGAAGCTCAATACACTCAATTAGGACCAAAATAGGCTCATTACAACATCCTTTGGTTATCTACAACATCCTAGTGACTAAAATGGATGAATTGACCAAAGTAAGACCAAATGAAGCTCAATACACTCAATTAGGACCAAAATAGGCTCATTACACCATCCTTTTGTTATCTACAACATCCTAGTGACTAAAATGGATGAATTGATCAAAGTAAGACCAAATGAAGCTCAATACACCCAATTAGGACAAAAATAGGCTCATTACACCATCCTTTGGTTATCTACAACATCCTAGTGACTAAAATGGATGAATTGACCAAAGTAAGACCAAATGAAGCTCAATACACTCAATTAGGACCAAAATAGGCTCATTACACCATCCTTTTGTTATCTACAACATCCTAGTGACTAAAATGGATGAATTGATCAAAGTAAGACCAAATGAAGCTCAATACACTCAATTAGGACGAAAATAGGCTCATTACATCAACCTTTGGTTACCTACACCTTCCTAGTGACTAAAATGGATCAGTTGACCAAAGTAAGACCAAATGAAGCTCAATACACTCAATTAGGACCAAAATAGGCTCATTACACATCCTTTGGTTATCTACAACATCCTAGTGACTAAAATGGATGACATTGACCAAAGTAAGACCAAATGAAGCTCAATACACTCAATTAGGACCAAAATAGGCTCATTACACATCCTTTGGTTATCTACAACATCCTAGTGACTAAAATGGATGAATTGACCAAAGTAAGACCAAATGAAGCTCAATACACTCAATTAGGACCAAAATAGGCTCATTACACCATCCTTTGGTTATCTACAACATCCTAGTGACTAAAATGGAGCATTGACCAAAGTAAGACCAAATGAAGCTCAATACACTCAATTAGGACAAAATAGGCTCATTACATCAACCTTTGGTTACCTACAACTTCCTAGTGACTAAAATGGATGATTGACCAAAGTAAGACCAAATGAAGCTCAATACACTCAATTAGGACCAAAATAGGCTTTCATCCTTTTTACTACATCTAGTGACTAAATATGAACCAAGTAAACCAAATGAGCTCAATACACTCAATTAGGACCAAAATAGGCTCATTACACCATCCTTTTGTTATCTACAACATCCTAGTGACTAAAATGGATGAATTGACCAAAGTAAGACCAAATGAAGCTCAATACACTCAATTAGGACCAAAATAGGCTCATTACACCATCCTTTTGTTATCTACAACATCCTAGTGACTAAAATGGATGAATTGACCAAAGTAAGACCAAATGAAGCTCAATACACCCAATTAGGACAAAATAGGCTCATTACACCATCCTTTGGTTATCTACAACATCCTAGTGACTAAAATGGATGAATTGACCAAAGTAAGACCAAATGAAGCTCAATTCACTCAATTAGGACCAAAATAGGCTCATTACACCATCCTTTTGTTATCTACAACATCCTAGTGACTAAAATGGATGAATTGATCCAAAGTAAGACCAAATGAAGCTCAATACACTCAATTAAGACCAAATCGCTCATTACATCAACCTTTAGTTACCTACACTTTCCTAGTGACTAAAATGGATCAGTTGACCAAAGTAAGACCAAATGAAGCTCAATACACTCAATTAGGACCAAAATAGGCTCATTACAACATCCTTTGGTTATCTACAACATCCTAGTGACTAAAATGGATGAATTGACCAAAGTAAGACCAAATGAAGCTCAATACACTCAATTAGGTCCAAAATAGGCTCATTACACCATCCTTTGGTTATCTACAACATCCTAGTGACTACAATGGATGAATTGACCAAAGTAAGACCAAATGAAGCTCAATACACTCAATTAGGACCAAAATAGGCTCATTACACCATCCTTTGGTTATCTACGACATCCTAGTGACTAAAATGGATGAATTGACCAAAGTAAGACCAAATGAAGCTCAATACACTCAATTAGGACCAAAATAGGCTCATTACACCATCCTTTTGTTATCTACAACATCCTAGTGACTAAAATGGATGAAATATGGATAATATCAATAGTCAATACCAAAATTGAAGTCTTAATACACTCAATTAAGACCAAATTGGCTCATAACATCAACCTTTAGTTACCTACACTTTCCTAGTGACTAAAATGGATCAGTTGACCAAAGTAAGACCAAATGAAGCTCAATACACTCAATTAGGACCAAAATAGGCTCATTACAACATCCTTTGGTTATCTACATCATCCTAGTGACTAAAATGGATGAATTGACCAAAGTAAGACCAAATGAAGCTCAATACACTCAATTAGGACCAAAATAGGCTCATTACACCATCCTTTTGTTATCTACAACATCCTAGTGACTAAAATGGATGAATTGATCAAAGTAAGACCAAATGAAGGTCAATACACCCAATTAGGACAAAAATAGGCTCATTACACCATCCTTTGGTTATCTACAACATCCTAGTGACTAAAATGGATGAATTGACCAAAGTAAGACCAAATGAAGCTCAATTCACTCAATTAGGACCAAAATAGGCTCATTACATCATCCTTTTGTTATCTACAACATCCTAGTGACTAAAATGGATGAATTGATCAAAGTAAGACCAAATGAAGTTTAATACACTCAATTAGGACCAAAATTGGCTCATTACATCAACCTTTGGTTACCTACACCTTCCTAGGGACTAAAATGGATGAATTGACCAAAGTAAGACCAAATGAAGCTCAATACACTCAAGATGCTCTATTCGGCCCTTCTTTGGTCGAATTGAGAAGTTGAAAGGCAGTGAAGCCATCCATAGTCAGATCTCAACTTTCAGCCTCTCCGAAGATGCTCAGACTTCTGGTGCCATGGAGCAACCATCAGCTAGGCAACCTTCTAATCTAGACCTTGCTCTAGTTTCTGAGGACACTCAAAAGCAGCCTTCCATTGAACTTGCTGCTATTGAAGGCAAAGCTGTCCAAGAAGAAGAACTTCCTGAATATCAAACGAGGGATATCATCGATGAAGTACTTGAGGCTGAAGTCTCTCGACCTCCTTCATCTCAACCCTCATCTTCTCAACAGCCTTCCACTGCCTCTGAACTACCTCCAGCATGCGCTCCGAATGCAACTCAGAGCGAGATTCTCATGGAGATATGCCAGCTGCTACGCTACATTGCCAGAAGGCAGTAGTTCTAAGTCAATGATGGCGTTTATGTCTTAGCCACCCTTTTTGATGTAACAAAGGGGGAGTAGATAAAATGATAAAATTTTTGTACAATGGCTATACGTAAACACTAGGCTAGGACTTAGGGGGAGCAACAGCTTAGGGGGAGCCAAATATTTTGTATCTCTACAAAACCATCAATGAAAAATCATCAGTTTGGCATCTCATACTTTACTTAATTTTATGCTTTTTTATTATTTGGCATCTCTTGATTTACTTAGCCTGGTATTTCTGAACTTCACACATATATTTATCATGAAATACACGCTATGTAATTGATAATCTCAAACAGTGATCATACATTGCATACTTGAACTGTTGATTATCACAGCCTTCTAAGAAAATAACGAAGCCTTCTCTCAGAAAGCTAAGTTAGTTTCTAAGAAAGCAAAAGTGCATTCTGAATAAGTTGTGAACTTACTTAGAAACACTTCTGAACTTAAGCAAAATTATTATCTTAAGACTTAAGTTGTTATCATCAAAAAGGGGGAGATTGTAAGCTCCAGAACCCTTCTGAGAGAATTAGACATAATTCTCTTAGAGTTATGAAAGTTTTAATGATAACAAGGTAAGCCATAAGTATAAAAATTTTACTTAAGGATTTGCTAATATGTGCGCTAAGTGTCTCAGAAAGCTTTAAATTATTGCAATACCATGAGCAAAGACCAAGACAAAACATCAAGTAGCCTCGAGATCAATTGATAAAATCATAGCGCCAAAGATATCAGAAAGGATGTCTCAGAAGCGCAGAAGGTGAAAAACATGTTTCTGAGGAAAGAACACTGTCGCCTCAGAAAGGTCTCAGAGGACCTTGCGACTAGTAGTTCTCAGAAGGGTCTTCCCTCAGAAGGTTCGCCTCAGAAGTCCGTACAACTCTTAGAAGGTTGGACTTAGAAGCAACCAAGTGTCTGGACTCAAGGGATCGCAAGCTGTCTTAGAAAGCTCGCTACAACTAGCTAAGGAAGTGGGAACACGCGCACTGTGCAGTTCTGACAAGTTCCTCATTTCGCGCTGACTGTAGCAGGGAGCTGTTCTGGAAAAGGACACAGCCACATAAGCAAAGTGAAAGCTTCTAATTTCGCGGCTCTTTGATGCCTATATATATGAGTTCAATTCCAGAGCAATGTGACGAAACTCTTGCGCTAAAACTCTTGATTAAAACGTGCAAAAACTCTGTTGAATTGAAAATCATTTTGCGAAAACTTAGAACTTTCTCAGAAAGACAATTTTTACGAAATTGTTCTTCTAACTTTGCAAAATCTTCTAGTTCTGAATTGGTGTAAATTCTTACATTTGTAAGTTAAATCTAGAAGTCTACTAAGGGTCAAATTAAGTTTGTAACTTAATCTTAGTAGTTAGTTTTTGAAGCAAAAACAACTTTCCTAAAAACTCTAAGTCCTTCTTTGTGTGAAGGCAGTTTTAAGTCCTCTGGTGTTTGAGGCAAAGTTCAAAGTCCTTAATTGTTTAAGGCAAGGAAGGCCTTAATTGTTTAAGGCAAGGAAGTCCTCGAGTGTTGTGAGGCAAGGAAGTCCTCTAGTGTCAGGCAAGGAAATCCACTTCGGGTTGTGAAGTGGTGGAAGTCCTTTACTTGGTAAAGGCAGTGTTGTCTGGGAAGGCACATTAAGAAAAATATCTAAGAACTCTCAACTGAAGGTTGAGGACTGGAGTAGGTTGGTTACAACCGAACTAGTATAAAATTCTTTGTGTTAAGCTTTTCTCCCTTACTCTTTACTTGCATAAATCTTAGAGAAAAACTCTGCCACGAGTCCAATTAAGAGGTCTTGTGAAAACCTTATTGATCTAAACCAGAAAGCTTTTAAGAAACTCAAACTTTAAGTCATTTTCTTAAAATTCCTCAGAAAGGAACTTTCTCAAAAAGACTAAGTTTTCAGAAACTTAATCTTCTCAGAAAGCAATTTCCGCTGCAAACTCTCAATCATACCTTCTGAGTAGAAACAGCTTTCTAAGTAAAAGTTTTAAGAAGTAATTTTTAAAACTTGCACGATTCAACCCCCCCTTCTCGTGCACACATACAATTTCACTAGTGACTAAAATGGAGCCATTGACCAAAGTAAGACCAAATGAAGCTCAATGCACTCACTTAGGACCATAATAGGCTCGTTACATCATTCTTTTGTTATCTACAATATCCTAGTGACTAAAATGGATGAATTGATCAAAGTAAGACCAAATGAAGCTCAATACACTAAAGTAGGACCAAAATAGGCTCATTACACCATCCTTTGGATATCTACAACATCCTAGTGACTAAAATGGAGCCATTGACCAAAGTAAGACCAAATGAAGCTCAATACACTCAATTAGGACCAAAATAGGCTCATTACACCATCCTTTTGTTATCTACAACATCCTAGTGACTAAAATGGATAAATTGATCAAAGTAAGACCAAATGAAGCTTAATACACTCAAGTAGGACCAAAATTGGCTCATTACATCAACCTTTAGTTACCTACACCTTCCTAGTGACTAAAATGGATCAGTTGACCAAAGTAAGACCAAATGAAGCTCAATAGACTCAATTAGGACCAAAATAGGCTCATTACAACATCATTTGGTTATCTACAACATCCTAGTGACTAAAATGGGCGAATTGACCAAAGTAAGACTAAATGAAGCTCAATACACTCAATTAGGACCAAAATAGGCTTATTACACCATCCTTTGGTTATCTACAACATCCTAGTGACTAAAATGGATGAATTGCCCAAAGTAAGACCAAATGAAGCTCAATACACTCAATTAGGACCAAAATAGGCTCATTACATCATCCTTTGGTTATCTACAACATCCTAGTAACTAAAATGGAGCCATTGACCAAAGTAAGACCAAATGAAGCTCAATACACTCAATTAGGTCCATAATAGGCTCATTACATCATCCTTTGGTTACCTACACCTTCCTAGTGACTAAAATGGATCAGTTGACCAAAGTAAGACCAAATGAAGCTCAATACACTCAATTAGGACGAAAATAGGCTCATTACACCATCCTTTGGTTATCTACAACATCCTAGTAACTAAAAAGGAGCCATTAACCAAAGTAAGACCAAATGAAGCTCAATACACTCAATTAGGACCAAAATAGGCTCATCACATCATCCTTTGGTTACCTACACCTTTCTAGTGACTAAAATGGATGAATTGCCAAAGTAAGACCAAATGAAGCTCAATACACTCAATTAGGACCAAAATAGGTTCATTGCACCATCGTTTGGTTATCTACAACATCCTAGTGACTAAAATGGAGGCATTGACCAAAGTAAGTCGAAATGAAGCTCAATACACTCAATTAGTACAAAATAAGGCTCATTACATCAACCTTTGGTTACCTACAACTTCCTAGTGACTAAAATGGATCAGTTGACCAAAGTAAGTCCAAATGAAGCTCAATACACTCAATTATGACCAAAATAGGCTCATTACACCATCCTTTGGTTATCTACAACATCCTAGTGACTAAAATGGAGCCATTGACCAAAGTAAGACCAAATGAAGCTCAATACACTCAATTAGGACCAAAATAGGCTCATTACATCATCCTTTGGTTATCTACAACATCCTAGTGAGTAAAATGGAGCCATTGACCAAAGTAAGACCAAATGAAGCTCAATACACTCAATTAGGACCAAAATAGGCTCATTACACATCCTTTTGTTATCTACAACATCCTAGTGATTAAAATGGATGAATTGATCAAAGTTAGACCAAATGAAGCTTAATACAGTCAATTAGGACCAAAATTGGCTCATTACATCAACCTTTGGTTACCTAAACCTTCCTAGTGACTAAAATCGATCAGTTGACCAAGTAAGACCAAATGAAGCTCAATGCACTCACTTAGGACCATAATAGGCTCATTACATCATCCTTTTGTTATCTACAACATCCTAGTGACTAAAATGGATGAATTGATCAAAGTAAGACCAAATGAAGCTCAATACACTCAAGTAGGACCAAAATAGGCTCATTACATCATCCTTTGGATATCTACAACATCCTATTGACTAAAATCGAGCCATTGACCAAAGTAAGACCAAATGAAGCTCAATACACTCAATCAGGACGAAAATAGGCTCATTTTATCATCCTTTTGTTATCTACAACATCCTAGTGACTAAAATGGATGAATTGATCAAAGTAAGACCAAATGAAGCTTAATACACTCAATTAGGACCAAAATTGGCTCATTACATCAACCTTTGGTTACCTACACCTTCCTAGTTACTAAAATGGATCAGTTGACCAAAGTAATACCAAATAAAGCTCAATACACTCAATTAGGACCAAAATAGGCTCATTACACCATCCTTTGGTTATCTACAACATCCTAGTGACTAAAATGGAGCCATTGACCAAAGTAAGACCAAATGAAGCTCAATGCACTCACTTAGGACCATAATAGGCTCATTACATCATCCTTTGGTTATCTACAACATCCTAGTGAGTAAAATGGAGCCATTAACCAAGTAAGACCAAATGAAGCTCAATACACTCAATTAGGTCCATAATAGGCTCATTACATCATCCTTTGGTTACCTACACCTTCCTAGTGACTAAAATGGATCAGTTGACCAAAGTAAGACCAAATGAAGCTCAATACACTCAATTTGGACGAAAATAGGCTCATTACACCATCCTTTGGTTATCTACAACATCCTAGTAACTAAAAAGGAGCCATTGACCAAAGTAAGACCAAATGAAGCTCAATACACTCAATTAGGACCAAAATAGGCTCATTACTTCATCCTTTGGTTACCTACACCTTTCTAGTGACTAAAATGGATGAATTGCCAAAGTAAGACCAAATGAAGCTAAATACACTCAATTAGGACCAAAATAGGTTCATTGCACCATCGTTTGGTTATCTACAACATCCTAGTGACTAAAATGGACGCATTGACCAAAGTAAGTCGAAATGAAGCTCAATACACTCAATTAGTACAAAATAAGGCTCATTACATCAACCTTTGGTTACCTACAACTTCCTAGTGACTAAAATGGATTAGTTGACCAAAGTAAGACCAAATGAAGCTCAATACACTCAATTATGACCAAAATAGGCTCATTACACCATCCTTTGGTTATCTACAACATCCTAGTGACTAAAATGGAGCCATTGACCAAAGTAAGACCAAATGAAGCTCAATGCACTCACTTAGGACCATAATAGGCTCATTACATCATCCTTTGGTTATCTACAACATCCTAGTGAGTAAAATGGAGCCATTAACCAAAGTAAGACCAAATGAAGCTCAATACACTCAATTAGGTCCATAATAGGCTCATTACATCATCCTTTGGTTACCTACACCTTCCTAGTGACTAAAATGGATCAGTTGACCAAAGTAAGACCAAATGAAGCTCAATACACTCAATTTGGACGAAAATAGGCTCATTACACCATCCTTTGGTTATCTACAACATCCTAGTAACTAAAAAGGAGCCATTAACCAAAGTAAGACCAAATGAAGCTCAATACACTCAATTAGGACCAAAATAGGCTCATCACATCATCCTTTGGTTACCTACACCTTTCTAGTGACTAAAATGGATGAATTGCCAAAGTAAGACCAAATGAAGCTCAATACACTCAATTAGGACCAAAATAGGTTCATTGCACCATCGTTTGGTTATCTACACATCCTAGTGACTAAAATGGAGGCATTGACCAAAGTAAGTCGAAATGAAGCTCAATACACTCAATTAGTACAAAATAAGGCTCATTACATCAACCTTTGGTTACCTACAACTTCCTAGTGACTAAAATGGATCAGTTGACCAAAGTAAGTCCAAATGAAGCTCAATACACTCAATTATGACCAAAATAGGCTCATTACACCATCCTTTGGTTATCTACAACATCCTAGTGACTAAAATGGAGCCATTGACCAAAGTAAGACCAAATGAAGCTCAATACACTCAATTAGGACCAAAATAGGCTCATTACATCATCCTTTGGTTATCTACAACATCCTAGTGAGTAAAATGGAGCCATTGACCAAAGTAAGACCAAATGAAGCTCAATACACTCAATTAGGACCAAAATAGGCTCATTACACATCCTTTTGTTATCTACAACATCCTAGTGATTAAAATGGATGAATTGATCAAAGTTAGACCAAATGAAGCTTAATACAGTCAATTAGGACCAAAATTGGCTCATTACATCAACCTTTGGTTACCTAAACCTTCCTAGTGACTAAAATCGATCAGTTGACCAAAGTAAGACCAAATGAAGCTCAATGCACTCACTTAGGACCATAATAGGCTCATTACATCATCCTTTTGTTATCTACAACATCCTAGTGACTAAAATGGATGAATTGATCAAAGTAAGACCAAATGAAGCTCAATACACTCAAGTAGGACCAAAATAGGCTCATTACATCATCCTTTGGATATCTACAACATCCTATTGACTAAAATCGAGCCATTGACCAAAGTAAGACCAAATGAAGCTCAATACACTCAATCAGGACGAAAATAGGCTCATTTTATCATCCTTTTGTTATCTACAACATCCTAGTGACTAAAATGGATGAATTGATCAAAGTAAGACCAAATGAAGCTTAATACACTCAATTAGGACCAAAATTGGCTCATTACATCAACCTTTGGTTACCTACACCTTCCTAGTTACTAAAATGGATCAGTTGACCAAAGTAATACCAAATAAAGCTCAATACACTCAATTAGGACCAAAATAGGCTCATTACACCATCCTTTGGTTATCTACAACATCCTAGTGACTAAAATGGAGCCATTGACCAAAGTAAGACCAAATGAAGCTCAATGCACTCACTTAGGACCATAATAGGCTCATTACATCATCCTTTGGTTATCTACAACATCCTAGTGAGTAAAATGGAGCCATTAACCAAAGTAAGACCAAATGAAGCTCAATACACTCAATTAGGTCCATAATAGGCTCATTACATCATCCTTTGGTTACCTACACCTTCCTAGTGACTAAAATGGATCAGTTGACCAAAGTAAGACCAAATGAAGCTCAATACACTCAATTTGGACGAAAATAGGCTCATTACACCATCCTTTGGTTATCTACAACATCCTAGTAACTAAAAAGGAGCCATTGACCAAAGTAAGACCAAATGAAGCTCAATACACTCAATTAGGACCAAAATAGGCTCATTACTTCATCCTTTGGTTACCTACACCTTTCTAGTGACTAAAATGGATGAATTGCCAAAGTAAGACCAAATGAAGCTAAATACACTCAATTAGGACCAAAATAGGTTCATTGCACCATCGTTTGGTTATCTACAACATCCTAGTGACTAAAATGGACGCATTGACCAAAGTAAGTCGAAATGAAGCTCAATACACTCAATTAGTACAAAATAAGGCTCATTACATCAACCTTTGGTTACCTACAACTTCCTAGTGACTAAAATGGATTAGTTGACCAAAGTAAGACCAAATGAAGCTCAATACACTCAATTATGACCAAAATAGGCTCATTACACCATCCTTTGGTTATCTACAACATCCTAGTGACTAAAATGGAGCCATTGACCAAAGTAAGACCAAATGAAGCTCAATGCACTCACTTAGGACCATAATAGGCTCATTACATCATCCTTTGGTTATCTACAACATCCTAGTGAGTAAAATGGAGCCATTAACCAAGTAAGACCAAATGAAGCTCAATACACTCAATTAGGTCCATAATAGGCTCATTACATCATCCTTTGGTTACCTACACCTTCCTAGTGACTAAAATGGATCAGTTGACCAAAGTAAGACCAAATGAAGCTCAATACACTCAATTAGGACGAAAATAGGCTCATTACACCATCCTTTGGTTATCTACAACATCCTAGTAACTAAAAGGAGCCATTAACCAAAGTAAGACCAAATGAAGCTCAATACACTCAATTAGGACCAAAATAGGCTCATCACATCATCCTTTGGTTACCTACACCTTTCTAGTGACTAAAATGGATGAATTGCCAAAGTAAGACCAAATGAAGCTCAATACACTCAATTAGGACCAAAATAGGTTCATTGCACCATCGTTTGGTTATCTACAACATCCTAGTGACTAAAATGGAGGCATTGACCAAAGTAAGTCGAAATGAAGCTCAATACACTCAATTAGTACAAAATAAGGCTCATTACATCAACCTTTGTTACCTACAACTTCCTAGTGACTAAAATGGATCAGTTGACCAAAGTAAGTCCAAATGAAGCTCAATACACTCAATTATGACCAAAATAGGCTCATTACACCATCCTTTGGTTATCTACAACATCCTAGTGACTAAAATGGAGCCATTGACCAAGTAAGACCAAATGAAGCTCAATACACTCAATTAGGACCAAAATAGGCTCATTACATCATCCTTTGGTTATCTACAACATCCTAGTGAGTAAAATGGAGCCATTGACCAAAGTAAGACCAAATGAGCTCAATACACTCAATTAGGACCAAAATAGGCTCATTACACATCCTTTTGTTATCTACAACATCCTAGTGATTAAAATGGATGAATTGATCAAAGTTAGACCAAATGAAGCTTAATACAGTCAATTAGGACCAAAATTGGCTCATTACATCAACCTTTGGTTACCTAAACCTTCCTAGTGACTAAAATCGATCAGTTGACCAAAGTAAGACCAATGAAGCTCAATGCACTCACTTAGGACCATAATAGGCTCATTACATCATCCTTTTGTTATCTACAACATCCTAGTGACTAAAATGGATGAATTGATCAAAGTAAGACCAAATGAAGCTCAATACACTCAAGTAGGACCAAAATAGGCTCATTACATCATCCTTTGGATATCTACAACATCCTATTGACTAAATCGAGCATTGACCAAAGTAAGACCAAATGAAGCTCAATACACTCAATCAGGACGAAAATAGGCTCATTTTATCATCCTTTTGTTATCTACAACATCCTAGTGACTAAAATGGATGAATTGATCAAAGTAAGACCAAATGAAGCTTAATACACTCAATTAGACCAAAATTGGCTCATTACATCAACCTTTGGTTACCTACACCTTCCTAGTTACTAAAATGGATCAGTTGACCAAAGTAATACCAAATAAAGCTCAATACACTCAATTAGGACCAAAATAGGCTCATTACCATCCTTTGGTTATCTACAACATCCTAGTGACTAAAATGGAGCCATTGACCAAAGTAAGACCAAATGAAGCTCAATGCACTCACTTAGGACCATAATAGGCTCATTACATCATCCTTTGGTTATCTACAACATCCTAGTGAGTAAAATGGAGCCATTAACCAAGTAAGACCAAATGAAGCTCAATACACTCAATTAGGTCCATAATAGGGCTCATTACATCATCCTTTGGTTACCTACACCTTCCTAGTGACTAAAATGGATCAGTTGACCAAAGTAAGACCAAATGAAGCTCAATACACTCAATTTGGACGAAAATAGGCTCATTACACCATCCTTTGGTTATCTACAACATCCTAGTAACTAAAAGGGCCATTGACCAAAGTAAGACCAAATGAAGCTCAATACACTCAATTAGGACAAAATAGGCTCATTACTTCATCCTTTGGTTACCTACACCTTTCTAGTGACTAAATGGATGAATTGCCAAAGTAAGACCAAATGAAGCTAAATACACTCAATTAGGACCAAATAGGTTCATTGCACCATCGTTTGGTTATCTACAACATCCTAGTGACTAAAATGGACGCATTGACCAAGTAAGTCGAAATGAAGCTCATACACTCATTAGTACAAATAAGGCTCATTACATCAACCTTTGGTTACCTACAACTTCCTAGTGACTAAAATGGATTAGTTGACCAAAGTAAGACCAAATGAAGCTCAATACACTCAATTATGACAAAATAGGCTCATTACACCATCCTTTGGTTATCTACACATCCTAGTGACTAAAATGAGCCATTGACCAAAGTAAGACCAAATGAAGCTCAATGCACTCACTTAGGACCATAATAGGCTCATTACATCATCCTTTGGTTATCTACAACATCCTAGTGAGTAAATGGAGCCATTAACCAAAGTAAGACCAAATGAAGCTCAATACACTCAATTAGGTCCATAATAGGCTCATTACATCAGTCCTTTGGTTACCTACACCTTCTAGTGACTAAAATGGATCAGTTGACCAAGTAAGACCAAATGAAGCTCAATACACTCAATTTGGACGAAAATAGGCTCATTACACCATCCTTTGGTTATCTACAACATCCTATTACCTAAAATGAGCCATTGACCAAAGTAAGACCAAATGAAGCTCAATACACTCAATTAGGACCAAAATAGGCTCATTACTTCATCCTTTGGTTACCTACACCTTTCTAGTGACTAAAATGGATGAATTGCCAAAGTAAGACCAAATGAAGCTCAATACACTCAATTAGGACCAAAATAGGTTCATTGCACCATCGTTTGGTTATCTACAACATCCTAGTGACTAAAATGGACGCATTGACCAAAGTAAGTCGAAATGAAGCTCAATACACTCAATTAGTACAAAATAGGCTCATTACATCATCCTTTGGTTATCTACAACATCCTAGTGAGTAAAATGGAGCCATTGACCAAAGTAAGACCAATGAAGCTCAATGCACTCACTTAGGACATAATAGGCTCATTACATCATCCTTTTGTTATCTACACATCCTAGTGACTAAAATGGCATGAATTGATCAAAGTAAGACCAAATGAAGCTCAATACACTCAAGTAGGACCAAAATAGGCTCATTACATCATCCTTTGGATATCTACAACATCCTAGTGACTAAAATCGAGCCATTGACCAAAGTAAGACCAAATGAAGCTCAATACACTCAATTAGGACGAAAATAGGTCTCATTTTTATCATCCTTTTGTTATCTACAACATCCTAGTGACTAAAATGGATGAATTGATCAAAGTAAGACCAAATGAAGCTTAATACACTCAATTAGGACCAAAATTGGCTCATTATATCAACCTTTGGTTACCTACACCTTCCTAGTTACTAAAATGGATCAGTTGACCAAAGTAAGACCAAATAAAGCTCAATACACTCAATTAGGACCAAAATAGGCTCATTACAACATCCTTTGGTTATCTACAACATCCTAGTGACTAAAATGGATGAATTGACCAAAGTAAGACCAAATGAAGCTCAAGACACCCAATTGGGACCAAAATAGGCTCATTACACCATCCTTTGGTTATCTGCAACATCCTAGAGACTAAAATGGAGGCATTGACCAAAGTAAGACCAAATGAAGCTCAATGCACTCACTTAGGACCATAATAGGCTCATTACATCATCCTTTGGTTATCTACAACATCCTAGTGAGTAAAATGGAGCCATTGACGAAAGTAAGACCAAATGAAGCTCAATACACTCAATTAGGACCAAAATAGGCTCATTACACCATCCTTTTGTTATCTACAACATCCTAGTGACTAAAGAGATGAATTGATCAAAGTTAGACCAAATGAACCTTAATACACTCATATAGGACCAAAATTGGCTTATTACATCAACCTTTGGTTACCTACACCTTCCTAGTGACTAAAATCGATCAGTTGACCAAAGTAAGACCAAATGAATCTCAATACACTCAATTAGGACAAAAATAGGCTCATTACAACATCCTTTGGTTATCTACAACATCCTAGTGACTAAAATGGATGAATTGACCAAAGTAAGACTAAATGAAGCTCAATACACCCAATTTGGACCAAAATAGGCTCATTACACCATCCTTTGGTTATCTACTACATCCTAGTGACTAAAATGGAGCCATTGACCAAAGTAAGACCAAATGAAGCTCAATGCACTCAATTAGGACCATAATAGGCTCATTACATCATCCTTTTGTTATCTACAACATCCTAGAGACTAAAATGGATGAATTGATCAAAGTAAGACCAAATGAAGCTTAATACACTCAATTAGGACCAAAATTGGCTCATTACATCAACCTTTGGTTACCTACACCTTCCTAGTGACTAAAATGGAGCAGTTGACCAAAGTAAGACCAAATGAAGCTCAATACACTCAATTATGACCAAAATAGGCTCATTACAACATCCTTTGGTTATCTACAACATCCTAGTGACTAAAATGGATGAATTGACCAAAGTAAGACCAAATGAAGCTCAATACACCCAATTAGGACCAAAATAGGCTCATTACACCATCCTTTGGTTATCTACAACATCCTAGTGACTAAAATGGAGCCATTGACCAAAGTAAGACCAAATGAAGCTCAATGCACTCACTTAGGACCATAATAGGCTCATTACATGATCCTTTTGTTATCTACAACATCCTAGTGACTAAAATGGATGAATTGATCAAAGTAAGACCAAATGAAGCTCAATACACTCAAGTAGGACAAAAATAGGCTCATTACATCATCGTTTGGATATCTACAACATCCTATTGACTAAAATGGAGCCATTGACCAAAGTAAGACCAAATGAAGCTCAATACACTCAATTAGGTCCATAATAGGTTCATTACATCATCCTTTGGTTACCTACACCTTCCTAGTGACTAAAATGGATCAGTTGACCAATGTAAGACCAAATGAAGCTCAATACACTCAATTAGGACGAAAATAGGATCATTACACCATCCTTTGGTTATCTACAACATCCTAGTAACTAAAATGGAGCCATTGACCAAAGTAAGACCAAATGAAGCTCAATACACTCAATTAGGACCATAATAGGCTCATTACATCATCCTTTGGTTACCTACACCTTTCTAGTGACTAAACTGGATGAATTGCCAAAGTAAGACCAAATGAAGCTCAATACACTCAATTAGGACCAAAATAAGTTCATTGCACCATCGTTTGGTTATCTACAACATCCTAGTGACTAACATGGAGGCATTGACCAAAGTAAGTCGAAATGAAGCTCAATACACTCAATTAGTACAAAATAAGGCTCATTACATCAACCTTTGGTTACCTACAACTTCCTAGTGACTAAAATGGATCAGTTGACCAAAGTAAGACCAAATGAAGCTCATTACACTCAATTAGGACCAAAATAGGCTCATTACACCATCCTTTAGTTATCAACAACATCCTAGTAACTAAAATGGTGCCATTGACCAAAGTAAGACCAAATGAAGCTCAATACACTCAATTAGGACCAAAACAGGCTCATTACATCATCCTTTGGTTATCTACAACATCCTAGTGAGTAAAATGGATCCATTGACCAAAGTAAGACCAAATGAAGCTCAATACACTCAATTAGGACCAAAATAGGCTCATTACACCATCCTTTTGTTATCTACAACATCCTAGTGACTAAAATGGATGAATTGATCAAAGTTAGACCTAATGAAGCTTAATACACTCAACTAGGTCCAAAATTGGCTCATTACATCAACCTTTGGTTACCTACACCTTCCTAGTGACTAAAATCGATCAGTTGACCAAAGTAAGACCAAATGAATCTCAATGCACTCACTTAGGACCATAATAGGCTCATTACATCATCCTTTTGTTATCTACAACATCGTAGTGACTAAAATGGATGAATTGATCAAAGTAAGACCAAATGAAGCTCAATACACTCAAGTAGGACCAAAATAGGCTCATTACATCATCCTTTGGATATCTACAACATCCTAGTGACTAAAATGGAGCCATTGACCAAAGTAAGACCAAATGAAGCTCAATACACTCAATCAGGACGAAAATAGGCTCATTACATCATCCTTTTGTTATCTACAACATCCTAGTGACTAAAATGGATGAATTTATCAAAGTAGGACCAAATGAAGCTTAATACACTCAATTAGGACCAAAATTGGCTCATTACATCAACCTTTGGTTACCTACACCTTCCTAGTTACTAAAATGGATCAGTTGACCAAAGTAAGACCAAATGAAGCTCAATACACTCAATTAGGACCAAAATAGGCTCATTACAACATCCTTTGGTTATCTACAACATCCTAGTGACTAAAATGGATGAATTGACCAAAGTAAGACCAAATGAAGCTCAAGACACCCAATTAGGACCAAAATAGGCTCATTACACCATCCTTTGGTTATCTACAACATCCTAGTGACTAAAATGGAGCCATTGACCAAAGTAAGACCAAATGAAGCTCAATGCACTCACTTAGGACCATAATAGGCTCATTACATGATCCTTTTGTTATCTACAACATCCTAGTGACTAAAATGGATGAATTGATCAAAGTAAGACCAAATGAAGCTCAATACACTCAAGTAGGACAAAAATAGGCTCATTACATCATCGTTTGGATATCTACAACATCCTATTGACTAAAATGGAGCCATTGACCAAAGTAAGACCAAATGAAGCTCAATACACTCAATTAGGTCCATAATAGGTTCATTACATCATCCTTTGGTTACCTACACCTTCCTAGTGACTAAAATGGATCAGTTGACCAAAGTAAGACCAAATGAAGCTCAATACACTCAATTAGGACCAAAATAGGCTCATTACAACATCCTTTGGTTATCTACAACATCCTAGTGACTAAAATGGAGCCATTGACCAAAGTAAGACCAAATGAAGCTCAATACACTCAATTAGGACCAAAATAGGCTAATTACACCATCCTTTTGTTATCTACAACATCCTAGTGACTAAAAGGGATGAATTGATCAAAGTTAGACCAAATGAAGCTTAATACAATCAATTAGGACCAAAATTGGCTCATTACATCAACCTTTGGTTACCTACACCTTCCTAGTGACTAAAATCGATCAGTTGACCAAAGTAAGACCAAATGAATCTCAATACACTCAATTAGGACCAAAATAGGCTCATTACAACATCCTTTGGTTATCTACAACATCCTAGTGACTAAAATGGATCAATTGACCAGAGTAAGACCAAATGAATCTCAATACACTCAATTAGGACCAAAATAGGCTCATTACACCATCCTTTAGTTATCAACAACATCCTAGTAACTAAAATGGTGCCATTGACCAAAGTAAGACCAAATGAAGCTCAATACACTCAATTAGGACCAAAACAGGCTCATTACATCATCCTTTGGTTATCTACAACATCCTAGTGAGTAAAATGGATCCATTGACCAAAGTAAGACCAAATGAAGCTCAATACACTCAATTAGGACCAAAATAGGCTCATTACACCATCCTTTTGTTATCTACAACATCCTAGTGACTAAAATGGATGAATTGATCAAAGTTAGACCTAATGAAGCTTAATACACTCAACTAGGTCCAAAATTGGCTCATTACATCAACCTTTGGTTACCTACACCTTCCTAGTGACTAAAATCGATCAGTTGACCAAAGTAAGACCAAATGAATCTCAATGCACTCACTTAGGACCATAATAGGCTCATTACATCATCCTTTTGTTATCTACAACATCGTAGTGACTAAAATGGATGAATTGATCAAAGTAAGACCAAATGAAGCTCAATACACTCAAGTAGGACCAAAATAGGCTCATTACATCATCCTTTGGATATCTACAACATCCTAGTGACTAAAATGGAGCCATTGACCAAAGTAAGACCAAATGAAGCTCAATACACTCAATCAGGACGAAAATAGGGTCATTACATCATCCTTTTGTTATCTACAACATCCTAGTGACTAAAATGGATGAATTGATCAAAGTAGGACCAAATGAAGCTTAATACACTCAATTAGGACCAAAATTGGCTCATTACATCAACCTTTGGTTACCTACACCTTCCTAGTTACTAAAATGGATCAGTTGACCAAAGTAAGACCAAATGAAGCTCAATACACTCAATTAGGACCAAAATAGGCTCATTACAACATCCTTTGGTTATCTACAACATCCTAGTGACTAAAATGGATGAATTGACCAAAGTAAGACCAAATGAAGCTCAAGACACCCAATTAGGACCAAAATAGGCTCATTACACCATCCTTTGGTTATCTACAACATCCTAGTGACTAAAATGGAGCCATTGACCAAAGTAAGACCAAATGAAGCTCAATGCACTCACTTAGGACCATAATAGGCTCATTACATGATCCTTTTGTTATCTACAACATCCTAGTGACTAAAATGGATGAATTGATCAAAGTAAGACCAAATGAAGCTCAATACACTCAAGTAGGACAAAAATAGGCTCATTACATCATCGTTTGGATATCTACAACATCCTATTGACTAAAATGGAGCCATTGACCAAAGTAAGACCAAATGAAGCTCAATACACTCAATTAGGTCCATAATAGGTTCATTACATCATCCTTTGGTTACCTACACCTTCCTAGTGACTAAAATGGATCAGTTGACCAAAGTAAGACCAAATGAAGCTCAATACACTCAATTAGGACCAAAATAGGCTCATTACAACATCCTTTGGTTATCTACAACATCCTAGTGACTAAAATGGAGCCATTGACCAAAGTAAGACCAAATGAAGCTCAATACACTCAATTAGGACCAAAATAGGCTAATTACACCATCCTTTTGTTATCTACAACATCCTAGTGACTAAAAGGGATGAATTGATCAAAGTTAGACCAAATGAAGCTTAATACAATCAATTAGGACCAAAAATTGGCTCATTACATCAACCTTTGGTTACCTACACCTTCCTAGTGACTAAAATCGATCAGTTGACCAAAGTAAGACCAAATGAATCTCAATACACTCAATTAGGACCAAAATAGGCTTATTACAACATCCTTTGGTTATCTACAACATCCTAGTGACTAAAATGGATCAATTGACCAGAGTAAGACCAAATGAATCTCAATACACTCAATTAGGACCAAATAGGCTCATTACACCATCCTTTAGTTATCAACAACATCCTAGTAACTAAAATGGTGCCATTGACCAAAGTAAGACCAAATGAAGCTCAATACACTCAATTAGGACCAAAACAGGCTCATTACATCATCCTTTGGTTATCTACAACATCCTAGTGAGTAAAATGGATCCATTGACCAAAGTAAGACCAAATGAAGCTCAATACACTCAATTAGGACCAAAATAGGCTCATTACACCATCCTTTTGTTATCTACAACATCCTAGTGACTAAAATGGATGAATTGATCAAAGTTAGACCTAATGAAGCTTAATACACTCAACTAGGTCCAAAATTGGCTCATTACATCAACCTTTGGTTACCTACACCTTCCTAGTGACTAAAATCGATCAGTTGACCAAAGTAAGACCAAATGAATCTCAATGCACTCACTTAGGACCATAATAGGCTCATTACATCATCCTTTTGTTATCTACAACATCGTAGTGACTAAAATGGATGAATTGATCAAAGTAAGACCAAATGAAGCTCAATACACTCAAGTAGGACCAAAATAGGCTCATTACATCATCCTTTGGATATCTACAACATCCTAGTGACTAAAATGGAGCCATTGACCAAAGTAAGACCAAATGAAGCTCAATACACTCAATCAGGACGAAAATAGGCTCATTACATCATCCTTTTGTTATCTACAACATCCTAGTGACTAAAATGGATGAATTTATCAAAGTAGGACCAAATGAAGCTTAATACACTCAATTAGGACCAAAATTGGCTCATTACATCAACCTTTGGTTACCTACACCTTCCTAGTTACTAAAATGGATCAGTTGACCAAAGTAAGACTAAATGAAGCTCAATACACTCAATTAGGACCAAAATAGGCTCATTACAACATCCTTTGGTTATCTACAACATCCTAGTGACTAAAATGGATGAATTGACCAAAGTAAGACCAAATGAAGCTCAAGACACCCAATTAGGACCAAAATAGGCTCATTACACCATCCTTTGGTTATCTACAACATCCTAGTGACTAAAATGGAGCCATTGACCAAAGTAAGACCAAATGAAGCTCAATGCACTCACTTAGGACCATAATAGGCTCATTACATGATCCTTTTGTTATCTACAACATCCTAGTGACTAAAATGGATGAATTGATCAAAGTAAGACCAAATGAAGCTCAATACACTCAAGTTAGGACCAACAAAATAGGCTCATTAACATCAATCGTTTGGATATCTACAACATCCTATTGACTAAAATGGAGCCATTGACCAAAGTAAGACCAAATGAAGCTCAATACACTCAATTAGGTCCATAATAGGTTCATTACATCATCCTTTGGTTACCTACACCTTCCTAGTGACTAAAATGGATCAGTTGACCAAAGTAAGACCAAATGAAGCTCAATACACTCAATTAGGACCAAAATAGGCTCATTACAACATCCTTTGGTTATCTACAACATCCTAGTGACTAAAATGGAGCCATTGACCAAAGTAAGACCAAATGAAGCTCAATACACTCAATTAGGACCAAAATAGGCTAATTACACCATCCTTTTGTTATCTACAACATCCTAGTGACTAAAAGGGATGAATTGATCAAAGTTAGACCAAATGAAGCTTAATACAATCAATTAGGACCAAAATTGGCTCATTACATCAACCTTTGGTTACCTACACCTTCCTAGTGACTAAAATCGATCAGTTGACCAAAGTAAGACCAAATGAATCTCAATACACTCAATTAGGACCAAAATAGGCTCATTACAACATCCTTTGGTTATCTACAACATCCTAGTGACTAAAATGGATCAATTGACCAAAGTAAGACTCAAATGAAGCTCAAATAGTCAAACCCAATTAGGACCAAAATAAGGCTCATTCATACAACCATCCTTTGGTTATCTACAACATCCTAGTGAGTAAAATGGAGCCATTGACCAAAGTAAGACCAAATGAAGCTCAATTACACTCAATTAGGACCATAATAGGCTCATTACACCATCCTTTTGTTATCTACAACATCCTAGTGACTAAAAGGGATGAATTGATCAAAGTTAGACCAAATGAAGCTTAATACACTCAATTAGGACCAAAATTGGCTCATTACATCAACCTTTGGTTACCTACACCTTCCTAGTGACTAAAATCGATCAGTTGACCAAAGTAAGACCAAAATGAATCTCAATACACTCAATTAGGACCATAATAGGCTCATTACATCCATCCTTTGGTTATCTACACATCCTAGTGACTAAAATGGATGAATTGATCAAAGTAAGACCAAATGAAGCTCAATACACTCAATTAGGACCAAAATAGGCTCATTACATCATCCTTTGGTATCTACAACTCCTAGTGATAAAATGGAGCCATTGACCAAAGTAAGACCAAATGAAGCTCAATACACTCAATTAGGACCAAAATAGGCTCATTACACCATCCTTTTGTTATCTACAACATCCTAGTGACTAAAATGGGATGAATTTGATCAAAAGTTTAGACCAAATGAAGCTTAATACACTCAATTAGGACCAAAATTGGCTCATTACATCAACCTTTGTTACCTACACCTTCCTAGTGACTAAAATGGATCAGTTGACCAAAGTAAGACAAATGAAGCTCAATACACTCAATTAGGACCAAAAATAGGCTCATTACAACATCCTTTGGTTATCTACAACATCCTAGTGACTAAAATGGATGAATTGACCAAAGTAAGACCAAATGAAGCTCAATACACCAATTAGGACCAAAATAGGCTCATTACACCATCCTTTGGTTATCTACAACATCCTAGTGACTAAAATGGAGCCATTGACCAAGTAAGACCAAATGAAAGCTCAATGCACTCACTTAGGACCATAATAGGCTCATTACATCATCCTTTTGTTATCTACAACATCCTAGTGACTAAAATGGATGAATTGATCAAAGTAAGACCAAATGAAGCTCAATACACTCAAGTAGGACCAAAATAGGCTCATTACATCATCGTTTGGATATCTACAACATCCTATTGACTAAAATGGAGCCATTGACCAAAGTAAGACCAAATGAAGCTCAATACACTCAATTAGGATCCAAATAGGCTCATTACATCATCCTTTGGTTATCTACACCATTCCTAGTGACTAAAAGGATCAGTTGACCAAAGTAAGACCAAATGAAGCTCAATACACTCAATTAGGACCAAAATAGGCTCATTACACATCCTTTGGTTATCTACAACATCCTAGTGACTAAAATGGAGCCATTGACCAAAGTAAGACCAAATGAAGCTCAATGCACTCAATTAGGACCAAATAGGCTCATTACATCATCCTTTTGTTATCTACAACATCCTAGAGACTAAAATGGATGAATTGATCAAAGTTAGACCAAATGAAGCTTAATACACTCAATTAGGACCAAAATTGCTCATTACATCAACCTTTGGTTACCTTACACCTTCCTAGTGACTAAAATCGATCAGTTTGACCAAAGTAAGACCAAATGAAGTCTCAATACACTCAATTAGGACCAAAATAGGCTCATTACAACATCCTTTGGTTATCTACAACATCCTAGTGACTAAAATGGATGAATTGACCAAAAGTAAGACCAAATGAAGCTCAATACACCAATTTAGGACCAAAATAGGCTCATTACACCATCCTTTGGTTATCTACAACATCCTAGTGACTAAAATGGAGCCATTGACCAAAGTAAGACCAAATGAAGCTCAATACACTCAATTAGGACCAATAAATAGGCTCATTACACCATCCTTTTGGTTATCTACAACATCCTAGTGACTAAAAGGGATGAATTGATCAAAGTTAGACCAAATGAAGCTTAATACACTCAATTAGGACCAAAATTGGCTCATTACATCTTTTTATCAAAACCTTTGGTTACCTACACCTTGCCTAGTGACTAAAATCGGATCAGTTGACCAAAGTAAGACAAATGAATCTCAATACACTCAATTAGGACCAAAATAGGCTCATTACACCATCCTTTGGTTATCTACTACATCCTAGTGACTAAAATGGAGCCATTGACCAAAGTAAGACCAAATGAAGCTCAATGCACTCAATTAGGACCATAATAGGCTCATTACATCATCCTTTGGTTATCTACAACATCCTAGTGAGTAAAATGGAGCCATTGACCAAAGTAAGACCAAATGAAGCTCAATACACTCAATTAGGACCAAAATAGGCTCATTACACCATCCTTTTGTTATCTACAACATCCTAGTGACTAAAAGGGATGAATTGATCAAAGTTAGACCAAATGAAGCTTAATACACTCAATTAGGACCAAAATTGGCTCATTACATCAACCTTTGGTTACCTACACCTTCCTAGTGACTAAAATCGATCAGTTGACCAAAGTAAGACCAAATGAAGCTCAATACACTCAATTAGGACCAAAATAGGCTCATTACACCATCCTTTGGTTATCTACTACATCCTAGTGACTAAATGGAGCCATTGACCAAAGTAAGACCAAATGAAGCTCAATACACTCAATTAGGACCAAAATAGGCTCATTACACCATCCTTTTGTTATCTACAACATCCTAGTGACTAAAAGGGATGAATTGATCAAAGTTAGACCAAATGAAGCTTAATACACTCAATTAGGACCAAAATTGGCTCATTACATCAACCTTTGGTTACCTACACCTTCCTAGTGACTAAAATCGATCAGTTGACCAAAGTAAGGACCAAATGAATCTCAATACACTCAATTAGGACAAATAGGCTCATTACACCATCCTTTGGTTATTCTACTACATCCTAGTGACTAAAATGGAGCCATTGACCAAAGTAAGACCAAATGAAGCTCAATACACTCAATTAGGACAAAAATAGGCTCATTACAACATCCTTTGGTTATCTACAACATCCTAGTGACTAAAATGGATGAATTGACCAAGTAAGTAGACTAAATGAAGCTCAAATACACCCAATTTGGACCAAAATAGGCTCATTACACCATCCTTTGGTTATCTACTACATCCTAGTGACTAAAATGGAGCCATTGACCAAAGGAAGACCAAATGAAGCTCAATGCACTCAATTAGGACCATAATAGGCTCATTACATCATCCTTTTGTTTCTACAACATCCTAGAGACTAAAAATGGATGAATTGATCAAAGTAAGACCAAATGAAGCTTAATACACTCAATTAGGACCAAATTTGGCTTCATTACATTAACCTTTGGTTACCTACATTCTTCCTAGTGACTAAAATGGATCAGTTGACCAAAGTAAGACCAAATGAAGCTCAATACACTCAATTAGGACCAAAATAGGCTCATTACAACATCCTTTGGTTATCTACAACATCCTAGTGACTAAAATGGATGAATTGACCAAAGTAAGACCAAATGAAGCTCAATACAGCCAATTAGGACCAAAATAGGCTCATTACACCATCCTTTGGGTTATCTACAACATTCCTAGTGACTAAAATGGAGCCATTGACCCAAGTAAGACCAATAAAGCTCAATGCACTCACTTAGGACCATAATAGGCTCATTACATCATCCTTTTGTTATCTAACAACATCCTAGTGACTAAAATGGATGAATTGATCAAAGTAAGACCAAATGAAGCTCAATACACTCAAGTAGGACCAAAATAGGCTCATTACATCATCCTTTGGATATCTACAACATCCTAGTGACTAAAATGGAGCCATTGACCAAAGTAAGACCAAATGAAGCTCAATACACTCAATTAGGACCAAAATACGCTCATTACACCATCCTTTTGTTATCTACAACATCCTAGTGACTAAAAGGGAATGAATTGATCAAAGTTAGACCAATGAAGCTTAATACACTCAATTAGGACCAAAATTGGCTCATTACATCAACCTTTGGTTACCTACACCTTCCTAGTGACTAAAATGGATCAGTTGACCAAAGTAAGACCAAATGAAGCTCAATACACTCAATTAGGACCAAAATAGGCTCATTACAACATCCTTTGGTTATCTACAACATCCTAGTGACTAAAATGGATGAATTGACAAAAGTAAGACCAATGAAGCTCAATACACCAAATTAGGACCAATAGGCTCATTACACCATCCTTTGGTTATCTACAACATCCTAGTGAGTAAAATGGAGCCATTGACCAAGTAAGACCAAATGAAGCTCAATACACTCAACTAGGACCAAAATAGGCTCATTACACCATCCTTTTGTTATCTACAACATCCTAGTGACTAAAATGGAATGAATTGATCAAAGTTAGACCAAATGAAGCTTAATACACTCAATTAGGACCAAAATTGGCTCATTACATCAACCTTTGGTTACCTACACCTTCCTAGTGACTTAAAATCGATCAGTTGACCAAAGTTAGACCAAATGAAGCTCAATACACTCAATTAGGACCAAATAGGCTCATTACAACATTCCTTTGGTTATCTACAACATCCTAGTGACTAAAATGGATGAATTGACAAAAGTAAGACCAAATGAAGCTCAATACACCAAATTAGGACCAAAATAGTCTCATTACACCATCCTTTGGTTATCTACTACATCCTGATGCCTTGGCATCTTTATCTAATTTTGTGGTTTGAATTCTAATAAATTGTGTTAGATTAAAGTAATTTCAGTATGCTTTTAGGGTGAATTGAGTGTTTTTAGAATAAAATGGATTTTTGCTGGTTATATTATGTTTTGGGTATTATTTGGTGCAAATTTCAGGAATTGAGCAAGTAATTGATGAAGTAATAGCAACCGGAGAGGCATATTTGAAGGACCGATGCTGACGCCTTGCGCCTGATGCACGCAAGGCGCCTCAAAGTCAGAAACAATTCGGAAGATGTGCGGAAGGCTGGCGCCTTGCGCCTTGCGCGCGCCTTGCGCCTGGATGAACTTCCCAGGCTGGCGCCTTGCGCCTGGATGAAATTCCCAGGCTGGCGCCTTGCGCCTGCGCACGCGTTGCGCTGGAGTGGTCCTCCACTAGGCTGGCGCCTTGCGCCCAGATGACATCCACAAGCCTGCACATTGCGCCCCCTGGCGCCTTGGGCCCTGGAGAAGCCAACCCATGCGGCGCGCCGCGTCCTCCCTACGCCTTGCATCCGGATAGAAGTGGAAACAGAGCATCCATAATTCAGGATTAAATCTGTTTAGATATTACACTGTCTTAGTTTACTTTTTTTACAAAATCCCTCTGTAATCATTTAAATTCTAGACTATCTGATTATATATAGGACTAGAATAGGGGGAAATTAGGTCATCTATCATCTGATCGATCATCTTGAATCCTTATTTTTCAGCAGCAGCTTGTTTTTCATTCTAGTACTCTGTTTTTACTCTGTTTTTCAATACAATGAGTTATTCGTTCTTTAACCTGCTTTCTATCAATTTCTATGCTTTTGTTTACTTTGATTATGAGCAACTAATCCCTTGTTAGGGATAGGGGAATCGTATCACTATGAATTAATCCGATGATTGCACAAACCTTTGAATTTTACTTCTTCGATTCAGGTAACTACCTTATTGTTTTTGTGTTGTTCTGAAGATTGGGAAATCGCTTTTCAACTTATCTTGGATTCATATGTTTATTTGGGAAAATAAGTGTGTGAATTAGCTCAAGGGAAATTGCTGGAAGGATTGATAACTAGGAATAGAGTCAAGACTTTTATGAACTTTGAATCAGTAAACATATTTTCTTTTCTGTGAAACGATTTGATCAAGGGATTGACTGATTGTTCGTAGAAAAAGTGTTAAATTACCAAGGGATTGGAATTGACAATTTAAGATTCGTTCATTGAATTGAAGTTTTAGAATTTGAAGGCGAGCAATTGTTTTAATTATTTCAGAAGATACGTGAACCCGATTCCCTAACCTCTCATTCTTTGAAGTTTTTAACATTAGTTTACTGTCTGTTACTTTAATATTCTTGAATTTATAATTTCAAACCTTTCATCACCCTTAATTCGATTCGTCTAATTAGAAATTCACATCACGAAATCTTTGCTCAGTTCTTTAATCCTCGTGGGAACGATACCCACTCACCGTCGACTTTATTACTTGTACGATTCGGTGCACTTGCCGAAGCCCTATCATGTTTTTGGCGCCGTTGCCGGGGATTAATTGAAACTGACAATTAGAGTAATTGTGTGATTTCTAAATTAGATATGTTTATTTTGTTTTTACTCTAGTATTCCCTTCACTGTGACGTTGGGAAGTGCTAGACCTCACTTTTATTCAGTTTGGTGTCTGTTTTGCATGCAAAAATAGAACGAACAGAGTGATACTTTGATCCTGAAATTGAAAGGACCTTGAGGAAGCTGAGACAAGCAAAGAAAAGAGCAGCAATGGCAGAAGAAGGTGATGGGCCGAGAAGAACTTTGGGAGACTATGCCACACCTACCACTAACGGGTGTGGAAATAGTATTGTCCCACCACCAGTGCAAGCAAACAACTTTGAGCTCAAGCCTTCACTCATCCAATTGGTGCAGCAAGAACAATTCAGTGGAGGAGCTCTTGATGATCCTAATGTTCACTTAGCTACCTTCCTCCAATTATGTGATACGATCAAAAGCAATGGTGTGAGTTCAGATGCAATTAAGTTGAGACTCTTCCCTTTTTCTCTTAGAGACAGAGCTAAACTATGGTTGCAAGCACAGCCAGTGGAGAGTATCAGCACATGGGAGGATTTAGTTAGTAAATTTCTAGCTAAATACTTCCCTCCTCAGAAGCTGGCAAAGCTAAGGAATGACATCAACTCATTTGCTCAAAAAGAAGGAGAATCACTCTATGAAGCATGGGAAAGATACAAGGAGATGCTCAGAAAATGTCCACACCATGCAATCCCTGACTGGCTACAAATTCAAACATTCTATGATGGAGTTTCTCAAAGTTCAAGAGTCATGATTAATGCAAGTGCTGGAGGATCTCTTCATAGAAAGACTCCTGAAGAAGCTATTGAATTAATTGAGACTATGGCTGAAAGCAATTTCATGAGTCCTAATGAGAGGCCTATGAGAAGAGGTGTGATGGAGTTGGACACATTGGATACTCTGTTGGCACAAAATAAGATGATGTCTCAACAACTAGCTACACTCACAAAGCAAATGGGACAAATGCAAGTTGCTGCAGTAGGACCTCCAAGTTCATCTTGTGAGCTTTGTGGGGGAGCCCATAAAAATGAAGACTGTGATCTTTTCAAAGAAACTTTACCTGAGCAAGTGAACTACATGGGGAACCCTCCAAGACAACAAAATGATCCATATTCTAAAACTTACAATCCTGGGTGGAGGAATCATCCTAACTTTGGTTGGGGTAATCAAGGGCAAAAACAATTCAATACTCCAACTCAACAGCAAGCTCCATTCATTCCTCCACAAGACCACCCTAAACCATCTTCATTGGAGATTGCCATGGAAAAGTTCACTCAATCTACCTCCATGTTTGTGCAACAAACTTCAAGCTTCATGCAAGAGACAAGAGCAAGTTTAAAAAAATCATGAGGCTTCTATCAGAAATTTAGAGGTACAAGTGGGGCAAATAGCTAAGCAACTCTCTGAAAGGCCCTTGGGATCACTTCCTAGTGATACAGAACCAAACCCCAAGGAGCAATGCATGGCAATCAATTTAAGAAGTGGCAGAAGCATTGAAGTGCAATCTCAAGTGGAGGCACCAACAAAAGTGGAGAATTTCCAACAAAAGCTCACTGAAAAGTCAAATGAACAAGTGGCAAAGCAAGCTAGTGAGCCACCCAAGAAAGAGGTTGCTCCTTACAAGCAAGACTACCTTACCCTCAAAGAATTCAAGAGAAAACTCAAGACAAGCATCTCTCCAAATTCTTAGAGGTATTCAAAAAACTCCAAATCAATATTCCTTTTGCTGAAGCTTTGGAACAAATTCCTAGCTATGCCAAGTTTATGAAGGAGTTGTTGTCAAGAAAGAGATCACTCCGAGAAGATGAAACAGTGGTATTCAATGAGGAGTGCAGTGCTATCATTCAAAGCAAAGTGCCACCAAAGCTAAAGGATCCAGGTAGCTATCATATTCCTTGTGCAATTGGTAATGTTAAAATTAAAAAAGCACTGTGTGATCTAGGGGCAAGCATCAACTTGATGCCTCTCTCTATGATGAAGAAGTTAGGGATAAAGAATGTGAAGCCCACCATGATTTCCCTACAATTTGCTGATAGATCTGTCAAGTTTCCATATGGGGTTGTGGAAAATGTGCTTATTAAGGTGGACAAATTCTTTCTTCCTGCTGATTTTGTTGTCCTTGAGATGGATGAAAGTGAAGATGTCCCAATCATTCTTGGAAGGCCATTCTTAGCTACTGGGCGAGCATTGATTGATGTTTAAAAAGGTGAGTTGACATTAAGGGTGCATGATGAAAAGGTAACTTTTTGCATGTCAAGGGGTATGAAAACTCAAGTAAAAAAGGAGGATGTGTTGAAAATAGAAGTGAACCCCATTGCAATTCAAGAATCCAAGAATTCAATGCTTAATGTGAACACCCTTGACGATCCACCACCTTTGAAACAGATTGCTATTGTGAAGGAAAAAGTTGTGGCTACAACAGAGGTTAAGAAGAAAAAGCGATGTGGGTTGGAGTTGAAACCCTCACCTCAAACACTGAAGAACGCAATCATTGAAGGATGACAAATGTGTGTGGAGTACTTCAAGATGAATGAGGAGCTTAGGAGGGATGGTTTTCCTCCCCCCTTTGATGATGAGAAGATCGAACAGTGGTTTGATGAGGAGTTCTTGTTAACAAATGTTAACAATGGAGTCTATGGGCCACCATTTAAAGATGTCAAGAAGGCTAGGGTTGAATCTGAGAAAAATGTGAGCATGAAGGAGCACAACCTAAAGCACCTTGCTGGAGGAGGGATTGATCAACAAGAATCATCATATGACCCACCTTAAGCTGGCATCCATACGTCAAGCTAGTGACGTTAAAGAAGCGTTTGTTGGGAGGCAACCCAACCCAGGGAAGTTTTCTATCCTCTCTATTTATTTTCTTTAGTTTTTACTTGTCATGTCTTTCTATTTGTTTGTCGTTTGTTTAGGGGCATGGTGGTGGAATTGATGAATAAATTTGCATGAGACTGTGTTTGAATTTGTCTTGGTTGATTCATAAACTGTGTGAGTACATGTCTATGCACCTTGAATTGTTGTGTGGTTAATTATTATTTGTGCAACTTGAGGAGATGATTAGGAGTGATTTCTAGAGAATAATTATAAGAGTTTTTAGACTAATTCTAAATAAATAAGTTTGGTGTGAGTCTCTGTGCATGTGAATGCAGTGTGATGCCAATATTTTTTTTTTGAATTGATTGAATAATTTGGGAATTGACTTAAGGAGGGGGTGAGCCTTGCAATAAAAGATGATGCATAAAGGTTCCCAATGAAATGAAACATAAACATCCAAGGCTCTGAGCACCAATGACTAGGGGATATCTCTATTAAAAATCATTAGAACCTAGTTATGTGTTTGTGGTGTTTTTGTGTCAGGGAAAGACTTGGGCAAGTAGATCCGAGGGGTGCTTCATCACCTAGCGTCTTGGGCCAACTGGACCGGGAACGTTGGTCGAAAGCTTACTTTAAAAGGTTGCCCCGAGACAAAGCATTTAGAGTCAAAATTCTTTGCACAGAGTGCAAGTGTGAAAAAAATAATAATAATAAAAAATTTAAAAAAAAAAAAATTGCAAGTGTCTTACCCCTGCTGTTTGTTCTAATCTGGTTCATTCAAAGTGTAGGAAATTTTGAAAAGGCATTGCATTGCATTTGTGAAAATAGGGCCAAACACTAAGTTTGGTGTTCAGGAGCTGCGAAAAGACTCTTATAATTTGATCCGGATTTTAATCTTGACTGTCAAGTTTATTGTTGCTCAATAAATTCGTAGAAAATGGTGTATAGTTACATGAATCATACAGTTTTGAGTTAACCCGAAAAATGTGATTTTTGAAAATAATTGTTCTTTGATTCCACTGTTCTGTCACCTTATCTTTATTTCTTTGTTTAATTTGTTTTAGTTGCTTGGGGACAAGCAACGCCTTAAGTTTGGTGTTGTGATGCCTTGGCATCTTTATCTAATTTTGTGGTTTGAATTCTAATAAATTGTGTTAGTTTAAAGTAATTTCAGTATGCTTTTAGGGTGAATTGAATGTTTTTAGAATAAAATGGATTTTTCCTGGTTATATTATGTTTTGGGTATTATTTGGTGCTAATTTCAGGAATTGAGAAAGTAATTGATGAAGTAATAGCAACCGGAGAGGCATATTTGGAGGACCGATGCTGACGCCTTGCGCCTGATGCACGCAAGGCGCCTCAAAGTCAGAAACAATTCGGAAGATGTGCGGAAGGCTGGCGCCTTGCGCCTTGCGCCTGGATGAACTTCCCAGGCTGGCGCCTTGCGCCTGGATGAACTTCCCAGGCTGGCGCCTTGCGCCTAGAGGAACTTCCCAAGCTGGCGCATTGCGCCTGCGCACGCGTTGCGCCCGAGTGGTCCTCCACTAGGCTGGCGCGTTGCGCCCAGATGACATCCACAAGCCTGCACATTGCGCCCCCTGGCGCCTTGGGCCCTGGAGAAGCCAACCCATGCGGCGCGCCGCGTCCTCCCTACGCCTTGCGTCCGGATAAAAGTGGAAACAGAGCATCCATAATTCAGGATTAAATCTGTTTAGATATTACACTGTCTTAGTTACTTTTTTTACAAAATCCCTCTGTAATCAATTTAAATTCTAGACTATCTGATTATATATAGGACTAGAATAGGGGGAAATTAGGTCATCTATCATCTGATCGATCATCTTGAATCCTTATTTTTCAGCAGCAGCTTGTTTTTCATTCTAGTACTCTGTTTTTACTCTGTTTTTCAATACAATGAGTTATTCGTTCTTTAACCTGCTTTCTATCAATTTCTATGCTTTGTTTACTTTGATTATGAGCAACTAATCCCTTGTTAGGGATAGGGGAATCGTATCACTATGAATTAATCCGATGATTGCAAACCTTTGAATTTTACTTCTTCGATTCAGGTAACTACCTTATTGTTTTGTGTTGTTTTGAAGATTGGGAAATCGCTTTTCAACTTATCTTGGATTCATATGTTTATTTGGGAAAATAAGTGTGTGAATTAGCTCAAGGGAAATTGCTGGAAGGATTGATAACTAGGAATAGAGTCAAGACTTTTATGAACTTTGAATCAGTACACATATTTTCTTTTCTGTGAAACGATTTGATCAAGGGATTGACTGATTGTTCATAGAAAAAGTGTTAAACTACCAAGGGATTGGAATTGACAATTTAAGATTCGTTCATTGAATTGAAGTTTTAGAATTTGAAGGCGAGCAATTGTTTTAATTATTTCAGAAGATACGTGAACCCGATTCCCTAACCTCTCATTCTTTGATGTTTTCAACATTAGTTTACTGTCTGTTACTTTGATATTCTTTTGAATTTATAATTTCAAACCTTTCATCACCCTTAATTCGATTCGTCTAATTAGAAATTCACATCACGAAATCTTTGCTCAGTTCTTTAATCCTCGTGGGAACGATACCCACTCACCGTGGACTTTATTACTTGTACGATTCGGTGCACTTGCCGAAGCCCTATCACATCCTAGTGACTAAAATGGAGCCATTGACCAAAGTAAGACCAAATAAAGCTCAATGCACTCACTTAGGACCATAATAGGCTCATTACATCATCCTTTTGTTATCTACAACATCCTAGTGACTAAAATGGATGAATTGATCAAAGTAAGACCAAATGAAGCTTAATACACTCAATTAGGACCAAAATTGGCTCATTACATCAACCTTTGGTTACCTACACCTTCCCAGTGACTAAAATGGATCATTTGACCAAAGTAAGACCAAATGAAGCTCAATACACTCAATTAGGACCAAAATAGGCTCATTACAACATCCTTTGGTTATCTACAACATCCTAGTGACTAAAATGGATGAATTGACCAAAGTAAGACCAAATGAAGCTCAATACAGCCAATTAGGACCAAAATAGGCTCATTACACCATCCTTTGGTTATCTACAACATCCTAGTGACTAAAATGGAGCCATTGACCAAAGTAAGACCAAATGAAGCTCAATGCACTCACTTAGGACCATAATAGGCTCATTACATCATCCTTTTGTTATCTAGAACATCCTAGTGACTAAAATGGATGAATTGATCAAAGTAAGACCAAATGAAGCTCAATACACTCAAGTAGGACCAAAATAGGCTCATTACATTATCCTTTGGATATCTACAACATCCTAGTGACTAAAATGGAGCCATTGACCAAAGTAAGACCAAATGAAGCTCAATACACTCAATTAGGACGAAAATAGGCTCATTACATCATCCTTTTGTTATCTACAACATCCTAGTGACTAAAATGGATGAATTGATCAAAGTAAGACCAAATGAAGCTTAATACACTCAATTAGGACCAAAATTGGCTCATTACATCAACCTTTGGTTACCTACACCTTCCTAGTTACTAAAATGGATCAGTTGACCAAAGTAAGACCAAATGAAGCTCAATACACTCAATTAGGACAAAAATAGGCTCATTACAACATCCTTTGGTTATCTACAACATCCTAGTGACTAAAATGGATGAATTGACCAAAGTAAGACCAAATGAAGCTCAATACACCAAATTAGGACCAAAATAGGCTCATTACACCATCCTTTGGTTATCTACAACATCCTAGTGACTCAAATGGAGCCATTGACCAAAGTAAGACCAAATGAAGCTCAATGCACTCACTTAGGACCATAATAGGCTCATTACATCATCCTTTGGTTATCTACAACATCCTAGTGAGTAAAATGGAGCCATTGACCAAAGTAAGACCAAATGAAGCTCAATACACTCAATTAGGACCAAAATAGGCTCATTACACCATCCTTTTGTTATCTACAACATCCTAGTGACTAAAATGGATGAATTGATCAAAGTTAGACCAAATGAAGCTTAATACACTCAATTAGGACCAAAATTGGCTCATTACATCAACCTTTGGTTACCTACACCTTCCTGAAGGTGTGTGTTAGCACGAGAAGGGGGGGTTGAATCGTGCTAAGATTTTCAAAATACTCTTCTAAAACTCTTTCTTTCAAAAACACTTCTCAGAAGGGTATCCTTCTGAGTCGCAGCGGAGAGTCCTTCTGAGAATGTAAGGTTTCTCAGAACCTTTGCTTTCTGAGAAGATCAACCTTCTTGGTGATTTCTGAAACTTGTAGATTATAACTATCAAGTGTAAATACTTGTAGTTATAATGAAAGAGTGTTAGTATAATAATAACTATATTAACATGATAATATATTCAAGATATACATGAGATATTAACATAGTTGTAGCAACTAGAAACCATGTATAGAGACACTTTCTAGATAAGTTATCTAATATGAAGAATTAGGAACTTATTCAAGATAATATCTACGCTCATAATAATATACTATAAACTTCAGAAACACATTCTTGTTCAGAGAGAAATGGTCATAGAGCCTCAGAACCCTCATACGGAGTTTCTGATATTACTTTCTGGTGAGAGCATAATTTGTACTGGTTCATTACGTTATTAATATCTCTCACCCCAGTCATCGAATCGAAGATCCAACCGTTCAAATGTTAGAACTATGTGTCCTTAACATTCTTATAAATTTTCAGCTCGATCCAACGGTTAACGAATCCGTATATGAAGAATTACGATGACTGGTTTATAGAAAATCTGCTCTAAGAACTCATTATGTTCTTGCACGTTTTCACTTCAAAAGTTGTCTTTCTCTCTGATGTAATTTTCTGATAGAAAAAGCTAGTTAATATCATGCATCTTATACTTTATATAGAGTGTGAATTAAGATAAAGATTAAGCAACTAGAAATTAAACTAGCAATAAAGTTCAGAGAGAAGTATAGAAAGTGAACACAATTTTATACTGGTTCGGCCAATGATGCCTATATCCAGTTCTCAAACTATTGTTTGAGTTCCACTAACTTTCTTCAAAGTTACAGATATTATCAAGCCTTCTCAGGCTCTCTCAAGTATTCTTTCTTCTAGCCTCTTCAGGCTCTGCAGTGAATATTCTTTCCACAAGCCTTTCCAGGCTAAGCATGGATATTCTTTCCTATCGAAGCCTTCCCAGGCTCCCTCAGGATATTCTTCTTATTGTGCCTTCCCAGGAAACCTTGCCTTTAACACGTAAAGGACTTCCACCACTTCACAACCCAAAGTGGATTTCCTTGCCTCATTACGAGGACTTCTTTGCCTTAAACAATTAAGGACTTTTTACTCCACTCTTATAAGTAAGAGATTAGTATTCTTTCATCAAGTCACTTCTGGCTTCTCTTGCTTAACTCAACACCATGAGCAAGACTAGTATTCTTTGATTGGCCTCTTCAGGCTACTTGCTCATTTACCATGAGACTTTTACAAGTATTCTTTTCCTAGCCTCTTCAGGCTCTAATTGCTCAACTCCACATGAGTGAGACTTTTACAAATAAATACAGATTTGTGTTTGAAAAGTGTGTGCGTAAAGCATTTACAAACAAATGCTTAAGGACTTTGAATGAACAAAGGATATCCTTAAACAACTCCTATTCAAAGCTTGCAACAACAAGGGTATTATCTAGTGAAAGGATAAGAATAGAAGATTTCAAGAAATTTTCTTTTGAGAGAAAATTTCTCTTCTACAGAATCTCGGGTTTCTCAAGGAATATGAGTAGAAAATATTTGATTTAATTCCTTAGAGTGACCCTAGATGCTGTTAGTGATGTGTTACAAAGTTGAATTAATGTTCTAACACCACTAGGAAATTTGGCAGCATTGCAGCAACGTGCAAGCACTCTTTGTGTCTTGCTGGGAGCTTATTTATAGCCTTTTCCAGATTATGGCCGTTGTGCACAGTTCCCAAGACATTCTGATATGTCCTTCTGAGAGACTACCTTCTGAGAGCTTTCCGAGAGGACTGCTTTCTGAGAGCTTTCCGAGAGTACTGCCTTCTGAGAGCTTTCTGAGAGGACTGCCTTCTGAGAGCTTTCTGAGAGGACTGCCTTCTGAGAGCTTTCTTGTGTATTTTAGCTATCTCAAATAGCTTTTTCACTGCACATATCAACACCCATTAAATTATTCTAACAAAATATTTTCTTTATATTAATTTGTTATCATTCAAAACCAAGTCTTTAATGATTTCCAATCATTAACACTTCTTGGAAGGGTGCTGGAGCTTACACTTCCTAGTGACTAAAATCGATCAGTTGACCAAAGTAAGACCAACTGAAGCTCAATACACTCAATTAGGACCAAAATAGGCTCATTACAAGATCCTTTGGTTATCTACAACATCCTAGTGACTAAAATGGATTATTTGACCAAAGTAAGACCAAATGAAGCTCAATACACCCAATTAGGACCAAAATAGGCTCATTACACCATCCTTTGGTTATCTACTACATCCTAGTGACTAAAATGGAGCCATTGACCAAAGTAAGACCAAATGAAGCTCAATGCACTCACTTAGGACCATAATAGGCTCATTACATCATCCTTTTGTTATCTACAACATCCTAGTGACTAAAATGGATGAATTTATCAAAGTAAGACCAAATGAAGCTTAATACACTCAATTAGGACCAAAATTGGCTCATTACATCAACCTTTGGTTACCTACACCTTCCTAGTGACTAAAATGGATCATTTGACCAAAGTAAGACCAAATGAAGCTCAATACACTCAATTAGGACCAAAATAGGCTCATTACAACATCCTTTGGTTATCTACAACATCCTAGTGACTAAAATGGATGAATTGACCAAAGTAAGACCAAATGAAGCTCAGTACAGCCAATTAGGACCAAAATAGGCTCATTACACCATCCTTTGGTTATCTACTACATCCTAGTGACTAAAATGGAGCCATTGACCAAAGTAAGACGAAATGAAGCTCAATGCACTCACTTAGGACCATAATAGGCTCATTACATCATCCTTTTGTTATCTACAACATCCTAGTGACTAAAATGGATGAATTGATCAAAGTAAGACCAAATGAAGCTCAATACACTCAAGTAGGACCAAAATAGGCTCATTACATTATCCTTTGGATATCTACAACATCCTAGTGACTAAAATGGAGCCATTGACCAAAGTAAGACCAAATGAAGCTCAATACACTCAATTAGGACCAAAATAGGCTCATTACATCATCCTTTTGTTATCTACAACATCCTAGTGACTAAAATGGATGAATTGATCAAAGTAAGACCAAATGAAGCTTAATACACTCAATTAGGACCCAAATTGCCTCATTACAACATCCTTTGGTTATCTACAACATCCTAGTGACTAAAATGGATGAATTGACCAAAGTAAGACCAAATGAAGCTCAATACACCAAATTAGGACCAAAATAGGCTCATTACACCATCCTTTGGTTATCTACAACATCCTAGTGACTCAAATGGAGCCATTGACCAAAGTGCTCAGAAAGCAAGATATATATTCATGATAATTAACTTTAATAACATACGCATCCAGAAAATTTGTATTCATGACTCAGAATCATATTAAACATACATAAGCATATTGATGAATTAAGAGAGAATGCAGTAAATGCTAAATATTATGCTATGCATGATGATGTTTCTTTTAGAGAGAGTCTCTCTCCCCCTCACTTCTATCTCCCCCTGTTTCCTTCAGAAACCAGTAATCTTTCAACCCATATTTCCTACATTTTCTCCCCCTTTGGCATCATAAAAAAGAGAGGACAAGAAAATGCAGAACTTCAGCCTTGTTTCTTCTCAAGAGCGTCCAGAATTCTCAACAGAGGTGCTTCATGCTCTCTGAGTTGGCTTCGGATTTCTAAAATTCCCGCCTCAAGCCTATTTTGCCTTGCTGCCATTTCTCTTTAGTTTCTCAACAGCAGATCAATCCTCAGAGAATCGATGGAAGAAGTGGTAGCAGGTGCTTTAGAAATCAACCCCTGAGTTCCCTGAGAAACTGCTGCAGGACTTAATTCCTCATAATTCTTTTCTGGTTCAGATTAAGAAGCTAAATTCTTCTGAGACAAAGCAGCTTCAGATTCTTCTATGTCTTGATCTCATAATTCTTCACCGAGGAAGGCACTTGCTGATTCAGAGGTAAAGCCTTTTGAATGAGGAACCTCTTCAGAGACCCTTGACAGATTCTGTGGTTTCTTAACATAGGGAATCATGGCTAGATTATCATTAGGAGAGGGTGCTGGAGCTTGTGTATACCCAAATTACTGAGTGAGAGGAGCACCAGTTTCTGATGCATCCTCAATCACAATATAAGCTTCAGAGACCTCAGCATCTTTCCCTTTGGAGCTAGTGGCTCCTTGTGCTCTTTTCTATGCAGCCAATTTCTTTGCAGCTATCTCTGCCTTTGACCTCAGGATAGTCATGAATATCACATTATCCTCACTTTCTCTTTCACTAGTCTCAACCTGAGATGGCTCACTGATATGAATACCCTTTGAGGCTTAAGAAGCCCGTTGCTTTCCTTTGGTGATTTGCCTGAAGGACACCTGAGTGAAGACACATCCAGAAGGGAGGAAACAGCTCTCATTCTCAAAAGGGAAATTGAGATACTTGAGGATTCTTGTAAGAACCATCCCATAAGGCAAGGCACCATGCTTTTCCTTCCCCTTAGCCACTACAGCCATCATATATGAGATGATGAGCTTAGGAAGGGCCACTCTTCTGAGTGTCACCAAGTAGTAGAGAGGGGGTAATTTGACCGTTGAAGAAAGTAATTACCCAAAGGAAAAGGTAATTAATTTTCTCTAGGTTAAATTTTGTATGGGTTCGATTATGAAGCACAAGACCCATTACCAAATGGTTTCTCAAGCCCTTAAGTGGCAATCCACTTTCGGAAGAGAATCGTTGCCTGTTCTGATAATATATTGATGACAGTGCTGACAGAAGCTTTCTGATGAAGAGTTTCTCATTCTGGGCTAGACTATTGCACCATACTTCCAAATTCGAAGCCCGCTCCAATCATGGACTCAATGATGGAGAAGGAGGGACCTGATTTGTTGAAGGAGAGAGGAGCGATCTGAGTGACATCAACCATGTGAACCTCAGATTCCTTCTGAGAGTCTTTCTCAGTCTGAGTCCCTTCTAAGAAACTACCGACAACAAATGCCTCAACTGCTACTATGCCGGCAGCCACGGTAGCGTCAGTGCCCACCTCTGAGCTGAGCCCAGTGCTGGTGGTCCCTGGCACTTCAACGTGTGTTGAGACACGAGTTTCCTTATATTCTTTAGGGGTCTCAGAAGAGACATGACCAGCATCAGAAGTTGGTCCTTTCTGAGATGAAGAGGGAGGAGTTTGTTGATGTTGTACCTCTTCTTGAATTTTCTCAACTCCTTCCTGAGACATGGGTGGAGAAGGTAGTGGTGGAGGATGCATGGCTTGGTCAGCAACTTGAGTCTCAGAAGGCTGATCAATTTCCTTCTGGATGTCATCCATTTTCTGAGTCAGAGACTCAACATCCACACCAGCAACCTCAGTAGTGGTTGTTTTTGAAGGATCCGCCACAGAAGCTTCAGGTTGCTTCTTTTTTTGGGCTCCTTCCTTGAGCTTCCAGCGTCTAGGGTGCAATGTTCCACCCGGAACCTTGTTGCATCTTCCTCAGAAGAGGAGTCAACAGTATTTCCTCCTTGCCCTTGGACCATCTTGGATAAGTCTGAGTTGCAATTATCCCACGATAATTTACTTTCTGAGTTTGACCAAATGCTTGAGAAGGTTGACTTCTGGAGCTGGTCTTCTCAGAGGATTTGAGAGGGTGTGAGAGGGATATGCTTATGCAGATGACATGTTTATGCAATGCACTTAATTTGAAAAATGTTTTCACACAATTAAATCAAATATGCATATACATAATTCATACATATTTCACGCACAACAACAATTTGCATATAATGTTTTAGTTTCAGAAATACCTCACTTTGGAATTGAATGTGATCCTCGAGGATTTTGATTTCTGGTGCCAAAAGTGATTCTGAGTTCACTTTCTGAGACTTGTTGCTTGAGGGGAATATTCAGAGTCTTCTTTGAAATAATTCTTTCCAGGAATTGCCCCTAGTTGCTTTCTCATCTTGCTAGATTTCTCAGAAGTTGTTGTAGAAGCTTTGGAGAGCTCCATAGATGGATTTCCTTTCAGAGGACTTCACCACTTTCTGAATGTGTGATTTGCAATGGGTCCAGGATATGCAGCCAACAATCTTCCAATTTGATTTGCTTGATGAGAATGAGATGAGCACCCCAAGATCTTCAGTAAATTCTTTTTGAAAGAATTTTGTAGCTATTGTAAAGAATGATAAATCAGACTTTTTATTAGCTTGATCCATCTCAGCTTGTTCTCATAAGAGATTCTTCAGAATCCTCTTGAATTCTCCACTGAACTCATTTGTGTGTTGAGTTCTTTTCACTTGGTTGAACCTGCAAGATAAAGCAGTTTCTGGTACCCATTGAAATTCAATTGGGTCCTTTCTTGGTTAGTTGAGATGAATATATATTAAGTCAATAAACCAAGATAAAGTGTTTTCATGAAAATACACTCAATGAACTCTTAGAATGAGTGAGAGTAAGATTTCTTAGCTGGCTTTCTCAACAGGTTCAGATTTAAGGTTAAGAAACCTAATTCATCTGAACTCTTGTGAACACTCACTATACTTTAAAAAAATGATGTAGAGAAGATGGAGCAAATTGCACATCAGTGAAAGTGTATGTGTGCACGAGAAGGGGGGGGGGTTGAATCGTGCAAGTTTTAAAATTGCTTGTTAAAACTTTTACTTAGAAAGCTGTTTTTACTCAGAAGGTATGATTAAGAGTTTGCAGCGGAAAATGCTTTCTGAGAAGATTAAGTTGCTGAGAACTTAGTCTTTCTAAGAAAGTTTCTTTCTGAGGGATTTTAAGAAAACGACTTAAGGTTTGAGTTTCTTAAAAGCATTCTAATTTTGATCAATAAGGTTTTCACGAGACCTCTTAATTAAAGTTGTGATAGAGTTTTTCTCAAAGATTTTGACACGTAATAAGTTAGGGAGAAAAGCTTAACACAAGGGATTTTATACTGGTTCGGTTATAACCAACCTACTCCAGTCCTCAACCTTCAGTTGAGAGTTCTTAGATATTTTTCTTAATGTGCCTTCTCAGACAACACTGCCTTTACCACGTAAAGGACTTCCACCACTTCACAACCCGAAGTGGATTTCCTTGCCTCACACTAGAGGACTTCCTTGCCTTAAACAATTAAGGACTTCCCTGCCTTAAACAAATAAGGACTTCCTTGCCTCACACCAGAGGACTTCCTTGCCTCAAACACTAGAGGACTTAAAACTGCCTTCAAACAACGAAGGACTTAGCGTTTTTCAGAAAGTTTGTTTTGATCGAAAACAACTACCAAGACTAAGTTACAGACCTAGTTTTACACTTAGTAGACTTCTAGGATTAACTTACAAATGTAAGAATTTACACCAATTCAGAACTAGAAGATTTTGCAAAGTTAGAAAAACAATTTCGTAAAAATTGTCTTTCTGAGAAAGTTCTAAGTTTTCGCAAAATGATTTTCAATTCAACAGAGTTTTGGCACGTTTAATCAAGAGTTTTAGCGCAAGAGTTTTCGTCACATTGCTCTGGAATTGAACTCATATATATAGGCATCAAAGAGCCGCGAAATTAGAGACTTTCATTTTGCTTATGTGGCTGTGTCCTTTTCAGAACGGCTCCCTGCTACAGTCAGCGCAAAATGAGGAACTTTTCAGAACTGCACAGTGCGCGTGTTCCCACTTCCTTGGCTAGTTGTAGCGAGCTTTCTGAGTCTGTTTGCACTTCCTTGAGTCCAGACACTTGGTTGCTTCTGAGTCCAACCTTCTAAGAGTTGTACGGACTTCTGAGGCTAACCTTCTGAGGGAAGACCCTTCTGAGAACTCCTAGTCGCGAGGTCTTCTGAGACCCTTCTGAGGCGACAGTGTTCTTTCCTCAGAAACATGTTTTCACCTTCTGCGCTTCTGAGATATCCTTTCTGATATCTTTGGCGCTATGCTTTTATCAATTGATCTCGAGGTTACTTGATGTTTTGTCTTGGTCTATGCTCATGGTATTGCAATTTTATAGCTTTCTGAGACACTTAGCGCACATATTAGCAAAACCTTAAGTAAAATTTTATACTTATGGCTTACCTTGTTATCATTAAAACTTTCATAACTCTAAGAGAATTATGCTTAATTCTCTCAGAAGGGTTCTGGAGCTTACAATCTCCCCCTTTTTGATGATAACAACTTAAGTCTTAAGATAATAATTTTGCTTAAGTTCAGAAGTGTTTCTGAGTAAGTTCATAACTTATTCAGAATTCAGGAGGGTTGAGATGAAAGAGGACGAGAGACTTCAGCCTCAAGTACTTCATCGATTAAATCCCTTGTTTGATATTCAGGAGGTTCTTCTTCTGGGACAGCTTTACCTTCGATAGCAGCAAGTTCAATGGAAGGCTGCCTTTGAGTATCCTCAGCAACTAGAGCAAGGTCTAGATCAGAGGGTTGTCTAGCTGATGGTTGCTCCATAGCACCAGAAGTCTGAGCCTCGTCGGGGAGGTTGAAGGTTGATATTTGGCTATGCATGGCTTCAATGCACTTCAACTTCTCAGTTCGACCAAAGAAAGGCCGAAATTGCACAGAGGGTGGAGTGACTACCATCCTTCCCAGCTGAAAGCCGGAACCAATCATGGAGTCCGTTATTGAGAAACTGGGACCTTGTTGATCAAAGGATGTAGGAGGAACCTCTGTTATATCTTGAGGAGGAACCTCTGGTTCCTTCTGAGAGTCCTTCTCAGATAGAGTTCCTTCTAAGGAACTGTGGGCAACAAATGCCTCAACTGCTGCAACTCCTGCAGCCATGGTAGCGTCAGCGCCCACCTCTGAGCTGAGCCCAGTGCTGGTGGTCCCTGGCACTACGTCATGTGTTGAGACATGAGTTTCCTCATGTTCCAAAGGGATCTCAGAAGAGAGGAGACCAACCTCAAAAGTTGGTTCAATTAAGCTTTCCTCATGCTGTAGTTGTTGTTGTTGTTGCATCGGAGCAGCTTCTGGAGTCTCAGAAGGTTGATCCAGAGCCTTCTGGACGTCACGCATCGTCTGAGCCAATGACTCAGCATTGACAGTAGCAACTTCAGTTGTGGTTGCCTCAGAAAGTTCCACCATAGAAACCTCAGATGGCTTCGTCTGGGGCTCTTTCTTGGAGCTTCCAGCATCTGGAGTGCGATGCTCAATGCGAAAGCGTGCCGCATCTTCTTCCCCGGAAGAGGAATCAGCGACATTTCCTCCATGCCCCTGAATGTCTTCTCTGGTGGGGGAGACATTTCCAGATGGAGAGGAGTGCTGAGAGGCTTCTGCTTCTTCTTCAACAGCAGCAGTAGTAGCAGCAGCGGTGGTGGCAGCAGTAGCAGTAACTGCTACAATTTCTTTACCCGTCGTCTTTGGCGGGCTCTGTTTCTTGGTGGTTTTTATCCCCACTCCTTTGTGAGTTTTTCCCTGATATTTCAAGGAATGTAGGAGTTTAGTTTTAAATTTGGTGGGTTTAAAACCATCAACAGAATCAGAAATAGGAATTGAAGTAGAAGAAGAGTGAAGAAATGAAGGTGGAGTGTTAGAGTTAGCTTTTACCAAACGACCACGTTTCTTTTTCCCTTCTGGTGGCACGTCTGGGACTTGGAGAGTGGGAGGTGCTTTCCTTTTTCTGGTCATGGGTTGCTCAGATGTTGTTTCTTCTGAGTCTTCAGCAGCCTCAACAACCGTAGGTGCCTTCTGAGGAGTCTTCTGAGCTTCTTCAGAAGCCATACTCCTTGTCACCCTTGTTGGAGAAGGATGAGTCACCTTTTGCTTCTTCTTCTTCTTTTCTGAAGGATCGGAAACCTTTTCCTTTCCTTTCTCAGCCTTAGAGGGCTGGATGGGACCAGCAGCTCCCTTAGAAGGCTTTGCTTCCTCCTTCTTCTTAGGTGCCCCCGTATCTGGTACCTTCTTCTTCTTGATGTTGTTGAAGGTGACCATGGAGAACTTACTGTGGTTGAAGACGTACTCATAGTCTTCAAGGGGGAAGGAGAAATGGTTGAGGATTCTGGTCAGAAGGCTTCCGTAAGGTAGACTTGTGAGAGCCCTCTTTGGATGAGCCTGGTGCATCATGTAGTTGAGCACCATCCTCCCAAAATCTACTCTTTCCTTCTTCAGTAGGTGGTACAGCAGGCAGGCATCCATGGTGGTAACGTTCCCCATGTCTCCAATCCGAGGGAGAAAGGTGTGTTGCACAACAGAGAAGATGATTCTAGCTTCTTGCGTGAGATGAGGTACCTTTACCCCCTTGAGTGGTAGGCTGTTGCTACCAGTCAGAAGTGTCACGACTTCTTCTTCCGAGTCATCTACCTCCTTGACCCATTCTGGGTCGTCGGCGATGACAGCACCACCATTCAAGGTCTTGAAGACTTTGTTGATGTCAGAAGAGGAGAAGCGGATCTGTTGGTCACCAATCTTGCTCTTGACCCCTTTGTTGGTGAACCTTTCTATTTGCGAATAGAAGGCTCTTACCACATTTGGGTAGCACACGTCCTCGGAGCTCATCATGGCTGGCCATCCAGGTTGCTTGAGGAAGGTGAATTGGATTTCGTCCACCTGATTGTAGACATTGAGAGGCAACACCCTTCCCATGGCAAGATTCTGTGGGAGATAAGTCTTGTGGAATAGGGACTGCATTTCTTCATTGTCATAGAGAATATCTTCGGATATCTCATTGAGATTGTTTCTCATTAAGCCTTTGATTTCTCCAGAGACGGCCATTTGAAAGAAAGGTTTGAGGTTTGAGAAGAGATAGAGAAGAACAAGAGAGAGAGAGAGAAAGGGCAGATGAAGATTAGAAAGCGAGGAGAGGTTTTGGCAGAGTTTTGGTAAGTTTTTGAGCGTAAAGTGCTCAAATGAAACAATGCTATAAGTATTTATAGACATGGCTGATAACTAGCCGTTTCCTGCCACTTATCCATAAGTTACCGTTGGTAACTAGTTTCTCGGAAGGTACCTTTCTGAGAGAGGTGGTCCTTCTGAGAAATCCTCCTTCTGAGAGATGTTTCAGAAGATCTCCTTTCTGAGAGATGAGTCTTCTGACAACAAATTTTCTCAGATAGAGTTTTCCTACTTCTAGCTCAGAAGCTTAGTTCTATCGTTCGTCTCAGAGTCTAAACTAGGACTAAGGGGGGGTTTCTAAGAGACAGTTTTTTAAATTTCAAAGCACTTAGAAACATCTTATGTTGAGAAATCCTTTCAGAGCATTGAAACGATCCTCGGGTAAAGGTTTTGTAAATATATCTGAGATTTGATCCTCAGTATTTACAAATTTGAGTTCAATGTCGCCTTTTTGCACATGATCCCGAATAAAATGATGTTTTATATCAATGTGCTTGGATCGAGAATGCTGAATAGGATTCTTAGCTAAGTTGATAGCACTTGTATTATCACAGAGGATAGGGATTTTGGTATACCTTATTTGATAATCAAGTAGCTGATTCTTAATCCAGAGCATCTGAGAACAGCAGTTCGCAGCAGATACATATTCAGCTTCAGCAGTTGATAGGGCGATCGTATTTTGCTTCTTGCAAGACCAAGTGATCAAGCATTTTCCAAAGAAGCAGCAGCAGCCACTTGTGCTTTTGCGATCTATCCTATCTCCAGCGTAGTCGGCATCGCAGTAACCTACAACATCAGAAGAACAACCTTTCTCGTACCAAAGACCAAGATTAGTAGTTCCACTTAAATATCGTAAAATTCGTTTAACTGCAGTTAAGTGTGATTGCTTGGGCTTAGACTGGAATCTAGCACAGATACCAACACTAAGTTGGATATCGGGTCTGGAGGCAGTTAAGTAGAGAAGTGAGCCAATCATCCCTCGATAGTTGCTTTCTGAGACTTTCTCACCATCTTCATCCAAGTCAATTACTTGAGAGGGATGCATGGGAGTGCTCATAGGTTTGGCCTTATCCATCAGAAACTTCCTCAGAAGTTCCTTGGTATAATTCTCTTGATGAATAACTGTCCCTTCTGACTCTTGCTTGATTTGCAATCCTAGGAAGAATTTTAACTCTCCCATCATGCTCATCTCGAATTCACTTTGCATAAGCTTGGAGAATTCTTTGCAGAGGCATTCATTGGTTGCGCCAAATATTATGTCATCAACATAAATCTGGACAATCAAGAAGCCAGAGTCTTCTGAGAGTGTAAAAAGAGTTGTGTCCACTTTCCCTCTTGAGAATCTGTTTTTAAGCAGGAAAGAGCTCAACCTATCGTACCAAGCTCTTGGAGCTTGTTTCAGACCATAGAGAGCCTTTGTAAGCTTGAATACATGATCCGGGAATGCATCATTCACAAAACCAGGAGGTTGTTTTACATAAACTTCCTCAGAAAGGTATCCATTCAAGAAGGCAGACTTAACGTCCATCTGATAGAGTTTGAAGCCTTTGTGTGCAGCAAAAGCTAGCAACATTCTGATAGCCTCCAATCTTGCAACTGGAGCGAAGGTTTCATCATAGTCTATCCCTTCTTGTTGGTTGTACCCTTGTGCAACCAATCTGGCCTTGTTTCTCACGACTTGACCATTTTCATCAAGTTTGTTTCGAAAGACCCATTTTGTCCCAATGACACTTTTGCCTTTGGGTTTCTGAGTCAGTTTCCAAACTTGATTTCTCTCGAATTGGTCAAGTTCATCCTGCATGGCATTTACCCAGCTAGGATCATCTAACGCCTCTTCTATGGAATCTGGTTCAAGTTCAGAAACCATAGCAAGATTTGTATAGTTCCTTCTGGTTCTTACGCCACTTTCTGGATTGCCCAAGACTTCATTCTGAGAGATGTTCTTCAAGTCTCTTGAACCTCTGATCCCTTTAGGAGTAGGGTTCTGAGAACGAGACACAGAAGGTTCTCTTTCTGAGTCATCAGAAGCTTGACCTTCTGAGAATCTAGTTCCATTGTATTTGGAGAAGTAGATTCTCTAGGTTCTGGAGCTTTGATGATGTTACTGGATGTTTCTTTAGATGAAGATGATTGTTCCATGGGTTGGAAGTCAGTCTCATCATCTATAAGAATCTTCCTTTTGGCTTTCTCAGAAGAGATGTTGAGTTTCTCAAATTCATCTTCTAAGTTAGCATCTTTCTGAGACAGGTCCTTACTAAGTTCTTTGAACTTAATATGGATTGTCTCTTCAACACATTTACTCCTTTTGTTATATACTCTGTAAGCTTTAGAGGCTGAGGAATATCCTAGGAAGTATCCATCATCGGACTTAGGATCAAACTTAGAGAGTTTGTCCTTTGTGTTGAGAATAAAACAAGAAGAACCAAATACATGGAAATAAGAGATGTTTGGTATTTTATTCTTCCACAGCTCGTAAGGTGTCTTTTTCAGAATTGGTCTCAGAAAGACTCGGTTCTGAATGTAGCATGAAGTATTAACTACTTCAGCCCAGAAACCTTTTGAAAGTCCATTTTCTAATAGCATTGTTCTTGCCATCTCTTGAAGGTTTCGGTTCTTTCTCTCAGCTACTCCATTTTGTTGAGGAGTTTTGGGGGAAGAGAACTCGTGAGCAATGCCCAGATTTTCACAAAGTTTTTCAAAAGCATGATTCTCAAATTCACCACCATGATCTGATCTAATGGCATGAATGTGCGAATCCTTTTCTGTTGAAACTCTTTTCGCAAATGCTTTGAACTTCTCAAAAGTTTCTTCCTTAGAGGCTAGAAAGAAAACCCAGGTGAATCTGGAGTAATCATCCACTATGACAAGACCATAGCGTTTTCCAGAAAGGGAAGCTGTTCTGGTTGGTCCGAAGAGATCCATGTGGAGCAGTTCCAGTGGTTTCTGAGTAGAAATACCACTTTTACTGGGAAAGGAGGCCTTGGTCTGTTTCCCTTTTTCACAGAAGTCGCAGGTTGCATCCTTCTGATACTTAATTCTGGAAGGCCCTTTACAAGTCCTTTCTGAGAGAGTTCAGAAAGAAGTCTCATATGGGCATGACCAAGTTTCTTATGCCATAGCCATTTGTCTTCTTGGACAGAGACAAGGCATTCCACATTTTGATCCTTTAGATCATCCAGATGGATAACATAGATGTTACCAACACGTTTTCCTTCCAGAACGATCTTGTCAGTTGTGAGATTAATCACATGACAATACTTGGCATAGAACTCAACCTTTAAGCCTTTGTCACAAAATTGACTAATGCTTAATAGATTGTGAGTTAAACCATCGACCAAAAGTACATCTGAGATTTGGTGAGAGGAATCCTTACCAACATCTCCGATTGCAGTGACTCTCCCTTAGCGCCATCACCGAATCGCACTGTTCCGCCTTTCTTGGGCTTGAGACTTCTGAACCAGTGCTTGCTTCCAGTCATGTGCCTTGAGCAGCCACTGTCAAGGTACCACTGCTCATCGTGGTGGTGGAGCAGAGCTTGATGATGCACCTGCAGTCACAAAGTTAACAGATTTAGGTACCCATTCTTTGTTGGGTCCTTGCTTGTTAGCTTTCTTGGACTTTTGGCTTCTTTTCTTAGAGAGGTCATGGTTTTGAGAGTCAGAGACCTTTTGTTTGCCCTTTTCAGAAGCACTTGCTTTCTGAGAAGTTTTTCCCTTCTGAGAGGGGTTAGTCTTCTTAGAAGGCTTAGCTTTCTGAGTTTTCTTTTGAGCCTTCTGAGGCTTAGAGATTTTTCCTTTTTCCAACATAGGACATTTTTAGAACCATGGCCACTCTTAAAACAGGCTATGCACGTGCGAGGTGATTTAGTTAAGGATGGATCAATATCATTTGGTTCGAAGATCTCTTCATAACCGAGTCCACTCTTATCCTTGTAAGGTCTTTGACCACCAAGCAAGAGTGTCAACATTTTTTCACCTTGACCATCTTAACCAAGTCAGAAGTGAGAAGTTCATTTGTCTTTTGTAATTCTATCAAAGCCAGTTCGGCTTTTTCAACAGTCACAGAAGACATTGTTTCTAGAGCTTGATAGAGGTTGTGACTTTCAAGATATCTATTTTTAAAGTCATCTCTTTCAAGCCTTAGGTTCTCTACTTCTTGAATTAGTCTAGCATTTTCAGCTTCTAAGGATTTAAAAGACTTTCTTAGTTTGCTGAAACTGTTAGCTAATTCGTTTGAGTCTCTCAGAAGCTCTTCATAGAGTTCTGAGATCTCATTGTATGAGTATGAGAGAGGAGGAGAGTTTGGTACCTCTTCTGACTCAGATTCTGTTTCCAGAATATAGTCAGTACCGGCCATGAAGCAGACATTAGCTTCCTCTTCACTTTCTGACTCAGAGTCTTCCTCTTCTGAGTCACTCCATGTAGCAGCCATTGCCTTCTTCTTCTTCTTGGGAATGAACTTCTTCTTTCCCTTATTCTGAGGGCACTCCGTTCTGAAGTGGCCCTTTTCTCCACAACCAAAACATGTGGCATCAGAAGACTTTGACTTTCCTTTTCTAGGTGTGATCTCTTTGTCTTTGCTTGGTCTTCTCTTCCAAGCTTTCTTCATTTTCCTTACTAGAGAGAGATGTCATCTTCATCGGAATCTGAGTTTTGATCATTTTCAGACTCAGATATTTCTTCAGCCTTTAGAGCTTTTGAAGTCTTTTTGATCTGACTTTTCAGAGCTAGAGCTTTCTGAGGTCTTGAGGATGAAGATGGTCCTCCAAGTAGTCCTTCAAGCTCAATCTCGTGAGTTCTGAGTGAGCCAAACAATACATCTAAACCCAGCTGATTTAGATCCTTTGCTTCTTGGATTGCTGTCACCTTTGGGCGCCACTTGGCAGAGAGGCTTCTGAGAATTTTTCTCACCATCTCAGCGTTGGAGTAGGTCTTTCCCAAGACCTTTAGCTGATTTATGATGTGGAGAATCTTATTGACATGTTGTCAATAGTTTCCTCAGGTTGCATGCAGAAGGACTCGTACTTATGTACAAGCATTGATACCTTAGTTCCTTCACTTCATCATTTCCTTCGTGCAGCATGTGTAATCTTTCCCAAATTTCTTGAGCGGTATCACACGACACAATCTTGTCGTATTCTACTTGGGCAAGGCGCAAGAAGAATGTATTTAGCTTTGAAGTTGAGTTGTATCTTCTCCTTCATCTCTTGAGTCCATTCATCCTTAGGGACTCGTCTTGTATAGGTTCTGAGTGCTGGAGGTGCAGCTCCTGGCTCAGCGTCTGTTGCAACTACAGCATCCTCTGTAATTGTCTGCAGAGGCTGATAGTCTCCATTCTCGATCCTATCCCATAAGTCCAAACTGGTATGCTTGATGAACAGCGTCATCCTGTCACGCCAGTAGTCGAAGCTGTCTCGGAGAAATCGGAGGTCTGTTTATTGAAGCCCCATCTGATATGAATGCAGCTGGTGAGTTCATATTTCCCTTCGTGGATCTTTTTCCTTGACACTGCGAAGTGCTCAACCCCTTAAGGACCGAGCTCTGATGCCAATTGAAAGTGTATGTGTGCACGAGAAGGGGGGGGGGTTGAATCGTGCAAGTTTTAAAATTGCTTGTTAAAACTTTTACTTAGAAAGCTGTTTTTACTCAGAAGGTATGATTAAGAGTTTGCAGCGGAAAATGCTTTCTGAGAAGATTAAGTTTCTGAGACTTAGTCTTTCTAGAAAGTTTCTTTCTGAGAGATTTTAAGAAAACGACTTAAGGTTTGAGTTTCTTAAAAGCTTTCTAATTTTGATCAATAAGGTTTTCACGAGACCTCTTAATTAAAGTTGTGATAGAGTTTTTCTCAAAGATTTGGACACGTAATAAGTTAGGGAGAAAAGCTTAACACAAGGGATTTTATACTGGTTCGGTTATAACCAACCTACTCCAGTCCTCAACCTTCAGTTGAGAGTTCTTAGATATTTTTTCTTAATGTGCCTTTCCAGACAACACTGCCTTTACCACGTAAAGGACTTCCACCACTTCACAACCCGAAGTGGATTTCCTTGCCTCACACTAGAGGACTTCCTTGCCTTAAACAATTAAGGACTTCCCTGCCTTAAACAAATAAGGACTTCCTTGCCTCACACCAGAGGACTTCCTTGCCTCAAACACTAGAGGACTTAAAACTGCCTTCAACAACGAAGGACTTAGCGTTTTTCAGAAAGTTTGTTTTGATCGAAAACAACTACCAAGACTAAGTTACAGACCTAGTTTTACACTTAGTAGACTTCTAGGATTAACTTACAAATGTAAGAATTTACACCAATTCAGAACTAGAAGATTTTGCAAAGTTAGAAAAACAATTTCGTAAAAATTGTCTTTCTGAGAAAGTTCTAAGTTTTCGCAAAATGATTTTCAATTCAACAGAGTTTTGGCACGTTTAATCAAGAGTTTTAGCGCAAGAATTTTTGTCACATTGCTCTGGAATTGAACTCATATATATAGGCATCAAAGAGCCGCGAAATTAGAAGCTTTCACTTTGCTTATGTGGCTGTGTCCTTTTCAGAACGGCTCCCTGCTACAGTCAGCGCAAAATGAGGAACTTTTCAGAACTGCACAGTGCGCGTGTTCCCACTTCCTTGGCTAGTTGTAGCGAGCTTTCTGAGTCTGTTTGCATTTCCTTGAGTTCAGACACTTGGTTGCTTCTGAGTCCAACCTTCTAAGAGTTGTACGGACTTCTGAGGCTAACCTTCTGAGGGAAGACCCTTCTGAGAACTACTAGTCGCGAGGTCTTCTGAGACCCTTCTGAGGCGACAGTGTTCTTTCCTCAGAAACACGCTTTCACCTTCTGCGCTTCTGAGATATCCTTTCTGATATCTTTGGCGCTATGATTTTATCAATTGATCTCGAGGTTACTTGATGTTTTGTCTTGGTCTTTGCTCATGGCATTGCAATAATTTAAAGCTTTCTGAGACACTTAGCGCACATATTAGCAAAACCTTAAGTAAAATTTTATACTTATGGCTTACCTTGTTATCATTAAAACTTTCATAACTCTAAGAGAATTATGCTTAATTCTCTCAGAAGGGTTCTGGAGCTTACAGAACTGTGCGAGAAGTCAGAGACCGACAACAGTTCTACCTTGAACGAAAGATACGGAACACATAGTAATTGTCCTTAATCTTGTTTTATTGTCATTGCATAGCATCCCTTTATTAGGAAGAGGGGAAGAGCATAGTAGGCTATAAGGATGATAATATAAGTTCAAACTCCAAAAGGCACACTTAAATATTATTTAATGCTACATGTACACTATGAAATTAGTTATTATCAGCTACCAAGTGTAATAATCCAATATTTTGAAACTAGTAATCCAATTTTTATTATTATACATTAGTCCAACATTTTTAAAAGTTGAATTACTAATTTCAAAATGTTGGATTATTACAAACAATGGATGATGGTGACTGATTTTATGGTGTACACGAATCATTTCTCTATTATTATAAAGAAGAATAACAACAAATATTTGAAGCCAAATTGCGATAGCATTGTGTCCCACCTCATGCACCTATCCAAGAAGAAAGTGATGGAGTGTCAGAGACCCTCCAAGTAGCAGAACCAGCAGAATACCTATCACCTTTGACAGAATCTGCAGCAGCAAATGACTCGAGTTCTGCCATTTCCTGTGGTGTTAGCTTAATGCACAGAGCAGCAATGTTCTGATTGAAGTTCTTAACCTTAGTGGTTCCAGGAATGGGGCACACATCATTCCCTTGATGATGAAGCCATGCCAATGCTAGCTGTGATGGACTGCACCCTTTCCTTGAAGCCATTTCACTCACCCTCTCAAATATGCTCTTGTTGTGCTCCATGTTTTCAGGGTTGAATCTAGGAAGGCGCTGCAAAATGTGAAAAAAAAAGTGTAAATAGCATTCTACTTTCTCTCAATTATAGACAGGGTGTTGCTATTTGCACAATGAAAAATCAGTCCAAATTAGTCAATATAAAGATTTTGGGTCACAATCATTTAGCATAAATGCTTGGGGAACTTTCCGGCCAAAACAGCCAACAACGTCCATTCTAACACTTTTGGCCCAAATAGTATTATTAACCATGTGTATTTTTTTAATAGACCGAGTGATTTAGGCTTTTTAATGGGCTGAGTGATTTAGGCTCAATTTCATTATTGGCTGTTTTGACTGGATTTTTTGTTGTATCTCTAGCAATGTTCATCATTTAGCCCACTAAAAACTAAAATAAGAGTTTCTTTTTTTGCTACAATGTTGCCAAATAGGCTCATTGGCTATTTTTCTATTGTTCACTAAATATTAATGTTATAAATAAATTTACTTTAGTTATTAAACTTTAAAAATGTTAATTGACACTATAAATTTTTATAAATATGCATTTTAAACCAACAAGGATTGGCACAAGTGGTAAGCGGTTTGTTGTTCCTTAAGCAAGGTCTCGGATTCGAGTCTTGTGGATGGAAAAAATTCTTGTTGGGAGCCTCATCTGCCATTCCCAGGTACGCGACCCGGGGCGACCGATTAGTCGGAGCGAAACTCCGGACACCGTGGGCAAAAAAAAAATAATAAATATGCATTTTAATCTAAATAAATGTACCATATCTCTTAAAGTTTGGAACATCCAGGTTCCAGGATTCACATTGAGTAGAGGCCGAAAACAACCAATCATAATCACATTATGAAATAATTTTTTTAATATGTACTAACATATATGATTTTATTATAGTTGTTACAAATATAAATTTATTAGTAATAGAATATTTTCTGAACATTGAATTAAAAAAAATGATTTAGAATAGACTTGAGAGTTTAAATTAATATTTGTTTATTTTGTACGTGTATTTATCATACTAACAAACTTAAATATCAACAAATAAATTATAGTATATATTTGCTTTAAAATCTTACATCATAAATTGACCAATAAATTTAGAAAAAACTAATAAAATTGAATCTAAATATATCTAAAAGAATAAAACTAGAATAGAAATGTAATAGATCTTTTATTTATTTTAGAGAAATTATTGGTGTACAATAAAATAAGCCAAAACAACCAATAAACAATACATAACATTAATACGTAATATGCACAATAAATATTACATATGATGCACAATAATATGACATATGCTAATATTATCTTTTCTTATAATATGTTATATATGTTGTGTATATTATATAATATATATTTTATATATTATATTGACTGTTTTTTTTTATTATGAATATAACAATTTTTTTATTTTATAATATATATAAACCTATTTTTGAGGGGAGGGGTTAAGCCGTTGATTGTCTATCCCCCTCTGTTCTCACAGGAACATGTGCAAATTAATTCTCTCAAGATTTTATAAATGTGCAAAATGACAACTTTGAGCCTAACGTTTCTTAAATTTGCAATTCTTTCTTTACAATTGAATAAAAATATGACTGGAGAAGTCAAT